>WACJ01000087.1:0-600000 GCA_008973525.1 Stenopsyche tienmushanensis | reverse complement strand
CTCGTCTCGGTAGCTCGTCCTTTTGGCGTCATCCTTAGCGGCGATCACCTTGGCGGCGAATTCTTCTCATGCCATCCATTCATCCTTGTTCTTAAGCATAGAGTTCATCATTCTTGCCTTGCTTATTATCCTATCCTCTGTGGAGGCGCATAGAATTCCCCGCTCTTCCTCCCACGCTTCACATTCAAACATTCACATTCACAGTCATCCGCCTCAGCTCCGCAGTGATGGCACTCAGTGGTTGCCTCTTTGCCTATCCGATTCAGATAGGCTCCGAAACAGTCGTGTCCACTGAGGAGCTGAGACAGATGGTAGCTCAGTCGTTCGTGTCTCCTTTCACTTCACTTTCTTACATCAGGCAGGAGGGTATGAGTCCACCTGTTTCTCTAAAGCGTTCCGTCGTATCTGCCGTTTGACCACAGTCGTCTTTCTCGCTTCCCGTTTCTTTGTCCTGGCGTATCAAGCTTTGCACTCAATTGTCAATATACACCAACAACGGATACTGTGCTTTACGCTACTGCGACTCGCAGAGCATACCACTCTCGCCATCTTCCGTCTTCTTCCTGTAGTCCAGGGGAACTAAATAGTGAACAAAGGTCTACTGTGTGACCACTCCGTAGTACGCGATAGTACTCCAGCACCGATTTGCGTTCACTATAGTGCTCATAACATCGGAAAAAACGGGATTTTGTTGTGAAACTTTGAAAACATGTTCTCGAAGAGTTTTAATATTCATTTATAAAATTTAAAAAATAGATTTTTCGAACCGTCTAAACTGGTTTCCCCCCTTAAAAGAATCGGCTGTCCGTCTCAAATATATATGAATATGTTAAAGTTTGTATTTTAATACTCTCAAACAAACGTACTTCATTCAATCTATAATAATTGTTTAAGATTTGATTTTTGAATATGCAAATTTAAAAAAATGCTATTTTGACTTTTTAGATTAATTTTGCTAACAAAATAATTTACATTGACTCAATCGATTAACTTAAATGGCCAAATGCAGCAAATGTTTGTATTGAATAAATGTATTTGTGGAGTATTTTTTCCGTTTGGATGTAATTTTTTGTGATACTTATTTTCGTAATTTACTCTTTGCCAACAAATAAATATTTATGAAACTCATTATTTTTATTATTTTATTTTATCTATATACGAGGATAATTCCAGAAGTAACCGACCTGACATATAAATGGGGGTTGTTTATAAAAAAATACTATGTTAGAAAGTATCCACCTTATAAAGTTTACGTTTCAAATTTGAAGAAGCTACATTATATACAATAGTGAATGATTTTTGGGATGCATGTGGGATAATTTTCATTGATTATCTTATAAAAGGAAAAATGGTCAAATATGCAAATTTATTGCAGCGATTGAGTGATGAAATCTAGATGAAATGGCCGCAGATTTAGCCCCCTCGGATTATTTTCTTTTTCCAAACTTCAGTGATAAAAGATTTGCCAACAATGAAGAGATGGAATCGGCGGTTGATGGCTATTTTGAGGAGCTCGACGGTTCTCACTATAAATAGGGTATCAAAGCTCAAAGGGAACATCGCTGGGAACATGTTAAAAAATAAAGATATGTTTTTCCAAATTTTTTATTGTCTTTATTAGGTCAGGTACTTCTGGAGTAATCTTCCATTTACATTTTAGTTGATCTCAGATTTATAGTGAATTTAAAAATGTTCTTTCAAATTTTTACAGATTAGGTTAAATCATGAATAACTTCTATGTTTATAGATAAGTATAATAACAGCTATTATCATGCAGAAAGAATACATTTTACCAATTAATGAGTTTATCAAACTTTTTAGACTGCAGATATGAATTTATTTGTTCAGGATGTTCTATTTGAATCCTAGGAAAAAATAATATTTGTAGCCAATCGGAAGTTATTTATGATTCAGCCTAATGATATATTAACACTTCTCTGTTATATTCTTTAGAAAAATATTTCAATGCGAATCTTAACACTATCATGGCCACATCAAAGAATTAGACCATTGGACGCATTACTTCAAATAGTTGTAACATCAGCAGTTGCAGATATAAAAATTCATTCACCGTATTCATTGATTACTGATTTATATGCTGCATTACCGGCCACGAATGGTCGGCGTGATCATGATGCATATGTGGCATCATGTGGCCACCAAATGTCGAACCCTTGACGATGCAGCATATACATCACCGGCCATGAAAGTGTTAAAAAAATGTGTAATTATCCTAAAGTACATAATTAAAAATCTCATTAATATAAGCATGTTTGAGACTTTTATAGCCACGTATAACGATAATATAGATATTTTATACAAGGTGATTACTAGTGACCTGATTACCTTCCTAGGATGCAGAAAATGCTATATCACCATTTTTGCAAACAAGTTATTCCATAATCTATATCGCAAGTTCTGCATTTAAATATTATATATCGTTGAAAAGACTTTACCGATACAAATCAAATCAGACTATGTCTTCCATATGTAAAGCCATGTTAAATCCTCAGTTATGTATTTATGATAATCACAAGTCTATAAATTGCTTTTCGTTCACATCCTGGGAAGCTTAACCATCCGTAACGTATACAATAGAATATATATTAAATTGATTAATACAAAATACGTAAAAAATTATTAGATATTAAAATAATGTGTAGATCTTAACAAAATGTGGTATTAAAATTACATGTCATTTTTATTGAACATACAAATTATGTACTACATTTATATTATGGCTATTTATAAGAAGGAAATGGAAAATGCTAAGTTTTCTTTTTCTGCAATTTATTACGTGCACATTTTCAGTTTAATGTGCTGTAGAGCTAAAATAAATTCTAAAAGAAGACTAAACGTTTTTCATTATTAGTTTCTAAGTAAATAGGATATCAAATATTAGTAATGGAAAGAGATACTTATTTAATAATCGATTAACACGTACATCGCCATGTCATCTAGAATTTGTCTCTTCTTCAGGTAAGATAATGCAATTCATTCTAATAGATTTGCTGTATGGATTTTTATGAACAATTCTCTAACTAGAAGTTCCTGGATTTTTTAAATTGTTACTTTTTGATACAAGCAGGGCCATAACAAGGAGTGACAAAGCAGGCGCCCGCCACGGACGCAACTGGGCTTGGGGCGCAAAACGCAAAATACCGACCCGGTCGATAGTTGCACATGGTTTTTATTTTACTCGACCATTTTACTTTACACGAACCGACACTGATTGACTTTCCGTTTTTATAATATATACTAAGTTGTATAATCCCTCTTTTCTTCGTTATCGCTTAAATATTGGGCTGACCCAGCCGGCATAAGCCCGCAATAAAATAGACAACAATATTTTTGATCGTTTGTAAAATTTAAACAACCCACCCATCAGTCTACTTCAGACAACTTACTTAATCATTTTAAATTGTCATTAATAAAATAAATTGGATTTCCGGAGGGTGGGTTTTTGTTTGGCTAAGCTAATCGATCTAAATCTTCACCAATTCACACTGAGCGACGAATATGTTAATTATACAGGATTAAGAATATATAATTTCAATTCGGCCTAATATTTTATAAGGTAGTAAATAACATGTAGAATTATTTGAAAACATTACTAATTTAATGATGTGTTGTATTTTTATTAACTAACAAGATTGTTAATTAGGTTTAATGATTTTTGATGATTGTAATTTGAGTTTTGTGATTGAATTTGAATTTATTTACTTGAAATAAGACACTTAAAGTAATGAATCGTTGCTTTTTATTTTCTTTATTGAATGTCACAATTGAATGTTTATTCAATTTTTTCGAAACGAAAACAAAAGATTTTTGACTATAAACCGCCGTATTCAGGAAGATCTTGCTTGCAACAAATAAATATACATACAGGGAAAAAAAACAACAAACAACTCAACTAAAATAGGATATGTTTTTTAAAAAGACTACTACTGCTTCTTCTTCTCCTACTGATGATGAGCCAATGGATTGTAATTATATAAGTACAGATGACGAAAGAATTTAAATATTAATTAAGCAAATATTTTTTAAGGGGCTGCAAACATATTGTTATTAAATAAAATAATAATTCATTTGTTTCTTGTTTTTTTTTATTATTTAATTTTAATTCAAATCTGGTTATGTTTGCTTTCATTGTGTCGAAATGGACGCGTTCTCAATTTACCGCATACTAAAAAAGAAGCAATAGAATTATTTCAAGATCGTGGAGTCTTGACGAAGAAGATGGATTGTCAAAACGGCCACAAAATGAAAATCTACTATGGTTTGCGTATTATCAGGAATTGTGGAAAGTGTCAAAAAAAAAGCAAGTATTCACACTGGAAATGGGTTCGTTAGTAGTCGTATAAAATTTGTGACGTTTTTTTTAATTTTTGACATAAAACGATTGTCGAATGAAATAATTAGATGCGACAAGTTTGCGCGTTGACTACTTGAATTGTCAAAAGCCATTGGTTTGATCGTGGAAACTGACGAGAGCTTGTTCACCGAACGTAAAAATCATACCAGTCTAGTGCTTCCTCCGCAGTGGATCTTCAGTGGACTAAGCCGGGAGACACGCAAATGCTTTTTGTTCAAAGTGCTTGAAGGCAGTGTAAAAACAATAAAGTGCAGCAATTTTAGAAAATATTGAAACTTGTATACCTGGACAAAAGATTTTAAAAAAGGAAAGCTTGTACTCTTTATATTTAAACAAAACGTACGGTGAATAAAATCAGCTGGTCGAGTTATTGATTTTTCGCCAATATTTAAAAAAAATAAAAACTTTCACTTTTATATTTAAGCAAAACGTACCGTGAATAAAATCAGCCGGTCCAGTTATTGATTTTAAAAATGAAAAACTTTCACTCTTTATATTTAAGCAAAACGTACGGTGGATAAAATTAGCCGGTCTAGTTATTGATTTTTCGCCGATATCATATAAATTTAAAAAATGAAAACTTTCACTTTTATATTTAAGCAAATCGTACGGTGAATAAAATCAGCCGGTCCAGTTATTGATTTTTAGCCGATATCATATAAACTTAAAAAATGAAAACTTTCACTTTTATATTTAAGCAAAACGTACGGTGAATAAAATCAGCCGGTCGAGATATTGATTTTATAAATGAAAAACTTTTACTCTTTATATTTAAGCAAAACGTACGGTGGATAAAATCAGCCGGTCCAGTTATTGATTTTTCGCCGATATCATATAAATTTATAAAATGAAAACTTTCCCTTTTATATTTAAGCAAAACGAACGTTGAATAAAATCAGCTGGTCGAGTTATTGATTTTTCGCCGATATTTAAAAAAAATAAAAACTTTCACTTTTATATTTAAGCAAAACGAACGGTGAATTAAATCAGCCGGTTCAGTTATTGATTTTTAAAATGAAAAACTTTCCCTTTTATATTTAAGCAAAACGAACGTTGAATAAAATCAGCTGGTCGAGTTATTGATTTTTCGCCGATATTTAAAAAAAATAAAAACTTTCACTTTTATATTTAAGCAAAACGTACGGTGAATAAAATCAGCCGGTCGAGATATTGATTTTATAAATGAAAAACTTTTACTCTTTATTTTTAAGCAAAAGGTACGGTGAATAAAATCAGCCGGTCAAGTTATTGATTTTTCGCCGATATTTAAAAAAAATAAAAACTTTCACTTTTATATTTAAGCAAAACGAACGGTGAATTAAATCAGCCGGTCCAGTTATTGATTTTAAAAATGAAAAACTTTCAATCTTTATACTTAAGCTAAACGTACGGTGAATAAAATCAGCTGGTCGAGTTATTGATTTTTCGCCGATATTTAAAAAAAATAAAAACTTTCACTTTTATATTTAAGCAAAACGAACGTTGAATAAAATCAGCCGGTCCAGTTATTGATTTTTCGCCGATATTTTAAAAATTTTAAAAATTAAAACTTTCACTTTTATATTTAAGCAAAACGAACGTTGAATAAAATCAGCTGGTCGAGTTATTGATTTTTCGCCGATATTTAAAAAAAATAAAAACTTTCACTTTTATATTTAAGCAAAACGTACGGTGAATAAAATCAGCCGGTCGAGATATTGATTTTATAAATGAAAAACTTTTACTCTTTATTTTTAAGCAAAAGGTACGGTGAATAAAATCAGCCGGTCAAGTTATTGATTTTTCGCCGATATTTAAAAAAAATAAAAACTTTCACTTTTATATTTAAGCAAAACGAACGGTGAATTAAATCAGCCGGTCCAGTTATTGATTTTAAAAATGAAAAACTTTCAATCTTTATACTTAAGCTAAACGTACGGTGAATAAAATCAGCTGGTCGAGTTATTGATTTTTCGCCGATATTTAAAAAAAATAAAAACTTTCACTTTTATATTTAAGCAAAACGAACGTTGAATAAAATCAGCCGGTCCAGTTATTGATTTTTCGCCGATATTTTAAAAATTTTAAAAATTAAAACTTTCACTTTTATATTTAAGCAAATCGTATGGTGAATAAAATCAGCCGGTCCAGTTATTGATTTTTAGCCGATATCGTATTAATTTAAAAAATAAAAACTTTCACTTTTTAATTTAAGCAAAACGAACGGTGAATTAAATCAGCCGGTCCAGTTATTTATTTTATAAAGGAAAACTTTCACTCTTTATATTTAAGCAAAACGTACGGTGGATATAATTAGCCGGTCCAGTTATTGATTTTTCGCCGATATTTATAAAAAATAAAAACTTTCACTTTTATATTTAAGCAAAACGTACCGTGAATAAAATCAGCCGGTCCAGTTATTGATTTTAAAAATGAAAAACTTTCACTCTTTATATTTAAGCAAAACGTACGGTGGATAAAATTAGCCGGTCTAGTTATTGATTTTTCGCCGATATCATATAAATTTAAAAAATGAAAACTTTCACTTTTATATTTAAGCAAATCGTACGGTGAATAAAATCAGCCGGTCCAGTTATTGATTTTTAGCCGATATCATATAAATTTAAAAAATGAAAACTTTCACTTTGATATTTAAGCAAAACGTACGGTGAATTAAATCAGCCGGTCCAGTTATTGATTTTAAAAATGAAAAACTTTCACTCTTTATATTTAAGCAAAACGTACGGTGGATAAAATCAGCCGGTCCAGTTATTGATTTTTCGCCGATATCATATAAATTTAAAAAATGAACACTTTCACTTTTATATTTAAGCAAAAGGTACGGTGAATAAAATCAGTTGGTCCAGTTATTGATTTTTAAAATGAAAACTTTCACTCTTTATATTTAAACAAAACGTACGGTGAATAAAATCAGCTGGTCGAGTTATTGATTTTTCGCCAATATTTAAAAAAAATAAAAACTTTCACTTTTATATTTAAGCAAAACGTACCGTGAATAAAATCAGCCGGTCCAGTTATTGATTTTTAGCCGATTCATATAAATTTAAAAAATGAAAACTTTCACTTTTATATTTAAGCAAAACGTACGGTGAATAAAATCAGCCGGTCCAGTTATTTATTTTTAGCCGATTCATATAAATTTAAAAAATGAAAACTTTCACTTTTATATTTAAGCAAAACGTACGGTGAATAAAATCAGCCGGTCCAGTTATTGATTTTTAGCCGATTCATATAAATTTAAAAAATGAAAACTTTCACTTTTATATTTAAGCAAATCGTACGGTGAATAAAATCAGCCGGTCCAGTTATTGATTTTTAGCCGATATCATATAAACTTAAAAAATGAAAACTTTCACTTTTATATTTAAGCAAAACGAACGTTGAATAAAATCAGCCGGTGCTGTTATTGATTTTAAAAATGAAAAACTTTCACTCTTTATATTTAAGCAAAACGAACGGTGAATTAAATCAGCCGGTCCAGTTATTGATTTTAAAAATGAAAAACTTTCACTCTTTATATTTAAGCAAAACGAACGGTGAATAAAATCAGCTGGTCGAGTTATTGATTTTTCGCCGATATTTAAAAAAAATAAAAACTTTCACTTTTATATTTAAGCAAAACGAACGGTGAATAAAATCAGCCGGTCCAGATATTGATTTTAAAAATGAAAAACTTTCACTTTTATATTTAAGCAAAACGAACGTTGAATAAAATTAGCCGGTCCAGTTATTGATTTTTCGCCGATATCATATAAATTTAGAAAATGAAAACTTTCACTCTTTATATTTAAACAAAACGAACGGTGAATTAAATCAGCCGGTCCAGTTATTGATTTTAAAAATGAAAAACTTTCAATCTTTATACTTAAGCTAAACGTACGGTGAATAAAATCAGCTGGTCGAGTTATTGATTTTTCGCCGATATTTAAAAAAAATAAAAACTTTCACTTTTATATTTAAGCAAAACGAACGTTGAATAAAATCAGCCGGTCCAGTTATTGATTTTTAGCCGATATCATATAAACTTAAAAAATGAAAACTTACACTTTTATATTTAAGCAAAACGTACGGTGAATAAAATCAGCCGGTCGAGATATTGATTTTATAAATGAAAAACTTTTACTCTTTATATTTAAGCAAAACGTACGGTGGATAAAATCAGCCGGTCCAGTTATTGATTTTTCGCCGATATCATATAAATTTATAAAATGAAAAATTTCACTTTTATATTTAAGCAAAACGAACGTTGAATAAAATCAGCCGGTGCTGTTATTGATTTTAAAAATGAAAAACTTTCACTCTTTAAATTTAAGCAAAACGTACGGTGAATAAAATCAGCTGGTCGAGTTATTGATTTTTCGCCGATATTTAAAAAAAATAAAAACTTTCACTTTTATATTTAAGCAAAACGAACGGTGAATTAAATCAGCCGGTTCAGTTATTGATTTTAAAAATGAAAAACTTTCACTCTTTATATTTAAGCTAAACGTACGGTGAATAAAATCAGCCGGTCCAGATATTGATTTTAAAAATGAAAAACTTTCACTCTTTATTTTTATGCAAAACGTACGGTGAATAAAATCAGCCGGTCCAGTTATTGATTTTAAAAATGAAAAACTTTCACTTTTATATTTAAGCAAAACGAACGTTGAATAAAATTAGCCGGTCCAGTTATTGATTTTTCGCCGATATCATATAAATTTAGAAAATGAAAACTTTCACTCTTTATATTTAAACAAAACGAACGGTGAATTAAATCAGCCGGTCCAGTTATTGATTTTAAAAATGAAAAACTTTCACTCTTTATATTTAAGCAAAACGAACGGTGAATTAAATCAGCCGGTTCAGTTATTGATTTTAAAAATGAAAAACTTTCACTCTTTATATTTAAGCTAAACGTACGGTGAATAAAATCAGCCGGTCCAGATATTGATTTTAAAAATGAAAAACTTTCACTCTTTATATTTAAGCAAAACGAACGGTGAATAAAATCAGCTGGTCGAGTTATTGATTTTTCGCCGATATTTAAAAAAAATAAAAACTTTCACTTTTATATTTAAGCAAAACGAACGGTGAATAAAATCAGCCGGTCCAGATATTGATTTTAAAAATGAAAAACTTTCACTTTTATATTTAAGCAAAACGAACGTTGAATAAAATTAGCCGGTCCAGTTATTGATTTTTCGCCGATATCATATAAATTTAGAAAATGAAAACTTTCACTCTTTATATTTAAACAAAACGAACGGTGAATTAAATCAGCCGGTCCAGTTATTGATTTTAAAAATGAAAAACTTTCACTCTTTATATTTAAGCAAAACGAACGGTGAATTAAATCAGCCGGTCCAGTTATTGATTTTAAAAATGAAAAACTTTCAATCTTTATACTTAAGCTAAACGTACGGTGAATAAAATCAGCTGGTCGAGTTATTGATTTTTCGCCGATATTTAAAAAAAATGAAAACTTTCACTTTTATATTTAAGCAAAACGTACGGTGAATAAAATCAGCCGGTCCAGTTATTGATTTTTAGCCGATTCATATAAATTTAAAAAATGAAAACTTTCACTTTTATATTTAAGCAAATCGTATGGTGAATAAAATCAGCCGGTCCAGTTATTGATTTTTAGCCGATATCATATAAACTTAAAAAATGAAAACTTTCACTTTTATATTTAAGCAAAACGTACGGTGAATAAAATCAGCCGGTCGAGATATTGATTTTATAAATGAAAAACTTTTACTCTTTATATTTAAGCAAAACGTACGGTGGATAAAATCAGCCGGTCCAGTTATTGATTTTTCGCCGATATCATATAAATTTATAAAATGAAAAATTTCACTTTTATATTTAAGCAAAACGAACGTTGAATAAAATCAGCCGGTGCTGTTATTGATTTTAAAAATGAAAAACTTTCACTCTTTAAATTTAAGCAAAACGTACGGTGAATAAAATCAGCTGGTCGAGTTATTGATTTTTCGCCGATATTTAAAAAAAATAAAAACTTTCACTTTTATATTTAAGCAAAACGAACGGTGAATTAAATCAGCCGGTTCAGTTATTGATTTTAAAAATGAAAAACTTTCACTCTTTATATTTAAGCGAAACGTACGGTGAATAAAATCAGCCGGTCCAGATATTGATTTTAAAAATGAAAAACTTTCACTCTTTATTTTTAAGCAAAACGTACGGTGAATAAAATCAGCCGGTCCAGTTATTGATTTTAAAAATGAAAAACTTTCACTCTTTATATTTAAGCTAAACGTACGGTGAATAAAATCAGCCGGTCCAGATATTGATTTTAAAAATGAAAAACTTTCACTCTTTATTTTTAAGCAAAACGTACGGTGAATAAAATCAGCCGGTCCAGTTATTGATTTTTAAAATTAAAAACTTTCACTCTTTATATTTAAGCAAAACGTACGGTGAATAAAATCAGCCGGTCCAGATATTGATTTTAAAAATGAAAAACTTTCACTCTTTATATTTAAGCAAAACGAACGTTGAATAAAATCAGCCGGTGCTGTTATTGATTTTTAAAATGAAAAACTTTCACTCTTTATATTTAAGCAAAACGAACGGTGAATTAAATCAGCCGGTCCAGTTATTGGTTTTAAAAATGAAAAACTTTCACTCTTTATATTTAAGCAAAAGATACGGTGAATAAAATCAGCTGGTCCAGTTATTGATTTTTAAAATGAAAAACTTTCACTCTTCATTTTTAAGCAAAACGTACGATGGATAAAATCAGCCGGTCAAATTATAGATTTTAAAATTGAAAATCTTTCACTCTTTATACTTAAGCAAAACGTACGCTGAATATAATCAGCCGGTTGTAAAACACTTGGAATTCGATTTTTCCAAAATTTCAAATATATAAAAACAAAAGCCAATTTGGTACGATGCAAATGTACATCGATAATGTTGCTGAATAGGCTATTAATAATCTGTTTCAGGCGCCGCGCTTTTACAGGGTGGCACAAAAATCGGTCGCCGACACAGCCCGATATAGATATTGACGCGAAATGCACTATTTACTCAAAAACAGAGCAGATGAGCGGAGCACACAAAATCACGACCGATAACAACGGTTGCCAACCGGCCAATCGCTAAAGATATATAATGATTTTTATTTTTGTCAATTAATATTGCGATGAATTTATTTTAAGATAAGAATTATTACTTACAAATTAAAAATATAACGTGTTCATATTGAGCGAGTTTAAATAAAATTGTATAATTCGGGACGGAATAAATAATTTGTCTATGCTCGGCATATATCGTTTTAAGTCCATTCGTGTGACGTTTCGCAGTTGCTATGCGCAATTCAAATCTTATCCTGGCCGAACATGGATTTTCGTATTTGGTATGCCTCTGACGGATTCCTATCAATTTAATTCTTGTTTTTATTTTATATATCCAATACTATTGTCATTATTGTATGAACTCACAATGTAATATAAAAATAATAAAATATTTTGCATTTATTTTCAGTGCCAATATGAATGGTTGTACTTCTGAGCTGCCGATTCGGTATATTGAACAGGTGACTTTAATTTTATCATTTTTCTATAGTCATTTTTGTTGATTTGTCTGATGTAATCAAATTTAAATATCGACATAAGCATTAAAAATTCCCCTACCTGCTCTAATTTCAAATAATATATTTCCATTATAATTGATATTAAAATGTATATTTGAATACGAGAACTAAGAATTTACATTCTAAAGTAGAATTACAGTATTTAAATACAATTATTTTCATATTTAAATATTATATGTTGTGGGTAGCTTGTCAAATTCAAAATGGTAACAATTATTTAACAATACTACTGATTGTTTTAATAGGCATTATAATGTGGTAAAAATATCAATACAAATAAAAATTAGCCGGGCGAATTCACAAGAAATTCATAAAACTACTTGTAAAATTAATATGATTCTTAAACCAACTGAATCCGTTGAGGGACATTTAGTTCTTTTTATGGCGTTGCTGGCTCGTTCATTAATGAGGACCTTATGTTCAATCATTCGAATCTTCTGTCCAGGTCATTAACCATAAATCTTCTCGGCCTACGCGTCCTGGAGGCTTGGCTGATTAGCTCTTTAGCAAGACGGTTGGGGTTTATGTTCAATCTTTGTTTGTACTTCTGACTATAGTTTTCAATTTCCTGCTTCACTGTTGGTATGTTTAGTTCCCTGTGAATCGTTTGTCACGTACCATGGAGCGTCACCTATAGTACGCAGAACTTTGGATTGAAAGCGTTGAAGAATGTCAATATTGGAGGTCGATGCGGTACCCCCAGAGCTGTATTCCGTATGTCCAGATTGGTTTTAATATGCATTTGTATATAAGTGTTTTATTTTGTAGGGACAGATGACAGACAACAGAGAGCGACTAACTGAATTGAGGGATCATTATAATATTCGATCCCATTTCCTGCGCTGCTGCATGGTCTGTTCCGGGTTACCTTAGACTAGCCACACAGAGGATGTCTTCCACTGTTATTTTGGACCCACAAGAAATGCTACGTGTAGAGCGTCCAGCTCTGCGCCCTCCAGAGGAGGCAAGGTTTCCGCAGGAAAACATTCTCATTTTAGTTTCGAGTTGCTTTATTTTCTTACTGATGTGAGTCTTCCATGTTAAGCGTCTGTCCATTTGCTTACCAAAATATTTTACTACGTCCGCTTGTGGCAATGTGCAGTCATTTAGTGAGACAGGAGGACATGTCTCTTTTCTGTTGATGAAAGTGACATGGGTAGATTTGTTTTCATTAGCCTTTATGTGCCACTTCTTGGACCATTTTTGTATGTTGTTGAGATCACGCTGGAGTAGTTGAGATGCTGTTGTGGGGTCGTTATGCGAGGTCAGAAGAGCTGTGGTGTCTGTTGTCAGAATGTCGGCTGTGTATAGAAGGTATAAAACTGGACCAGTATGCTGCCTTGAGGGACGCCGGATTTTATATCTTTTCTTTTCTTACTGATGTGAGTCTTCCAAATTAAGCGTTTGTCCAAGTGCATACTGAGATATTTTCCTATGTCTGCTTGTAGCAGTGTGCAGTCATTTAGTGAGATAAGAGGACATGTCTCTTTTCTCCAATTTGTTTTCTTTGTTTTCATAACAATAACAATTGGTTTCTTCTTCAAAATACATAAAACCAATTTATAGAACCGTCTCATTTGTGTACTTTACGATGTGGTCCTCGCAGCAGATGCTTTGTTTTTCTATATTATTCAAATTTCTAATGAAATTAATGTCAGTATTAAATTTCATATTTATAGAATTGGTAATATATTTACATTCAGTTTTTGAGATGAACATTTCTCTTTTAATTATATTTTTTTAAATATATTTTTTTGTGACCTTTGTAACTAGTTGTTAGGTATCTGGTTTACAATCACAATTTAATATGGTCCACTGACCATTTCAAACAATGAAGTTTGTTCTGTTGAGGAGACTCTTCCAAAAAGCTTTCAGTTTTTATGGTACATTAATTTGCTACCAAAGCAATTATGGAATATCCTTATAACCAAACCTTTATATGGTTTTTTTTATCATGCCACAGTTGCATGTTTTATTGATTTTTTCAAGTGAGCAACTTGAAAAAATCGATGAGTTCTATATATTTTTCAGTTTATCTTTGATGAACTTACTAGCTTACGAAGGATCCCTATCTTAAACATGATCCTCTGGTTTTTCCTACTTTGAACATGTAATAGAAGTCAGTGTTTTTTTCTAATATACAGTAGACTTGTTTGGGCGTAAACCGTACTGGTATTCTTCACTGTGGCATTTAATAGTTTCTCAAAATGAATCTGCTTGTTACATATTTTTGCACATACGTGCATCAAATGTATTATGAAATGATTTTCCTTTCAAGAAATAGAATTATATATTTTTTATATGACATTGCCTATTAGCACTGTATTCTTATTCCTAATGTTTTTAAAAATTTCACAATTATGAAAAGAAAGTGTAATTAAAAATAATGAAAAATATTCTAATATATGTTTATCTTAATATAATATGTATATAAATAAAAAATTGTTTGTACTTATTTAACACGTATCGCGCTGCGTCGAGCACCGGTGACTGATGACGATTGTTGTGGCAGGCACCGGTGACTGATAGCACTCGATTTAGTAAAATAGTCTCTGTACGTCGTCAGTTACACATTTAACAGTTTTTAATATATAATCTGATAGACATAGTGTTCCTGAACAAGCGGAACACCCGAACTTTTTTTTTTAAAAAACCATATCAAAAAAAAACGGTAGGTATATTCCATGTTCTTCTTCTACGAGATTTTTATAATTAAACATATACAATATACTAATTTAGATGAATGTATGCATATTTTATCATGTTATAAATACGTTTTAGGTTAAAAAAGAGTTAAAAGTTTTTTAAGCATAAAAAATCTTTTTCGACACACATTATTAGATCATGAACATTATTTGATAGTTTTATAATACCAAACAATAGAATAATAAATTTAAAATAATATATGATTAAAAAATAGGCTCTATGTATAAGATACTGTATAAATAAATTAAATATTTCTATGTACTATATTGAAACACGCTAAACATAGATGTTGAAAACCATTACACCCCCCACAATACGTTACAACCTGTTTGGTTTTATTCTTTGCAAATTTTCTTCCAATGTTGCAATTTAATTCATAGCACTTGGTGCAGCAACGACGAACATTTCGAGATGAACCATCTTTTTTCAAAAGTTCATGGCGCGATCGTCTTGCAATAATAGATGATGCCGTTGAAATAGATGGCTCGACAACATCACTACATGACGTTAGATAAAATACGAGTTCTTTTCTAAATTCTACAATAGTGATCTTTTCTTTTTTTAGTTCTTTGAAGATAATTAAAGCATTCAATATTGAAGTATTTAGAAGCAGTTCGAAGGCCAATTTGCTAAAAATTTGCTAAAATAAATCTACCGCTGCTTTAGCTTGATTATAATCGACGATCATTTTCGGTTTGTCGATTTCCCGTCCCCGTCTATTTTTTACCGTCTCATATTCAATGTTATGTTTTGTAGAGAGCATAGGAACATCTCGGGTGTCTTTCCGTTTTAATATCGTAATACAATTTTTATTTTGTTTCGCAGCTATCTCACCATGATTAAGTTTTTGATTGGTCACCTCTTTGGGCGATTATTTTCTGCCTATTCTAATTGTACCGACAAGGTGCGTTTGCTTAGCTAATAGTTTATTAGCTAAGTCTAAACTTGTATACCAATTATCGGTACAAACCGTTCCAAAATGATGGGTTCATAAGGGTCATCACGACGTGTGATGGCATAGATCCCGATACTTGCATGTTTTTTCCACAGTATACTTGCAGGATATAAGTGTATCCAGAGCCAGTACATAGTTTGAAAATTTTCAAACCATATCGGTGCTTTTTGGTTTCCATATATTGCCGAAAAGAGATTCTTCCTCGAAAAGGTATCATGCTTTCGTCAACACAGACATATTCTTGTGGTTCATAATATTTTTTATAATTGATATTGAGATCATCGACAATATTGTGAATTTTTGCTAACCGATCTTCTGGGTTTGTAGTGGAATTATCCGCAAAATGTATCATTTGGAGCAAAATCATTATACTTTGTGGAAATTTCTGCCTGAAATGAATGTCTTTGCTCCAATATAAATAAATACTGGATAGTTTGACGATCCAAATAATTAAATCAAAAAACCTCTTCATTTCCAACTTATTTGTCGGCGATCAAGAATGTGATCTGGATGATATTCGTTGAGTTATTCCTTCAATCACTTGACCAGCATATCGATTTGATTGACATTAAATGAACCGTGATCAATATGCCAATAAGTCATGTGCAAAGAGTAAGGCCCGATCCACACTATGGTGCCGGTAACGGTTCGATCTCGGGCTCGGTCCCGTCAAATATTCTCATACAAAAAACGGGATTGGAATGATCCGATAATGTGAATACTCTGATTGTTTCTTGTGTAAGAATATTTGATCGGACCGAGACCGGAGTGAGATCGAACCATCAACGGCACCATAGTGTGGATCGGGCCTAAGTATGACTTATACTTTGAAAGCATGATATGAGATTTGATGCTCTCTGACCCCATTCTTCTTTTCCAGTATACAGGATACCTTTACAAGGGTATCCATTTCCTGAATCACAGACCCCGCTATTTGGTTTATACAGACATATGGTGCAAAAACATTTTCTGCAGCACAGGTAAAAGAAAAATATATTAAATATATTTTTTTCCAAACATGTGATACGGAAAGATTTCTTAATATACAGATCAACATGAGAAATGTGATAAAATATTCTATGGAGCGAAATAATTAAAATTTCCTTACAGAACGTAAAGAGAAGCGTGATTTTTCATACAAATTCTATGAAAAAAAAAATCTGGGTCTGACCAGACTTGACTAGGAGTATAAATAGAAATATCCTTTTTTCTCTAAATACAAGGAACCCGATTTTTTTAAACTCTAAATTCTGTAAAACCCTTCAATGAACTATGAAAAACACTCATCGCAAAAGCAAAATAGTCTGGCTGTAGACCATCATATTGACAGAAGGGTTATATCAAAATTATTTATCGCAAACGCAATGATAAAGGGAGTCAATTTCAAACAGGTCGATTTTTTGAAAAAGAGTACAAAATTTTCATACGAAATTGTCTTAATCAAATATTTACACAAATAATAATAAAATAAACATTGAGATAATTGAAAATATTTTTTTTAACTGTAATTTTATTAATGTGTGCCTTTGCAGATATAGTCGGAATATTTGCTCTTAGGGCCGATGTTTGAACTGTCAGTTCAAATGTCATCCTGAGTTGTCTTCGGTTGTATTTAATTTCATTATTTAGGTACGTAAAATCAGATGAATCATTCTCTATCATAAATATTTATAATTTTGCCTACAATAGATTAAAGCTGAACAATTTTTAATAGGTTAGCGATTATAATAGAATTATACAAGTATATTTTGCTATTTTAACCAATTCACATATTTAAGAGCTGCTTGGATTGTGATATATTTATTACGATGCGTATTAATTTAACAATTAATTTGTATTGTAAATAAATATACATTTTGTGAAATACTTGATATTATTTTAATACGTATCTCAGAAGTAATATATGTAGATAATGCATTTGTCATAGTTAGAACAACTGAGTTACGGTTTTTATTAATAGTATTTTTTCTAAATTCATTCATATTATATTATAATAACTTTTGAGAAGTTTCGGGACCTAGTCCCCGATGAGATGTTGGTACGTTAACGGTCAAGAGCGAAGTCAAAAGTCTGTCATTCGACTTAAGAGGGATTTGTTTTTACCTGGCGACTGAAGCCAAGCACTTTTTTTAACTCTACAAACAACGCCAGTTGCATTATCTACCCGATCGGCCGTCTTCGGATCCGCACCTTTAAAATGTGGTTCGGGTGCCTGTCACGCCTAAACCACTTGCTTTCTTACCTGTATGAATCTACAATGGAGGAATCGCATGGATTTCGCCACATGTACACTGTATTTTAACAGTCTAATTATTTATTTTATGCCTCCACGCTGCACTACAATATTAATTCTATTATAATGTGACTGGAATCTTTTTGTTTTGTATACATACCTACTAAAATTGTTATCTTAACTCTTCCGCAGCGGGAGACTCACAGATGAGACTTTTGATAATTATGAGACGAAAATGTTTTAATTTATTTGCAGAGATGTCACTAGAAGGAATTAATGAATTTATTTCAAAATAAATTATATGAATATGCAAATGAAATTCCTTGATCTATATAAATATGAAAACGAAGGAGCCCTTCATGCATATTTATATACATGTGGAATAATTTTTTGGCAAAAGAATATTTATAATGAACTAGTGATTACCCGACATGCTTTGCAATGCCACGTCTCACATAAAAAACTGCGTATACAAACAATATTTTTACAATGCCTATGTTATTTCCGTAAATGTAAACAATAAGTTAACAAAGTTTTATTGCAATCGGATAAACGGTATGGCAGCGCATTAAATACGGACAAACAAATGTTTATTTTTATATATTAGACTATGCCTATGTTATTCACGCAATCCTCAGCAATAAATAGACGAAGTCTTATTGCAATCTGATGAACGGTATGGCAGCGCATTACATACGAACAAACAGATTCATTTTTATATATAAGATGTGGTGAATTATTTTGTTTACACATTCTCAATTGATGATATCTCATTTAAAATGAATACTTAAAGTTTATCTCTAATATTTCCTGTTGTAAAAGGCAAGTTTGATTATATCAATATTTAATTTTCATTACCATATTATACAATAGCATGATCTGATATTTGAAGTTGAATTCATCAATTTAAAACAGTTTCATGGAGTAATCAAAATGCCCAATGGTAAATAATATGTTTATAGACTCACTAGAAACTTTTATGGAAATATTACTCTCCTACCTAATGCATTTATCCAATTGCTAAACGGAAAAAACAGCAGCAACCTTATTAACTATAGGCCGATCAGCTTACTTTCATAACTTTTCGAGAGGTTCATCTTAAAAATAATAGATGAATTACTTTGAACTACGTCAATAGTGAACGATTTGGTTTCCGAAAAAACCGTTCAAACATGTATTAAAAAACTTCAACTTAAATAGGAACACCGGCTTGGTGCTCTTTGATATTGAAAAGGCCTTCGATTCAGTCCGGCACAATGCTCTAATTCACAAAATGATCACTCTCGGGATTCCTTCGTACCTCACAAAAATTATCCACTCCTATCTCAACGACAGATCATTCCTAGTAGTGCTCAACAACGTAAAATCATCTCCGACCTGTTTAACATATTCTTGCATGACATCCAAAAAACGGCATCAACTTACATCGCGCTTTATGCTGACGACATAGTTTATTTCGCGAGCTCTCGCAGCAATAATTTAGTGATTGCTAACCTATAACGCACCTTGAATGCAGCTTAATTTCTGTGAGACACAACCACTGACAGGTTCAATCGATCCTCATCGGAGCTCACCAGATCCCCTGGAAACCCCACGTGAGTTATCTAGGAGTGAATCTGGACACGAAACTGAGGTGGGGTGAACACATCTCCTCATTTTGAGCCCGAAGGCTATCGGCTCTGGGAGCGCTCTCTTCCATATGTCATAGACAAAGTTTTCTATCGGCTGATAACAAGCTTCTCCTGTTTTAGACAGTTATTCGTCTAGCGTTCACATACATCACTCCCGTCTAGAGTAATGTATCCCAATCATACATTTCAAAGCTGCAAGTTATGCAAAATAAGGCGCTAAAAATCGCCAACAACACCGCTCCGTTCATTAATTTAATTTAGTCTATGTCAAAGAATATGTTTACAGATTCATCAAACGCTTCTATCCTAAGATTCCTCTTCATTTCAACCCCCCTGTATCGTCCCTAGACAACATTTTAGATATGTGCTCTAGATATCTTATGATAACTAAAATATATTAAATGTTAGAATTTAGCTTGTAATTAGGATAAGGATATGAATCCAAAACCTAATTTTATGTTTGTAAACGTAAATTTTCATGTATTATAGACAAGTTTATTTTGTAAAATACATATTAAATAAAGGTTAATTAAATTTAAAAAAATCATTCCAACAATAATGGCAGATATGTGCACAAGTGTAAAATAAGTGATCTTTTTATTCCTCGGGGAGCGAAATGTCTGCAAGATGGCATGAATGTGTAAATTAAAAATGAACGGTCAAATGAGTAGGATTAACTATTTATTTTATTGCATAAGCTAGTTTAAGGTAGTGATTTCATGAAGTTGTTTTTAAAAATGGAAATTTTTCACATACTCATAATTAATTTTTTACTTATATTGTATGGTAGTCACTATAACATATATGTATGTTCACTATGTTAAAGTATAAAAAATGTAAACACTTTATTGCATGTTTTTATAATGATTTATACACGTCCGTTTTTTAATCAAAGTTTTATAAGACCTTTATTTCCTACTTAGAAAGATACATATCTGGCATGTGGAGGAGGATATAATTTCTCAATTAAAACAAAATCTGTTGCTGCTTCTGTTGTAGGTTTTTTAGGAGGAATGCGGTTAGCACTAACGCTCCGCTTACCTCGTCTTAAAATTTCATTGCTTTCAATTTCAAAGAGAAGAGGTTTTTCATATTCTTGGGCGTGGTTAACATAAATTGTGGTGATAACCAATAACAAAATCCACAGCTGACTTGTGCTGAAAAATTTCCGACAAATAAATTCCGTGAAATAAAAATAATTGTATCAATATGATTTTGATAATATACTTCATGTTGCAGTATGGAAGATCTGTTCCCAAATAAGTGTATTAATCCGATTTTGTTAATAGTATCTATGGTGGTTATAAGCATATTTATACTTATTAAAATCAGGAAATCATCAACGTTGACTGATTGATTTTTCTTA
Source organism: Stenopsyche tienmushanensis (assembly GCA_008973525.1). Taxonomy (NCBI): domain Eukaryota; kingdom Metazoa; phylum Arthropoda; class Insecta; order Trichoptera; family Stenopsychidae; genus Stenopsyche; species Stenopsyche tienmushanensis. Next base: position 579,131 of record WACJ01000087.1, on the reverse strand, counting down.
TAAATAGCTTCAAGCTTTGTTATAATTTTACAGTTAATAAAATTTTTGATTTAACGTTAGGAACTAATCAAAAGTGTGTTATGCTATGAATACTGAGGAGTAAACAAAAACTTCATATACAATGTAGAAATGATTAACGTTAAATTTTAAATAAAGACTTTAAATTTGTATAATTTAGAATTAATTTTCTTATGCGGAATCATAGATATAGTTTGATTTGGGTTTTCCGTTTTATCTCGAATAAGGTGCTATCGTTAATGAAAGATGTCACAAATTTCTTTAAGAGTCTGTAGTTTCTAATGACACTGTATAGGGCGTATGTTAACAGATCAACAAAGGGTCACGGAATGGAAGTTAGGATTAGAAATCTGCGATTTATATTAATTATAAATTCTTATCCTTTGACACTTCTATATAATTCAAAGAGGAACAGTAGAAATAATATTAAGTAGTGCAAATGCAAAATAAATACATATGTACTTTCGTTGCATCTCAGCACGTTTTATTTTTTTTATTGGTGTGCGAGCCACAGTTTATTTTTACTAATTTTATCAGTATGAAATTTTAAAACCAACTACACTCCAATTTTTGTTTTGATACGTTGGCTTTTTAAAGTGTTATATTTTAGAAAATTTTAAGCTTCTTAAATCCTTAGCCATATTTGTTGGGTTAATGCTCATATATTCTCTTATTTATTATTAGTAAAAGTTTAACTATAGCATTTCTTATTGTAAAAGATATATTTAACTATACCATTTAATTTTCTTAATATTTGAAGTTGGGTGTATCAGGTAAAATCATTTGTGAATTGCATATTTATTTATTTTTTGCTCAATATTATACGACCCTTTATCTTATATTTCATAAAATGCTGTCATACATTTAATCTATATTCTAATATAATACGTTATATTTATACGTACAGTTAACATGGTTCGATATAATTGTGTACTGAAAATTAATGTTACTCGGTATGTTTTCCAATTATTAATCAATATTGTCGCATTAATTCACTTTAAATTTCCTTATTAGCAGATGGAAAAACTATAGACTGAAATCTGGCAGCATAAATTGATTAACTTATGTGGACCATTTAATAGTTTTGTGCTGGTGTGTTTCTGGACTATTATTATGACAGTCTGGCGACTGAGTGTCGTTGGGTTTGCGAAGGAAAGGGGTTGAAATCTAGGAAAAATTCAACATAATTAAGTCATACTTCCAGAGTAGTTTTTTTTTTTATAAATTAGTATATAAGCAATAATTTATAAATGTTGCCAAACTATTTACTACTTGTTAAGATAGTACCAGACTGGTTCAAACTTGCTGATTTTTTTGAATACTCTATCTTCTAATATATAAAAATTAATGTCTGTTTGTTCGTATGTAATGCGCTGCTATACCGTTCATCAGATTGCGATAAAACTTCGTCCATTTATTGCTGAGGATTGATCCAGTAACATAGGCATAGTACTAATATATAAAATCGATGTTTGTTTGTCCGTATTTAATGCGCTGCTATACCGTTCATCCGATTGCGATAAAACTTTGTCAACTTATTGTTTACACATGCAGGAATAACATAGGTACTATCTTAATAAGCAGTAAATAGTCTGGCAACACTAATTAATGGTTGTTTATTTTATTAATTTATAAAAAATGAAAAAAAATGCTTTGAAATTATGACTTAATTATTTTGAATTTTCATTAGATTTCAACCCCCTCACCTCCCAAACCCAACGGCACTCAGCTGTCAGACTGTCATATGATAGTCCAGAAACACGCCAGAACACAACTATTAAATTACCCGCAAATGTTGGATGACCCTTAATTTATGCTGCCAGCTTTCGGTATATAGGTTTTAATTTGAATTGGCTTTTTAATTTAATACATTCAAAAAAAGTGTAACTCTAATAAATTTATTTATGTTTAATGTCATACAACAATCAATATAATTACAGATTCTTAAATAGCTTATTTAGGTTATATAAATGTATTTCTTTATGTATAATATATTACAAAATGAAATCATAAATAGCGTTTAGGAAATCCAGCCATGCTTCCCTGAAGGCTATCTATGCTGTGAAATTCGTTGAAATAAATTGTGTGATAATTTTGCCAGGTCATGATTATACTAAATTTCAAAATTTACTCTATTTACTTTCCTCCCCAAGAATGGAAAGTTTTCTTGTACACTTCGTACAATGGATTTTCTTGTGAGAATGTATTTTCGTTCCATGAATCGATGTTGCTTCCACGCTTGCCACCCCATGAATGGAATGTCCTCTTTTCTTCCGGGTCTTCAATGAAGTCATACATTGCGCTTCTTTTGCCTCCCCACGAATTGAACTTCAGTCGTCTTCTGCTGATGGCATTGATCAGGTCGTCGTTGATTGGGTTTTGGTTGCTCGATAGATTGGAGTCGTTGTCTTCGAGGCTTCGTTTGCCTCCCCAGCTGTGAAATTTTGTCTTTTTTCTGTTGACGCGTTTTTCGTTCGTTGGATAGTTTTGTATCATTGAGAGCATGGCTATTTTGTCGATTCTTGGATCGTCCATGACGGAGTAGACGGGGTACATGGGAGTTTCAGGTGTTCGCTTTCCACCCCAGGCTTTGAACGGTAGTCTTTTCGGTGTGAGGCCTTCGATTGAATTGTCTCTCTTTCCACCCCAGGCGCGGAAGGGTAGTCTCTTCGGGACCAGTTGATCGTCGACGCCTCGTTTGCCTCCCCAGGAATGGAAGCTGAGCTTGTTCCTATTGAAGTTATCGAAGTTTTGTTCGTAATTTAAGAGTTTTGAGAGTTCGTCGTCTGTAAAAGATAAATCGTCTTTGCTGGATTGTCCTGCGTTTTGTTCTAAAAAGTTCAAGCAATCAAACAGATGTTGGTAATTGTAATCGTCGTAAAGTGATGCTCGTTTGCCACCCCAAGAACTAAATTTTCTTTTGCCAACATTATATAAACATTGATCAACGTATGAGTCGACGTTGTACGTTGGTAAATACTTTGTCATTAGGGCGTCTAGAAGTTTTTCTTTCATTAGTTCGTTGCTTTGAAGGTCTGCTATGCTGTTTTCGTTTTCTAAACTGTTATCCTTAATTATCTTGTCTTCGAAGTTGGATAATATTATGTCGGGGGTATTCTTCGAGGGGTAATGTGAGTTTTCTGTTGCATCGGGATTTTTAACATTTTCGTTTTCTAAGCTGGGTGTATTTTCGTCAGTTGTGGCTGTTGATGGAACGTTTCATTCGAATTCCTTGATGATGATTATCCAGGTTGTGTTTTGAATGCTGATATCCATTGTTTTTATTCGGGTCGCTGAAGTGTTCTTTAGATGACAGAAATGATACATGATTTGCGGGTTCTTTGGCTGCTTCCGTTTTCGCGACTGGTGATCGCTCTGTACCATATAACTAATAAGATTATCCAAAGTCGAGCCATTCTGAAAAAATAAAAATAAAAACATGATATAAACCGATTATGACCAAAGTAAAGCTTTCATCGTGGCATAATAGTCATGACTTGAGACAAGTGTCACATAAAAGTTTACTATTATTTAGGTACACATGTTGAACGTCTAACGTGGGATTAATCGTTAGGGCGATCACATGTGACGTTGAAGACAAACAGAGAATACATAATAAGATTTTTCGGTCAGTGATTTTTTTACATCGGTTAAAGTAGAAGAAAAGCATCCTATTTATAAAAAAAATCAATTTAAAATAGCAGATTTATCCCGGATGAAAATTTTCAACCCTCCCATCTAATATATAACAATTATATTTTCATCCAGAGTGTTATATTCGTTTACGTTTATTATATCATCAACATATCCATGAGCATTGTAGGAGGATGAACGGCCATTGAAATATTCCTTCATAAAACCAGGATTATTTTCCATTGTGCTGGGGATTTATCTTACCGGTGAAATATTGTATTTCTTTCCCGTTTTGCAATGTTTGCAAGGGGCAGTATCTTGTTGACATTTCCGCACGAATATTTACAGACGCCAACTAGGGGTTATGCATCTTTTATATCTGCTGATATTTTTATATGGGGCTATAAAAGCGGTAGTCCTACGGTTTAATATAAGGATTGACATATTTAAAGCTTGCAGTTCAAGACGGCAATATATCAGGATAACATTCTGGATCAAAATGCATAAAACAAACGCAAAAATGGCGATATCTATGATGCTTAAATTCTGCTTCAATTTTTGATGTGGAATCTATTAATTTGAAATCTGAAATACTAAATTGTGTACGAGTTCATATTATGAGCGTATATTTTAACCCTTTCAAACCGGAGAGTAGACATGCTATGCTCTAATGTAAATCCACTTTTCTGTCAGCACTGCCTGTAGCGTGTAACAAGCTTGATAATGAACCAAGCTCAATAAATGAACCTTAACACTGTTGATATCACACAATATTCATTAATTAGTTCAAATATTTGCTTTCTGTTGTTCAGCTATTTTTGCCTATTAATGTGCTGCTGAAAATAAAAGTACAGGGTTACCATGCAAGCCTGCCAATTTACTTCTGAAGGAGTAGATTTTGCAAAAGAGTGGTGATACTCGGCTAATGACGCCACTCCAGATTAGTCAATGAGGGAATAACAAAATTGATCAACGATAATAATGATGCGAGTATCTTAATTATCAAAACAAACGCCTGTTCTCAAGACAACATGAACAATCTAGCTCCGACTTTTAAACACTCATTCTGTACTTAAAACTTGTTCATAACAATGTGACATAGTGAATTGCTTTGGTTTTATATAATGATTTTAAATAATGCCTATAGATGATACATAAAGTTATACCCATACAATAAAAAAAAAACGCGTATGATCTCGTTTTGCGCCGATTTTCCAAAGAGCATTTAAACGTGTATGGGTACTTTTACAGCACGACTTTGCTACTGATATATGAGTGTATTATGAGACACAAGATACTCGTCTCTGTCTCCAGATTTCCGTATCATAGGTAGTAGATTTTGTAAAGGAGTGGTGATACTCGGCTAATGACGCCACTCCGGAACAGTCAAGGGGGAATAACAAAATTGATCAACGATAAGAATGATGCGAGTATCTTAATTATCAAAACAAACGCCTGCTCTCGAGACAACACGAACAAGTCATCTTATCTTTGTTGAAAGAGCTTAATAGCTTATCCGACGATAGTGATTTTAGTTAATTATACCTAAATTTTATAACGGGAATTTTATTCGATTTGTAGTAAAGTTACAATATTACTACGTTGAATCTCGATATACTATCTATATCGATATATTTACTATCTATATATTACGAATATCGATATGAAATAAATACGGGATTTTAGAATATCATATGGCGTACTAAATACATATCACCGTAAGGGAAGGTTAATTGAATGTTTCTGCATTATCACATATGAACTGATTTTTTCGCTAATTCAAATTCACAAATGCACTATATATTGATTGATTGATCTTATCATTTATAAAAAAATCAGACATTATTATTTTGATTGCAGATATATTATATGATAGCTAGGGTGCTTTATTTTTAAAAAAATATATATGGAAAAAGGGTAGATTTTGCACTTAGTCGCGCTTACTTTGGAAGGGCAATAATTTATGATTTTATAAGAACGTCCCTGTCACTGTTTCGTTATTTATACTAAATACATTTAGCTCTACTTTGTGTAAATATGAATACCTATAAACACGAATCGAAATTTACGATATACACACACGGTGAGTTGACATGTTTTTACGATTCTGGTCCATTTGATCATCCAACGAATGAGAGACCATGTAATTATTTGATTATTTTTTCGCCCTTATTCTTCCATGCTATAGCCCGAATGTATCTCGATTTTATTAGAGTATTAATCAGGTTTTCATCCCTCGTGGATAAATTACATATTTCATTCAAAAGTTCAAAGTATATGGTTATTGATCGCGAGTAGTTATGAGTCTTCATTCAAAACTTATGGTCGATGTTTTATTCAGATTCGCGGAACAAATAAGAACATCCATTAATTTGATGCTAGATATTCATGTCTCAAATTTAATATACGCTGCCTGTTGATTAAAATTTTGTATTGAATTTACATTGAAATGCGTGTGGTATAATTTCATCCCTTAGCGCCCCAAAACGGTATTCTCGAGTGTGTACTTAAAAATAAATTAAGAATTTCAACCTACATAATACATATTTAAAAATCTTCACTTTCTAGGAATATTGTCGATTTTTTGTACATAGGACGCATATTTTAAATTCCACAGCTTTACATTACAATGGAGATTAATATTTAATTTATGGAAATCTTGTATGAAAAATATAAATACTCAGATTTATAATAAAAACACCATGAAGCTCGTAGCTTTAAATCCATACCCTTCAATTACAATAATATAGTTGTGACGATTTGTTCTATTTAAAGAATTATTGATAAATAAATTAAGATGTATCTGAATATATTTCGGATATTATATTTATTTAAATTTAAATACCTTTATATTAAATAATTATATATTTTGAAAAGGGCTTACCTTTTAGAATTGTCCGTTAATCGATATGCTGAATTTTTTAGCTGAAGTCACTGCACTAAATGCATTTATTTGTTTGATAATTAAGCAAAAATATTATTGGGGGATGGGGTATAAAAGGGTAGCTCTGTTGTATTGCAGCCACCCACCTGTTGGTCGACGTGTGAATCAGTGTCTCCAGTTTCTCTCCTTATATATCCTGTTCTGGACCGACGCTCTGAAGAGCACCCACACCCCCAACAATAGCGTCTACGCACATATTCCCTACACATACATAGAATTGAGACAAAATCCTATGAAAACGTATAGAAATATAAATAAATTTTTATGATAAAATTCATACACATCCGATTTAAATGCAAAATTATTTCCTTTATCACCTTATTATAGGAATATTATTGTCTATTCACTTTTATTAAACCCATATCCACCTCATTTTATTATCTACGCTTTGATTTTGCAAATAATATTCGATGCATCCATTGCATATTTATCGAGAATATTAAACTCGCTTTTTATGGAATTTCCAACCCCGAACAAAAATCTTCGATATTTATTGCCTGTGGATACCCTTAAAAATCCTAGCAAAAGACTAGCGCCCATGGCTGATAAGCCTAAATCGTATCTGCCCATATTGTAACTCATAGGTGCCCGAAAATATTTCAAAAAAATGTCGACCAAGGCATCGTAAATACTAAAATATACATATTCGCATACATATCAATTTTCATCCATGTTGTTCTTGTATCAAATTTCATCATATGAACGATTGAAAAATCTGACTAGAATTATTATATAACTACTAGCGAATACCCGGCATGCTTGCAATTCATTATAAACTTCATTTCACCAGACCAATATGCGCCAACATGGTGCATCCATACAATATTTTTACTATGCCTATATTATTCCCGCTAGTGTAAATGATAAGTTGACAAAGTTTTATCGCAATCGGATGAACGGTATGGCAATGCATTAAATACGGACAAACAAATATTCATTTTTGTATATAAGATCAGTAAAATATGCTTAAAAAATAAATAGGATTGTATTTTTATTATTTTAAGTAAATTTGTTGTTCGTGTATTGCTTATTATATACAGCGGACCCGCGATAATCCGGTCCCGATCCAATCCGGTACCCCGTGTAGTTCGACATTCCAATACAAGTATAGTACGATAAAGCTTCGTCAATGTAAAAAATGCAAAAATGTGTCCACCTAAATCGTAATGAATCTTTTTTATAATTGGACAATCCAACACTGCCTTGCAAAACGTTTGTCGGATTATCGCGGGTCGGTCGGATTACATTTGATGACCGCCTTTCACAGCTGTGGTAGAATAAATGTGATATTTGCTGTGTGATTCAGAATTGTTTTTTCAAAATCTAGTTTTGGGTCTTATACTTTGAAAATATTTTATTTTCATTTCATCGACGGATATAAATTTATTTACGCGGTAATTGAACATTTCGTGCATAAAGATTCTCCAGTGTTTAAGATAGAATTGCATTATATGAATAGGATGTATAAATGAGCTGTGAAATTTTCATTATTTCTAAAATATGTTGTTATGTTGGAGCGGGGATGCTCTCGGGCAGAGTCCTCCGGGTGGCTCCCCACGGGTCCGTTCTTCTATCGGATCATGTACAGCCAGGCGGATGGATGGGCATTGAACGAAAAAACTCTTTCTCTATGTAACTTTTTATTCAGTACGAGAGAGAAGGATTTGGCTGCGTAAAGGACGTCCTCCCGCAGCCAAGGCCAACCGGTCCTGTACCCTGACTCCCGCCTCTTGCACGTCACGTCCCAACCGGCGACGATGCGCGTGCAAGAAGCGATCGGTTGGTAATTGCAGGTGCAATATCCCCGCTATATTTACCATACCAAATTTAGACAACCACCCATATGTACCCCTAAACCTTGATTGATGTTCTTTAGTGTTTTTCAATAGATGTACAAATAATCATCTTCATTTGAATAACTCAAACCAAGAAAAAAGACGCGGGAAAATTAATTGTAATCAATCAAAAATACTTAACAACAAACTCTTATTAAAATTTGTGTTTGCTTAAATAATGGTTTACTTTTCGGTAGCCCTAATATTGTAAATTCTATAATATTTGAATTTTTGACGTACATATAAGAAATTTACGCCGCAGCCAATGATGCCGAATAACTGTAGGCAGTATTGGCCATAAATAGCATTTTGTTCAGGTTGTGATATTCGCTGTAAATGCGTTTTTTATCTCTTTAAAAGGTTTTTTTTTTGGGCATATTTTTTCAGCAACTAGAAATGGCTTCTCACTGGGGAAAGCGCGATTTTAAACACGGCGATTTCGGAAAATGAAGGTTCTACTTGCGTAAGATCTCTGAAAACTAATTAGGTCGTAAATGTGGGGTTCGTCTGTTCAATTAACGCCCATCATTATCCTTTTGTAATGTCATAAAATAATTACTACTAAGGTAGCATAACTTTATTCTTCTTAAGTACGTGTGAATTTATGCTCTTCTGATTGGCAATTTTTGTTTTATTGTATGCTATCGAATGAGTTTGTATAGTCATTTGCTACGTTTCACACATAGGACCTATGTCCTAAGTGTCATGGTTATCGAAATAGATTTTTTTTCAACATTTTGAAAAAATACCCAAAAATTCCAAAATGCGGTTCCAAAGTCAAATAAAATGTGCAATCGAAAGAGAAGTGTCAACTTCTCCATTGTATTAGGTTCTTCCATAAGTTTCTTTCGCAAATGAACACAGATCTAATCATAGCCATGGTTGAAGAAAATCTGCGATATACAGTTCGCGAAATAGTTAACAAATTAGAAATTCCATGAAAGTCCGTATATAATCATCTGGCAAAATTGAGCTACATCAATCGTTTAGATGTGTAGCTTCCTCATGAAATGGCTGATTTAAATAAACTTCAGCGTATTTTAACATGCGATCTTCTTCTCCAACTACATAATAGCCAACCTTTTTTGAAGAGACTTGTCACTGGAGATGAAAGTTGGATACTCTATGAGAATATCCAACGTAAACGGTCTTGGACCAAGGGTACAGAAGCTTTAACTGTAGCTAAACCTGGCCTACATACAAAAAAAGTTTTGCTATGCATTTGGTGGGACTGGAAGGGGGAAGTTTATTATTAGCTACTTCAGCAAGGTGAAACGATCAATTCAACAAAATATTGTTTCCAACTAGACAATCTAAAGGATGCAATTGCCAGAAAATGGCCAGAATTAGCGAACAGACGAGGCGTTGTTTTTCATCACGGTAAAGAATTGCCCCTTCAGATTATTATTTATTTCTTTCGTTGAAAAATTCTTTACGTGGTAAAAGTTTTAATTCAAAAAATGATATAAAAATGTGCCTTGATCAATATTTTGCCAACCAACCTGGGAAATTTTGACAAGAAGGCAAATTTTCAAATTGGCCACCTCTTCTCCGTATACACGCATGATTCCCTTTTCTTTTTTCAATTGTAGTGTTCTTAGTAAATTAATTCTTTTGGCGGTCTTATTCCGTGGTTCGCACAATCTCCAGACCTGACACCAGTGGATTTCTTTGTTTAGGGACGTGCAAAATAATTAATTTAACCCTGTATATTAGGATATTCAGCTTGTGATTTTAGCATAATTTCGTGCATGATTTCAATCGTGTGCGATTATTAAAATTTATATTACGTTTCAAATAATTTTATATGCTTAAGCGCAAACTTCTTGTTTAACTTATTGCGATTTAAAGAGCCCTTTTCTATATATTTGTACATCAAACGTTGGGTTGAAATTACGCAACCAACTCTTCTGTAGATAAAATTAATGCGTTTTTTATCTTGCCCATGGGCGTTTTAGAATGTATTTTTTGATATTTTTAATTCAACTCTATTATGGTTATGATGGCCATCAAGTGTTTTATTTATATCTGCTATCTGCAAAAGGGTTTAGAAACAAACGATTTTTGCGGATGCGAATTGTGGCGATACGGATCGTATGTTGCTGTTGATCTTGAAATGTTCGTACTTAAGTACGACTTTTCTTTTTTTACGCCAAAGGGGAAAATATTCTTCTAAGGGATGCATCGTCAATGAAATGGTTTTATAAATCACGTTTCGGCGGGTTCGTCGACTTTTGAAGGGGTGGCGAATAATCGCCATATGGATTTGTTTTAGCGAAATTAATTTTTGAGTGTCTCTAAAATGATTTACACGAACGTCTACAGTTTCGAAAAAGCTTTACTGTGTACAAAACGCTAAAAAAATACTCGAACAAATGTTTATTTCTGTATTAATTAAAATTAAACAGATACCTGCGCCGTATACAAATTATCTCAGAGTAACGTGAACCTTTCTAAATATTCTCTACTTTCCTCATACCGTTCCCCATTATATTTTGAGTTTGCTTTTGACAATTCGTTGATTTGTAAATTTCTTTTGTGACACCAGAAACATGTCAACTTTTCCCCACATTATCATTTTGTTTCAGCATCTCGTATATACGACAAACCTCAATTTCAAAATAAACAATTACGCTGAACAGAATTTAATTTTCCTGTAACTGTCTTCCATAAGCAAAAAATACGAGTTTTTAATATTTTTTTCGCCCTTATAAATGATTTAATTATTGTGCTTAAAGCTTTCGCAATTATTTGGAGGATCACACCCCAAAGGCATATACCAAATACAACCTAAGCAATAACCGAATCGACCGACGATTTGATAGATGCTACTACGAGTTTAGAAGTAATTGTAATGAATTATGCAATCTAAGCCACGTCGTAAATGAAAAAAGTTTCAGCTCCAGGGTGTGATCCGCCCACAAGACTTTTAGCTTTTCGGTTCCTCTTAAATGTATTCAAGAAAGTCAAAATGTGCAACCCTCCAAATCCATCCGACTATTCCCAATATATTCAACAGCATCCTGAAAGAATCAAAGCAATGATCCCGATATTTTATGCGAAGTCTTAATACGTTTAATGAACTTTTCAGACGCTAAAAAGCGAATGGTTGAATTTCATCTCAAATGTATTAATATTCCAATCACATAAAAAGTGCCTTTGGCGAGAACGATTTTAATTGCAATCGCGCTCTGAAATTCTAAGACAAACCTAATAATGCATTGTAAAAATATTTTAAAATATCATCCATACATAGTTATTTTAATCATCCCCCTAATATCTAAGATTTGCGCATATGTTCCATTTTGAAGTATTGTATTCTAGCTAATACCCGGCGCGTTGCTGGCGCAAAAGTAATAATTCGAAAGAGTTATCTTGTTTAATTAGGAAGTTAATTGTACTATACCTATATTATTTGAAAAAGTGCCAACAATAAATTGGCAAAGTTTTATAGCAATCGAATTAACGGAATGGCCGCGCATAAAATACGAACAAACATTTTTTTTAATTTTTGTATATTAGACTATGCTTACATTACTTATGCGCAATTCTTAGCAATAAGCGGACGAAGTTTTATCGCGTTGTGATTATTGGTCGAATCAGTGTTTCGTATATTAATAATTTATTTGATGCTGAAAGAGCACTGCGTCGACGAAAAATGAATTGCAGCGCCCCCGTGGCTGCTAACCCGCGGGCTCAAGTCCCAGACACTTGCGCTCCCCATCTTAGTCTTCTGTCCACAGTCACCCCCAAGTATTTCATTTTACACAGTAATAATATCAAGATATCATTTTATAGATCAGACCGCAGTGCCAGACAATGTCGAACGCCTTTTCGATGTCGAGTTGTACCATACCGGTACTTCTCTTCGTGTTAAAGTTTCTAGTAATATTTTCGATCAGTTTGGTCCACTGATGGAGCGTACATTCCTACGAAAACCGAATTGCTCATTAATCATAATCATTTGATTAATATCAAAGTAATTTTAAAATATTTAATTATCTTGAATCGTATTTTTTTTCTTATAGAATTTTAAATATTTAAATGTGATATTTAAAACATTTTTGATAACATCGTAAATTTTTTACAAGTATGAAACCTCCATATATATGACTATTTAATAAACTATTTTTTAATGCTTAATTATGGGGAGAGTGTCATATTCAGCAGAGGAGTAATTATATTTTATTCAGGGTGAGGCAATCAATATAACTCACATTTATGTCGTTATACGGAGAATGGTTGGCATGGGGAGAGGTAGCTATTTCAAATGGTGTAGGATTATATAAAGAACAGACAGACACACATTCAATTTTATATACTTATTACTATAAATAAATCAAGTGAAACATTTGGATTAAAATACCCTTTTAATTCAAACGAACCTTGATTGGTTCTGTGAGATGAGCTCGTTGATTGGTTTAATAATTAAATATAACACGGGTATTGCTATTATTATGGCGAAATTATTAAAAATATATAGTTTAAAAATATACTAATCTAAATAAATTGATTTGTTCCGTTTTAAATTATCATGCTTTATTGTAATTTGAACGCATTATGATATTAATGCTTTTTAATGATGGCTATGAAATATGTTGGAAATAACGAGGCTCGATTGTTATAAGAGCATACTAATGTAGATAATGAGACAAAGTGAACGGATGAAAAATGGACGTTGAATGTCGTGTGAGGATATGCGAATCTGCCAAGTAATCAATCGGTAATTTGATGGATGGATGATATTTTCTAATATATAAACATTAATCTCTGTTTGTGCGTTTGTAATGCGCTGCCATACCGTTCATCAGATTGCGATTAAATTTCGTTCTATTTATTGCTGAGAATTGCGCGAGTAACATAGGCATAGTCTAATAGATAAAAAATAATGTTTGTTTGTCTGTATTTAATGCGTTGTCATACAGTTCATCCGATTACGATAAAACTTTGTCAACTTATTAATTATATTTGCGGGAATAACATAGGCATAATAAAAATATTGTTTGATAAAAATATTAGTTATTACTCGGCAACGCATGCCGAGTAATCACTAATATTTTAATAGAACTATAAACGCATGCGAAACGAATTTGTGCATGTATGATTATCATATGGAATTGTTTTATATTATGAACATACTGTAGATTTATTCCCTTGTTATTTTTGAAAATGCCATTTCGCTCTTTGGGTAGTCTAAATATAGTATATCTATTTTGATGCTCGTATCACTACTCCCTCTTCGCAGAAAAACGTTTTTGCATCAAGACTAACATCATTCCAATCGGCTCAGTGTTGGTGTATTAAGAACTCAAATTCCTACCCGCCCCAAACCTATCTCTTTCGTTTTATTATTTTTCAATTAAAATTCGCACCTCGAAAATTGCCAAGACTGTTGTCTTTTCGATACTCTTCAATTACGTTAAGTAATTTCGTCATCTCATTCCCAGGAAGAAAAATTGAAGGTCGTGCGTTGAATTTTAAACAAAATCATGGCGAAATTTCAGCAATAAGAGAGATGTCGATCGTTAGGCGCCGTTGTCTCGTCAGTTTGAACGAATTCTTAATTTTTATGTTCGCAATAATTTCATTTTTCGCTATTGTCTCTAATGGTTTTATATGCGTTTATTTCAACACATTTAACACGTTCATGTAATTATAACGCCCTTATACTTTATGTATACACAATGGTACAAAATAATGAATATCAAAAAAATCTTAAACGGAATATAGTTTTTAAACTATACTGGACTAGGATTGATTTCCTTCCAAAAACAAACATCTAAATAAATGGCAAACATAAGGTGTGACATTCGGCGAATAAGCCATAATGAGGCCCTCATCGCAATCTTCTTCTTTTTGCGCAATTTTATTTTGCAATACCCATTTTTGACATGTTACGAGTCGTATCCCGAAAGTAAGTGTACTAAGTTTTTATATATATTTTTTAAAAAGTGTATTTGAAAAAAATACAGGATATTGTTATACACTTGTTATCTATTTTTCAATATAAGCACCATCCCGCTCAATGCATCTGGTGAGCCGTGGCACAAGCTTCTTTATGCTCTTCTCGAAGAACTCTCCCGCCAGCTCAACTTCTTCTGCATTTACTTGTTGGTTGAAAATTTTAATTCCATCCACGTGTTTTTAAGGGAGGGGAAAATATGATAATTTGAAGGCACCAAGTCAAGGGAATACGGGGGGGGGGGGTGGCTAAGGCTGTGTGAGGACGGGCGTTGTCATGCAACAGCACACTCCTCTCGTCAGCATACCCCTCCTTTTGTTTTGAATGTTTCTTTTGAGTTTTTTTTAAGGTTTCACAATATCGTTGTACATTGATGGTCTCTTCCTGAGGCAAAAATTCGACCAAAATGTTACCTTTTCAGTCCCAAAACACTGAGGTCATGATTTATGTCGCGCAAGAAACTCGCGGGCGCTTGCACTTGGCGGGATTTCTTACCGACATCTTTCTTGCAACCGAATACTACAACGTGAATTTACGTACTACTGTGTTCCTGTTATGCTCGTTTTGTCAGGAGATCCCCTTCTACCACTCAGTATGACCAATCCTTAAAAAACAAAAAACCACAGCTCGTTATTGTCACAGTACACTTACTTTCAGGATATGCCTCGAAAATGCACAAATTGTTCTTTGCTGATGAGGAGACTAAATTCCTTATCTATTTAAATGATGATACAAGCAAAAAAGTGTTTTCTGAACCATAACTCGTTGCAAATCGATTATAAAAAGATTAACTTTCTGAAAGATTGAATTTTTTTATTAAAAATAATCATAAAATAATCTTAAATTTATAAATCTCTTCTTACAGCATCGCTTCGAATATATATTTTTTAATCTAGCTTATGTACTTATCGCTTTCATGTTGATCCATGTTGTTTTTCATTTTATTTTCAATCATACTTTGTATTTCTGCTAACATCGTTCTTCAAATTTAATCAACATACGCTTGCTTACAATCTTGCATCAAATTTTATATTGTTTAGTCATCGAAAGAATTTAAAATCAATACATACTTTTTGTACATTCTGTACGAACCCCTTTCGTTTTGCGTCGATGAGGGGATTTTAATGGATCGTGTTAATTTCCATAATCGTACTGCAAAATGGTTCGCTAAATTCAAATCGCACCAATCGTCGCTTACATACGACACATACGGATTCTTTCCACGCGGGGATGAAAAACCGACGTGCATCATCCGCCCCCGTTTACGTTGTAATCTTTGACGTCGTGCTCGTAATCGTTAGAAATAATTTGATTTTTTATTGTTTCAGAATTTTTCCGCGTCTGGATATGTGCTGAGTGCTTTCGCGCAAAATGGTAACGTACAAACGAATCATCTGATTACTTTGTGTTCTCCCATGGAAAGTCCAAATTTTCGGTTGAAATGCGTATTTAAACCTAATAATTTTGTTTCGAAGTTGCGAATCAAAGAGTGCGAATAAAACTCAAATAATCGCTCGTTTTAAAGTACACACGAACAATGCTGTAAAGCACATTATTTTTGGAGCATATCATATTGCTTTTAAAACATTTTGTGTGGGTTTTACTGGGCCGAGGATCAGTAAAATTATGCATATATTGGGCGTATCGAACGGTAAACCCTTGCTTTTAACACTAGGTTTTCCGCACCCGTCAGATTTACGGAATTTGAACTTCATGAGCAGAATTATAAAAATTCTTACTATTATTTCCTAGTATTTTCAGCTGATTATTATTTATGGAATGATACAAACATATATCCAAATGTAGCTCTGTAGTCTCAGCTCTGTAATTTAGAAGTTACATATGATGTATATTTAAGGGACGTTTCTACCTTGTTGGTTTAAAAAAAATATTTTTTTCTTCGTGTATCGGAAAGAACCAATGTTTAAGAATACGTTCAGTAAAATTTCAAGTCGATATAAAATAAATTCACAAAACTATGGGTCGAAGAGGAGAAGCTGTGTTTCACGAAGCTGAGGAGAGCAGAAACTTTAAACGCGTTTTTTTCGAAACTACTTTTTCCAAGCTCATGGAAGTGCTCCCACACGCCTTAGAAGAGCATTCTTTATGAAATTTGGCAGACATGTGTACAATAAATGGCTTTGTCGTCTAGACTACAATTATCGAAAAATATTTAAGAGTGTTCATTTAATGAACAAAAAACTACAAAAAATGTTGGTAAAAGTACACATCTTTTTTCTATCCCTCACTATTTTTTTATTTTCTAATATTTCTTCTTAATTATAGTCTAAGCTATAGACAATATTATGCATAGTAAAAATATGTTTAATATTTTTGCTGCAAATCACCTGTCCAGGACTTAGGACTTCCATAGTGAAGAATGTCATCGCTTGCGCATCGACATACATAGCTCCCCCCACTCCCATTACCATACTTTATCAAACTCTAAAAAATATTTTTTTCGAAATATATATTGTGTTAAAATGAGGATGCATTTTTGTCCAAGAATGGGATTCATCTTTATTTTACAAACGCAATGGCTAAACATTTTTGGAAAGCTTCTTTCGGAAGGGCGTTCAGCTACTCTTTCGTAGCCATTTCAATGTCAAGAATGGTGTCAAAAAGAAGGGCCAGAAATCGCTTGGTGCTGAATCTGGTGAATAAGGTGGATGTGGATAAACAGGAAGATTTTTTCCAGCCAAAAACTCGAAGCGATGTTTGGCACGGCGCATTGTCGTGATGAAGAAGGAAGCCATTAGCCCGATTTAGGGTGAGGGAAGTTAGGGGTTTTCCATTGGAAATTCTGCATTTTCGTCTCAGGTTCAGAGTCATAGACCCGAATTTCATCTCCAGTCACAATTTTGGCCATGAAAACGATCCTTCAATTCCGTGCAAACTGAAACACGATTTTTCTTCTGCGACAGACGCGATAAACACGAACTCACGCTAGCGGCTATGGAGGCTGATTAATTAGTCATAACGTGTAAAAACTTTGCACGTATTATTACTTAAAAACTCGTATTGTTGTCCCGAATTTGAACTTCTTATGGTACAGGTATAAGGCGATCTCAACAGGAGAGTACTGAGACTTTTTATGTGGTGATTTCTTATTTACCTTCCACACGTGGTTATAGTAAGGACAAGATTATTATAAAATGAATATTTAGTTAGGCCTATGATTTAATAGATAAATTACTTTTCTTTTAAAATTTATTAACACATTGTCGGCGGGCTATTTGCGTGGACCGCCTATGCTCTAGCGCGGGCGATCTTTTGCAATACTGCCATTTTTTTATGTGACTGATGTGACTATGTGACTATGTGACTATGTAACTATGTGATATATTAATTTATCAATGATGCACTTTTTTATATCCAATATAAAATATATTTTCAATTTATTTTTCGTATTTTAAACATCCCCACGGACACACAAACGACGCACATAAATACGTATCGTGTTTTTTTTCTTCTTTTAATAAAACATTTATACATCGCTTCTTCGATATTTTTTCAGGTTGAAAATCATTCTACAGCGAACATGTGGCAAAATGAACGAGCTGATGTAAAAGCATTCTTGATCATATTAAATGCTTAGTTCCACAATGGATGTTTTAACCCATTTTCTGTCAATTGCAATAAATTTGCTTCGTATTTTAATTAACATATTCCCGTCAACTACTTATATGTTTAGATATTTAATAGAAAATATAGAAAGGCAATGATGTGCGTAATCCGACGGGAATGTGTTAATTCAAGTTTTAATATGCGTTTTGCACAATTTCTGAAAGTTTTTATTTTTGTATTAAAGCCTTTTGATTGATTGTTTTTGCTTATGATTTATGATTTAAGCATGCATTTAATTTTCATAGCACTCTCGACAATATCTTATTAACACATCTTATGCAGGATAAATTCAATCAAAGCTTACAAAACACGGTTCTAATTGTTTGCGTCTCGATATTTCAAATATTACATGTACAGAAAACCCTGCTATAAAGCGCATTTCTATACCGTATTTTTCCTTATCTTTTGTCTCTTGACTTCACTAATCATTTTTGGTGATAATATCCACACGTTTTTTTAATGCGATATCTGATTAAAAGAGAGGCAATCAAATTATTTGAGTACTTAAAAGAAAAAGAACGTCATCATGAAGAAACATTTTTCACCAGTAACGGATGGTTTTAAGGATTTAAAAGACGTTTTCTTCAAATGACATCTAAATACAAGGAGAACGTTTTTCAGCCGACGTAGATGCTGCTAATATTTCTTAAATTAATTCAAGACAATCATACAAATGAGAGGTTATACAGCAGGCCAAGTGTTAAATGCTTAAATTGGAAAAAGATGCCAAAACGAACGTTCATATCTAAAAACGGAGAATCTGCTCCCGGCTTCAAAGTTTTAAAATATCGAATTACGCTACTCCTTTGCAGTAATGCTTCTGGGTTCGAATAAACCATTAGTTTAGTTAATTAAAACAAACTTTTAAGTACATAATTTATTTTATATTTATATGTATTCTAAAATAACGCATATTGCCAAAAAAGTTTTTCAGTTTATATTTGCCCCTTCAACGTTACGTTCCACTGTTAAAAGTGTCATCCGTATTGACACGATCTTTTCGCCGCTAGCGAATACGTACGTCATATCCAGTATACGAAAATAGTATATCATCAAGTTCGAACAAGTCAGTTCCCAAGATGAATCATTCTTAGATTTAACGTACACAACACTGCAATCGGACATATCCGTCATTTTCCATTGAGGTTTCCTTAACTTTTACAATGCGGATATATCCGTCATACCCACTTTGCATGGACTTTGGTCTTGACGGATATATACGTCATATCCACTTAAGGGGCTAAAAGTGTCGCGTTGAACTCCCCTAACTGCTGGGAATAAAATAGGTCGGGCAAAATACGTAATTAGTACGCTTGTAGACAAACTAAACATATTCAAGGTCATTTAAAATAATAAAATTGCTTATATAAATTGAAAAAACCCCAAATTTTGTATGGGCCCCTAACTTTCTATAGCGTTTTTACCCTATACCGCGGTCCCTATCTCAACGTTATAGGAGGTTTGACTGTATATTCATTGATCTTGTCTAAAAAATAAATGTATTGAATTAAACTGTACACTAGTACAGATAGCGAATGGCGCCCCAAGGACTGAGATCTATGTTATCCGCAAAAGATGTGTTAATATATGATAGATATGTGTTCAATAATGATCAAATGATTTGTACAATATCAAATGCTTTACAATATCTATACGACAATATAGATATTGTAAAAATGTTTAATGTTTTAAAAACTAATGATGCTTTTCTATTCCATATGTTGTGATGCATAGTCGTTTTACTGTGTACATATCGTACGATAACGAAATCTTTCGATGGTCTTTTTATTATTACAGGATTTGAAGTGCTTCGGTGGTAGCAAATGTCCCGAATGGGTGATAGCAGGACTCTTCGCCTGCAGCAAATTCGACGCCTCCAGCGCCAAGTCCGTTTGCATGGCCATAGCCGCCCACGCCGCCGGAGAACCGCTGGATGTTAGTTTTTTCATTGGATTATATATATTAAATGTTATCCGGTCCGCCATTACAAAAATATACCGTGATTTAATATTGTATATGTGCTTAAAAGTGGACATACGTCAAAGATCTTCGGCTCTAATGCCTCTTAGAGGATCTGGAACAAAGCAAAGGCCGCGCAAAGCTTTTTATCATATTACTGCTTACGTGTGGTTTCTACTCCCCCATCTTCAACTTGATTTCGTTTCTCGGGAAAAGGCGCTCGGAGAGGATTATCAGGAAAGAGAAAACTGTATCATACTATTAGCATTATGCCATTATCTTAGATGTTTTCTACTTTGATTCCAAAAATATAACTTGTTATTTATGATAATTTTATATTACTATATTTTATTTTGTATTTATAAGCAAGCATATTTGATTAAGACTTATTCTATTATTATTCTCAATAATTCATTAGAATAATCAACAATCTTTCAGCTTAAAAATAGAACTGGGATGAACAACAAAATATATAAACAATATTAATATACCGAGAGCTAGCAACATAAATTGAGGGTTATCTAACATATGTGGATAATTTAGTAGTGTTCTGGCGTGTTTCTGGACTATCATATGACTGTCTGGCGACTGAGTGCCATTGGGTTTGGGTGGGGAGGGGGTTGAAATCTAGTTAGAATTCAACATTCAATTCAGCAGGTAGCTGCTCAAATATATGGATTGAGAATGGTATTGGCAATAATATGCGATATATATTCTGTATATGAGTTTTTACAACTTCATCTCCGTCAATCTCGAATCGGTAACAATGTTCATAAACGTAAATTATTTATTATAACATATTGTAACGTGGGAAATTTACAATCCCCATGTAAAAGCGCTGTTGGTCTGAGACATCATCTAAGACGGCGACATCGTCTGTCTCTCTTTAAGTGCAATGTGCTATTTTAACAGCGCCATCTTTTGTGGCGCTGCGGAGAAATTGCACCTGCAATTAGCGACCGATCGCTCCTTGCGCGTGCACCGTTGCCGGTTGGGTGGTGACGCGCAAGAGGCGGAAGTCGAGGAAGAGTCGGCGGTTGGCCTTGGCTGAGGAAGGGCGTCCTTTCCGCAGCCAGATCTCACCCTCGTGCCTTCAAGTTACTTAGAGAAAAGAGTCCTTTCGTTCGACGCCCGTCCACCCCCATCCATCCATCCGGTTTTATATGATGCGATAGAAGAACGGACCCGTGTAGTAGCGCGGCCATCCCGATGATAGCATGGGAGCGGGGAGCCGCCCGGAGACTCTGCCTTTGAGAGCATCCCCGCTCCTACGTAACAGTATTTATTCCAACACTAAAATAATTACATAGTTTTCTAGTTGGCTTCAGCAAGTTAGAACCACTCAGTCGCCAGGCTGTCATAATGATAGTCCAGAAAAGCGCCAGAACACAACTATTAAATTATCCACATATGTTGGATGACGCTTAATTTATGCTGCAAGCTCTCAGACTATAAATACTTGTAGCGTGGGCGATTTACCATCTTTACGTAGTAGCGCTGTTAATCTGAGCAGATTTAATTCGCCGGATTAAACGCGACATCTTCCGTCTCTCTTCGGGTGCAATGTGTTATTTTAACAGCGCCATCTCTTGTGGCCCTACGGAGATATTGCACCTGCATACCGACCGATCGCTTTTTGCGCGTGCACCGTTGCCGGTTGGGGAGTGACGCACAGGAGGCAGGAATCGGGAGAGTCGTCGGTTAGCCTTGGCTGCGGGAGGTCGTCCTTCCTGCAGCCAGATCTCTCTCTCGTGTGGAATAAATAGTTATTTAGAAAAGTGAGCCTTTCTATTCGAGGCCCGTCTATTCCCATCCATTCGTCCAGCAACATCACGGCCCGATAAAAGAACGGACCCGTGCGTTAGCGCGACCATCACGATGAGAACGTATGGTGTGAGGAGCCGCCCAGGGACGCTGCTCCTAGAGCGCCTCCGTCTCAACGTTACACTGGTGTCAGAAGTGTAGTGTTATAATCTTGCAATAAAAGCTTCATTCAAATTCATATTCCAAAATAAAATACAATCATTGAAGCAGCAACAGCAAAATGATAAACATTAGAAAGGATATTATCGCCGAGAGGGTATGTCATATATATCATTAATCAAAGAAGGCTTTATAATGTACTTGAACGTGTTGAGCCGCATTAATGAAGGCATCTAAGGTGAAATTATTCCTGACATATAAATCAATAAAATGCTTCAACCAGAAGAAACGTCCCAATACTACCACATCATATTTTATAAGTGTGTAATTCTATAATAAACAATAAATTTATATACATAATTTCCAGCACTCAAATTTGATGTTCGACCAATATTTTATAATAGATTCTATAGTACTTGTGTACTTTTAAGAACACACCCTATTATTATACATCCCAAAGGGTACTCTCGGCGGCCCCGACAGATTAGAGTAAATATTTATGCCCATACTTTGTGGTACACACTTTATCCATTCTGAAATATCAAAAGACTCGTGGGCTTTTCCCTTTTAGAACTATTTTTCAATGTTGATATTTAATACTGTTTTTTTTTGTTGTTGTTGTTGTATATACTTCCAGATGGAAATGAATCCCATGATATTTATACGTACATAATATACGTTTAGCATAATACAGAATGCATTTTAAGCTTCTTATATTGTTGATGTCTCTTATACGTTAGATTTTCCCAGCGCATTTTAAAGCCTCACTCCAGACGATGTTGGTTGTTTTAAGCATCGCATATGCCGTCTTATAAAATAATTCCTTAGAATTGTGCATAAAATTGGAATGATATATGAAAACATGAGTATTCTTAGCGTGCATTAATATCTTCACTGAAACGATTATAAGTATTATGCATAAAGATATTATGAACGTTCTATGAAGAATTAAATTTAAGAGATTAATTAAATATTTAAAATGTATCCATATAATTTTAAGGTTTTTATCCAAATTTCAATAGCAGATATTTTGCTTCTCGTCTACTAGAATGTCAGTTTCTGTTGAATTTCATTTGAATATTGTACAGATCAGTGTTCATATTAAAGAAGAAACACACCGAAAAAGTAATCTAAGATGATAATATTATATTTGAATTTATGATTTGACTTCTTTGTTGCTTTATACACTGCTTATCGTCGCTATAAATTTTTAATTTAAATTAAAATACCACGGCTACTGACTCTTTGTGCATTCCTAATGAAAGATAATTTACATGCAGACACTTTGTATGCTAAACATAAGGACGCTATATTATACAACTTTTTTTTAATAATAATTTTATTTAATCTAATTTTTTAATTCATCATTTCAGGAAGAAGAAATTAAATCTATATTGGGGAGATACGACATGAGTAAATAAAATTAATGAATTTCATCAAAGAATATTTTTTTCATTACTCGTTATTAATTGTATTAAAAATTGCAGATAACGTTGAAGATGTTCATCAAGTTTTAGGCTCAGTGCTCTATGTGTTAAGAACAACAGCGCGATGGGATTCGGACAGCGCACAACTAGCGGCAGGCATGAGAACTATCCGCATATCCAATCATATGATACGGGGATTAAGAGCCGCATTTGATGAATACGGTGCTGAAATAGGATCGGGAATGCGAAAAAAGCCACTTACCCGTCAGTCATAAATATTTATATTAAAAATGAAATTTATTACTATAACACTGATTAGTGACATCTATTTAATATTTAAATACAAATTTTAATATTTGTTTGGTTTGAATATTGGATAAATGGATCGAATATTATTTTTATTAGCGACATCTCCATATATTAAATATTTTTACATTGATTGTATCATCGTTCCAGTTACAAGATTATTGAACGTTAACACTTCGTCGGCACCAGATGCAGCCATAGATTGCATCCAACTAAACATGACCATAGAAGATGCCATAAATAAGACAACAAAAGATCACAGCATATTAATACAGAAGGATGAGTTGGGAGAGCTTATAAACGAACTGAAGAAGACCAAAAAGTATATGGAATGATATATTTAAGCTCAATTAATATTATTACAGAGTACAAAATTAAATTTAAAATGTGTGAGATTTTTATACTGAGTTTCATAGAATGTATGTTTCATACATTCCCATCTAATATTATGTTACAATCCTGATATCTTCTATTATTTTTAAATATACTCATTTAAGTTTTTCTTTTAATTTAAGTCACATTTAAATATAACAAAGATGTGCCAGATTATCTTCAGTCTTTAAAAAAGTGTATTTTTTTACAAAATAAATGGTCATATAGAAAATAATTCCCTTTGTGTTCGTGCCCTAATCTTATTTTATTTTGTATTATTACATAGATTTTATATTATATTATGTAAGGATTAACCCATCCATTAAAGTATCATATTTTTTTCTTTATTATGATTTAAACATGTTAATCAGACATCCACACTTTCCTTGTCTGTACAATTAATAACTGAGATAATAAATATTTAAATGGTATTTTTGTATTAATTTTGTGAAAGTGTTATCAGTGGATTGTGAAACAAATGCTTTTGATGGTTTAAATGTATGTCAGCTGATTCATTATCAGTTTCTGTAAATAACAGCAAAAGTCACTTCATATTTCATTTTCCTGTGGGGAATTATATCATTATATACCCGATAAATAGTTAAAATATAAATTTTGCAAGTACACAACTAATTTTATTTATTTTTCAACTTTATAACGATACAAAACTTATCACCCATTTATGCTTTTATGGCATGTTTAAAATGGTTGGTTATGCTCTTGATAAATTGGCTCCTCGCATTTCTTACATACAAATCAGAGTTTTCTTTAAAGCTTGTTGTTCACCCGGCCAATTCTGCGTCACCATTCCTAACATATTAATTTCTATGTTCATCTTTTCTTTTACATTTGGTGTTACCACTTGATCCGTTAGGATTTATAAATATTTTTAACGTACACCGGTAGGATGATTAGTAATTTGCTTGCTCTACTAGCTTGAAAACCAGCCTCGTGTGCACCGGGTATTAGTTTACCATTTGTATATATACTCCCCAAGCATCTGGTTCTTAACGTCAACACTTCCCTCGTGCTTGTTGTAAAATAACATTACCTGTGGCTTTTGGGCTTCTCCAACAACTTCGATATTATAATGGACAGTTGACAATGGGATGGCAGCTTTTGATTTTTTCGGAACGTATGAAACTGCTGCAACATTGTCTGTAAATCTGAACACGGATTAATATATTGGATGACGACGTTCAAGCAAAATTTCTTTTGGAATACATTTTTTATTCCGGCGGATAGTCATTACAAAAGCAAGTCCTACCTGCTGTAGTTTGTCTACGTTATCGAAAGTTATGAAATAGTTGTCAGTAATAACCGTCTTTCCACTTCCGTTGCACTTGTCAGTTAATTCCAGTAGCAGTTTTTCATCTAAATTGACTGCTTTCTGGTCTCCTTATTTTCCAGTATACAGGATACCTTTACAAGGATATCCATTTCCTGAATCAAAGATTTACCATCTGGATTTTACAGATATTTGGTGTAAAAACATTCTGCAGTAAAGGTAAAAGAAAAATATCATATTAAACATGGGCTTTTCCAAATATATGATGCGAAATGACTTCTTACTACAAAGATAAAAATACAGATCAACATGAGAAATATAATAAAATATCTTATAGAGCAAAAGGATATAAAATTCCTTACGGAACATACATAAAAACGTGATTTTCCATACGAATTTTATAAAAAAAAAATTAGGGTCTGACCAGATCACTTTCATTGACTAGGGGTATAAATGGAAATATTCTTTTTTATCGAAACACAAGGATCCCGAACATTTTTTTTAAACTCTAAATTCTGTAAAACACTTCAATGAACAAAGTCGGGGAGATTTGGTAAGATCAATACATAGCTACTATTAAAAAAAACTCATTGAAAAAGCGAAATGGTCTGGCCAGACCTTCTTATTGACAGAAGGGTTAATAAATGTTTATACGCAAGTAGTTAGTAATCAGATTGTGTTAAATCTGGCAAATATGGAGGGTGCGGTATAACTTCCCAGCTTAGTTGTTTTATGCATACAATGTCGAATATTTTCTATGTTGGTTTCGGACGTCGCCATGTTTGCCCTTAATAATAAAGTAAGATTTATGACAAAAAACAAATCTGACGAGCACTAAAATAAGAAAAATCACAGATATATTCCCTTCAGCGTGTCTAGACACAAACGTGCGAAAATAATGGATTTCTTTCCGGAGGACCTAATATGATTATCAATATATCTGTGTCGGAACATTTTATGAGGATAGTAGCTTCAGTATCATTTTGGCATACATGATGAACGATCTTTGTGTCAGCTTCCTCGTGATTTTCAAAAGATAATGGGTCTTGTCGAGTTTTTTCAACTTTATTATTTATTAAAAAAAAATTAATCCAATTAAAAAAAATCTGATTGGCTTCAGCAAGCAGAGCTGTAACTAGGATATGAAGCAGAAGTATCTAACTTAACGCCCCCATCCCCGGAAATATTCTATTCTATTATAATGTACGTTTTAAAATAATAAAAAAATATTATGATAGAAAGTGTCTAGAGTGGCCATAAGGCTTGTATGCTCAATCGGTCCGCTTTTCGGACCGCTGAATGAGCGTCTCGCGATCGGATGCCATACCTGAACATAACAATAACGAAGAAAAAAGGGATTAGACAACTTAGTGTAGATTATATAAATGGACAGAGACAATCAGTGTTGATGCATGTAAAAAAAAAATTCCGTAGGAACACTTGAAAAATAAAAATGTGTAAAATTCACTATAATTATAGATGTTTATGTATGCATTATAGTTTGGCGGTGGTTTTACATAACGATCTGAAAATGTAAAAGAAAGATGTATCGTCCTGAGTGGGTGTGCTTTGGGTTCCACCCCGGGTGCCATTTTCGTGAGGTGCGGTCTAAGTCGGGCAGCAGATAATGGCAGGGTGTAATTAGGTAGCATTACGCTATGTTTCTCGAGCAGGTCGTGGCTACCTAATTAGCCTCTTCGACCCATAGCACCAATGATTTTCGATTAAGCCGAATGCGGCCAGAGCCGGCTTATAATTCAGGGGTGGAGCGAGTCCTAATCGCCTTTTGATGCCCAATCAACGGTGCGAATGTGCCCCGGCCGCCGGTGTAAGCTGAATATAAAGCAGTCGCACATACATAATACACGAATCGTTTTTATTTTATAAAGCGGCCCGCTGCTGCTGCGCTGACTACTCTTTAATGATACTTTTGTTCTATGGACGCCGACATGTTCGCCATCAGCGATCGCCAACATTTACGGCCATCTGAATAAGGAACATTTTTGCAAATTCAATTTAATAACTTCGGCTGATAATCAGATTGCAATTAAGCCATCCGTATACAGCCATCTTTCGATTTGAAGTCTGCATTTTGACCTCATTTTCATGGCACCCGATCACGAGGCATTCGTTCGTCATATCAGCGGTCCGAAAAGCGGACCGATTGAACATACAAACTTAGTCACCTCCATCTATACGTTAAGTCGGGTACTGCTAGGAATATATTTGTATATTATTTTAAAAAATACATTGAAATAGTATACGGCTTCGCATAATAGATCAGTGTCCTTATCGTTGGACAGTATTTAAAAAAAAATCATAATAAGAAATTTCTTCACAATTGCACCATACAGACAAAAATACCTTTAAGATCATAGGTTTTTATAAAATTAGGTCTGCGAACCCCCGGGCCAAAAAACATCTATCTATACCTAAACAAGATGTTCTCATCTTATTAATACAATCGTGGCCGGTCATATTAATATAATCACGCCGATTTCGGCATTCAAAACTTCTCAGGCCCCGATCGTAAGTTTTTGGTAATTTGATGCGGTTATGATAGTGTTAAGTGAAAAATATTTGGAGAAAACATTATAATTAGATCTATTTTGACAAAGAAGCGTCTGTATGAATTTAATAAAAAATATGCTAGATCTAAGTCAGGTCAAATAACTTGTCGATTTTCCGCTGTTGATTTTAACTCAGTAACTGTCGGTAGTTATTCATTATAGAACCCGACCGGTTGCTTGTTGAATGTACATCAATATTTTATTATCACAAAGTGCATGTGCATGTGCGAAGTGCATCTTCTGACAGATGAATAGTGTGAATAGCGTGGCTGATGAGCCGTATTCCAAAATTATTATTATAGTGATATTTTTAATTAGTATTGTTTTTGTACATTAACCTAATGATTCTTTTTTGCGGTATGTCTTCATATAAATTTAGATTACATTCATACTTCATAGATTAAAATGCCATTTAAATTGTTTTTTTCCGATAAGCAAAATGCCCGCAATCGTGGCAACCGAAAAAGATCTTTTTCGATGATGGGTGTCTAAGTTGCCGTGTATTTCAGCAATGAGAGATGATGTCAATCTGAAAAAAATGTAAAGTGTACTTAAAATATGAATAATCATGTAGTAAAAAATTCGCAATTGTATGTTTATTAAGTTCGTCAAAAATAAATCCCAAAACATACGGGATGACCCCCTTAACACTATCCTGGCCGCATCAAAGGAACAGACCATTGAATGTATTACTTCAAATAGATCAGCATTCACTGTGTTCATTGATTACTGATGTATATGGACGTTCGGTGCGATCATGATACATATGTGGCATCATGCGGCCGCAAATGGTCAAACCCGTGACGATGCAACATATGCATCCCCGGCCACGAAAGCGTTAAACTAGATAAGATCTATGAGTGAATGGTAAAATTATCATTGTTTTCAAGTGATATTGTATTGATTGTTGTAAATCATTCACTCATAAGCGACCCTATCTGATTTAATTCATCGCTTCAGTATACATTTTTCAGAAATAATAAATCACCCTAAGCGTGAATATGGATGATCCACTGGAAATATTGATGCTTTCGATTTCTCATTTTTTTTAGTACGATGATTTTGAAGAATAAAAGAAGAAAATCATGATCAAAAATATCCATAAAATTCGTTGACAAATCAAATGGATATCAATAAACTAATATGTAAAAATAAATCTCTGTTTGTTCGTATGTAATGCGCTGCCATACTGTTCATCAGATTGCAATAAAACTTCGTCCACTTATTGCTGAAGATTGCGTGAGTAACATAGGTATAGTTTAATTTATACAAATTAATGTTTGTTTGTTCGTATTTAATGCGCTGCCATACCGTTTATCCGATTACGATAAAATTTTGTTAATTTATTGTTTACATTTGCGGAAAGAACATAAACATAGTAAAAATATTGTTTGGTGTTTGGAAGTAACAGAAACAATGGGTTAATAAAAGTTTAAAAAATGAATACGAAGCCAAGATGGATCTAGGATTGAGCCGTTGAATCATTGGCAATTCGATGAATTTTAAAATTTTCGTTTTTGTGGGGCCCCTTTCGCCACAATTCGCCCGCGAAAGGTTGCTGAAGACTGTCGGTCGGGCCCCCGTGCCCCCGGCCAGGATGATATAATGTACATAGCTGATATTCTCGCTTTTATAATAATAATATTACTAATATCGTATGTATTATCTGGTAGAGATGGGGCAATAAAAACCTCATTATCGCCAATATGAGCGCACGTGTTGTAGCCCTCTTCGGCGTCGAGCTCTCCGAAACTTCGCCCCGGGCACCATCTTGGTCATTCCGGCCCAAAGTTGGGGCCCAAACTTTCCGAGGTTGACTATGCCAGCATTGCGGCTTGAACAACTCCTCAAAACTTTGCGGTAATTACGACTTCATGATGTATAAAACGGGTTAAATTATTAACATTGCCGGTCTGCACGACGGCCTTGCCGATAATTTACAATGGATTTGCTGACTTTTTTCGGCTTAGCGATTTTTTGCTTGACCCATTATTTTGCCGTAGAAATAAGCTATCGATATAAGCAATTGCGAATTATAACTAAATGAATTTAAGTACTGATTTTTATGCATCATTATCATTTGTATTGACACCAGCACTTATGATTGTATACCATAACAATAAGTACTAATTTATAATGATCGAAAATCATCTTCAAAATATCTAGAATTAATTAATACAAAAGCAATATTATTTCATCTTATACTTAATATAACTCATTATTTATTGATGTTTAAAACAAATAAAATTTTGCAAATTCTTATACATATCCCCCTTGACTTATTTACATAATATAAACATTTTAATGATAATACAAATTAGTGAAAAAAATCTTTATCTGACACTTACATCAAAATGTCCACTTTTGGCATACACATATTTTTGGAATTTGTAACAGTTTAATCAAGCAATTATTTGACAAATCTTTTCAGTACTCTTGTAAGTTATTCCAGAATATATTGGCATAAATAATCAATAATCGATCTCATTCCACAATATCTCTATTAGAGAATAGTCTGGGAATTCTGAGGGCCTATTCATTTTTTTTCAAAGTACCAGATCGTTATTTTTGTATTTATTATAAACACTGGTATAAAATTTTAAAGTATGTTTGAGATCTTTCATTTCTTGGTCAAATATTGGTCAAAATATAATGTTTTCTGTAAATAATTCTACGAAAATGTCTTGTTCAAGTCTGAATATTTTTTTTTATATATTCGCGGACTCCTGTTTAAGAACCGCTGGTCTAAATTAATTCAATTTGACATACACTCACAAATTAGATGATGCTTCATTCAACTTTGCGGTCAACTGAGAAGCTGTAAAACGACGATTTCTTGGACGATAATATAATAAAGTTATCCTCGGCATCCGTAGTAGATTTTGGGCGGTCCGGTTTTTTCCGTTCCTTTAAAGTCTCGGTCCCCTGATGCTCTCTTATGTTGTAATACACTTTTTTAATGGAAATATTCATATTTAAAGATATTTTCTAGTCAAATCTCATATGATATCCATCGAATATCATGTATACGTATAATTAAACATATCTTACAATTGTGGTCGAAATTATTATGACAACATAGAATGATTTTCCACAAATGAGATCCATTTAATATTTTATGATGCTAAATTGTTTCTAGGCCACATTTTTACATGACGCAACCGAATCGATGATTAAAACAACGTCCGTACAAATATAAATCCGTCCGATTCGACAAAATTTCTTTGTTTTCCCTGGGCAGAAAACGGGCAAAAGTTGTTTTTTATCATATTTATATCGGCAAAAAGGGAAGACAACAAATAAATGAAGCAATCGGCAAACATAGCGTCTTTTATCCGCGGAATCATCCCCCCAAGATCGGGGGAGGATAACTGAGAATTGTTATTTGGGCATTATGCGGCCCGCTCCCGTGTTATTATGTGAAATAAACCAATAAATGTTCGGGAATGAAAACACAGATTTCCGTTTTATCCCACCGATCCCCCGGAGCCCTCTATTTTCAAATTCAATTTTTGCGATCATCCGCCGGAGATCCCCGCCGGCTAGGCTTTGTGTATTGAAATACGAATCGAATATCAATCGGATAAACCACTTCCCTGCAAAACGTGCCAAACCATTCATTATTTATTTTATTTCTCAAAGATAATATAGACAAACTGTCATATTTGTATTGTACAATTGTAGTTCTTGAAAAATATTATATAACAGCACATTGTTCATCCTTCAGATCAAAATAAACAACGATCAACATACAACAAGAGTTATCTTTGTTTGTTCGTATTTAATACGCTGCCGTACCGATTAACCGATTGCAATAAAACTTTGTCAACTTATTGTTTACACTTGTGGAAATAACATAGATATAGTAAACATATTGTTTGTGTACGCAATTTGTTATGAGAGACGTTTAGCGTATGCACTATATACTTGCCAGGCGTTTAGTCTTCGGTGGACTATACCGCGAGGCGGTAACATACAAACGTCATCATTTTAATTTATTATTAGCAGTAAGCTTCGCCTAAATTCCGAGTATTCCATACTAAACTTCCCCCAAAATCCGGCCGATTTCTCAAGAAATTCACGAAACTCTACTTTTTTCGTAATATTGATATGATTCTTAAACCAGTTAATGGATTAAAACGAAATTTTACCTACAAAAACGCAAACAGTGCTTTTTAATATGTGTGCATCAGCGTGATAAAATGCAAAAAGTGACTTTTTGATTTGAACTATATGAACAGGCTAAATGATACCTAAACACACTAACAAAACATACGGTTCAGGTATTCATTCAGTTAGTTCATCGTTCTATATTAAAATTATGTATTTTAATACTGAAAATTGGCGTACCTATAATTCTTTTTCGAAATATAAATCCACCACGACATATAGCATCGGTGATTATCATATAATGTAATTAGGGTGAGTTTGATTTAAGTTGAGATTATAATACTAATATAACTTTCATCTCAACATATTATATCGTCAATCATTAGCATCAATGAAAATTAGTAAAGTATTATGAATTTTAATTGGGTGGTAGTGGGTTGGTGTTGAAATAAGGCTGACAGATGAAATTTAATACGATGTAAATTAGTTTGAGATATAAAAAACTTTTCTTGCGTTGCTTGAGAGCTCAATTACTTCAAAATGAATGCTTCTAATGAGTTTGAATTTTAATGAATATCGAAATTCCATGAATAATACTTGGCGCATTGCACCCGAAGACCGACGCTGACCTCCTCCCTTTCCACTGCTAGGGGTAGTTGTGGATATCTCGCGGTCACTTTGTGAATCTTTCACAGTTCAGTAAAGTTATCGGGGCATCAAAACATTCCTCGGACGTGATTCGTTCGCCGTAGGGTTTGATGTCCGTCCGCGCGGATAACCAAATGCCATTACCTTATTTATTTATCCTATCTTATATTTTTTTATTCGGAAATATTCCAGTTACACGTCGATTTTTTCCCATTTTGAGCACATATAGTAAATATTGGGGGCATAAGGGGAGCAAAATATTCCTATGAAACGATTCCGGCACATAGGGATGCTACGCAGATGTCGATAATTTGCGATTACGCCTTAGCCATTTTTTGCATAAAATACTTTATATGGATGTAGAATTTTATTGCAAATTTGCATTTAAGACATGCTTATATAAATATATTTTTTTCAATCAAATAAACGATGCTATACAAAGATTATAGATGCATAGAAAATTCGTTATGCAGTTTTAAGCAGTTTTATGCTTATATCCTCAAAAATAATGCTTGCATCGGCTTTATGCGAATAAGATTGAGAATCTCTGGCTTCTACAGACTCCTCCTTGCTGACCATTTTGTATTGGATATCTTTATGTTTTATTCCGGAAAAATATCGTTAAAATATTCCAGACAAAGAGCGCACCTACGAGAGATGCGGAACACCTGGCACTCATAGGTGAAACTATCATGGGAAGGCTTTACTTGGGCTTTCCAGGAAAGCTACGGACTGCGTCAAAGCTCTTATAACGAAAATTAATCTTCAACAAATATTGATCTTTAATTTCCAAAAATAAACCATTAAAAAGAGCCTATATTGTATGCCGTTTGCAGCATACAAAAGAGTGCTATAGTACTTAATCTACTAAATCACGTTTCATACAATGACGATTCTACTTTATTTTTAACCATTTTTTTTCTTTGTGTATCGGAAAGAACCAATGTTTAAGTATAAGTTCAGTAAATTTCAAGTTGATATAAATGAAATTAACAAAGTTATAGGCCGACGAGGAAAAACTGCGCTTCGCTAAGCTGACGAGATGATAAACTTTAAACGCGTTTTTCTCGAAACTATCTTTTTCAAGCTCATGGAAGTGCTCCTAAATGCCCTAGATGAGCATTCTTTATGAAATTTGGTAGATACGTGTATAATAAACATATTTATTGTACAGACTACAATTATCTAAAAATATTCAAAGGTATTTATTTAATGAACAAAAAACTACAATAAAATGTTAGCAAAAACACAAACTTTTCTTCGATCACTCACTATTTTTTTGTTTTCCAATTTTTCTTCTTAGTTGTAGTCTAAGCTATGCACAATATTATACAAAGTAAGAATATGTTTAATTTTTTTGCTGCAAATCACTTGTTCAGGACTTACGACTTCCATGATGAAGAATGCCATCGCTCACACAGTGGCATACGTGACTCCCCCCACTCTCACTATCATACTTTGTCAAACTTTAAAAAATATTTTTAAGTTCAATAAAGATCGCCTAATCAACATACTAAATATCATTTTTTTTATGTTTAATACTTTTCGCATAAAAAATGGTAAAAAATCGATTTTTTTTAGACTCAAACTGCCGATAGCAATGCATCCATTTTTGGTGGAAAAATAGTTTACCCCACTGTTTATATATTATATGAAGCATTCTGTTTTAACTTGAATATAAAAAAAAGTAATTCGCTATCAAATTCAAATGCAATAGTATGATTGCCTTATATTTGTTAGACAAATCTCAACTGACTTTTCGTTTACTCAAGCATTTGAATAAATTGCTAATAAATTATATCCTTAATCGATTTAATGATGGTAAAATGCAATAATGGTGATGCAATAATATTCTCATAAAACGGATTGCATATATAAAGTATAACATAATAATATAACAGTGAAGCATTTTTTAGAAGAAGAGAAGATATTTATACTATACCTATGTTATTCCCACAAATGTAAACAATAAGTTGACAAAGTTTTATCGCAATCGAATGAACGGTATGACAGCGCATTAAATACGGACAAACAAACATAGTATTTTTTTATATATTAGACTATACCTATATTACTTGCGCAATTCTTAGCAATAAGTGGACGAAGTTTTATCGCAATCTAATGAACGGTATGGCAGCGCATTAAATACGAACAAACAGATACTATTTTTTATATATAAGATGACATATTTACTGTTATTGAATAATGCATTACACAGTTACTTTACTCATTCTAGCTTGATTATTATAGATTATAAGGATTTTTAATAACATCATAGTCTTTCACAAGCAAAATCTAAGAAAGATTAATTGGAAGAGGCACTTATTAGATAAATGTAAAAATATTATTTTCAGATGAAGAGCTTTTATCGCATGTTGCACATCTGTATCATTCATATGGCAAACCTTAAAATAATAAGTTCTCATAGCATATTTTCTGAACTTATTGTATCATGAAATAAGGATTGCTAATATTCATTAATGCGAAGAAGTATTTGCTTTAGAAATTAATTAATTATCATTGTAATATTAAATATTATAACTGGTTGGTCTTATGTATAACATTATAATATTCATGACTGTAAATGATTATTAAAAGATAAATATTTTTATCCAAAAGAGAAACATATATTTCGGGCAGTCCATCGAGAGTAGCTAAGAATGAAATAAGTTGTCACATCACAGCTCGGCTCAAAAGATATACGAAAAGTTCGCAGCAGCAGTGTCCAAATAGGATATATCCTTTTTATATATTAGTATGTGCGGTTGGTCAAGCAATTTCAATTCCAGAATAGGAAATATATTCCATACCAAGAGAGGGAGGTCCCCTTTCACCATTTGGTCGTAAACTTCTTCTATTCAAATCCACCTATTTTCTAAACTCCTCACAAATGCATTATTCCGAGGAAAATGCGTTCGGATTCGCCAAAGAAGACGAATATATACGAGATATATTACATAACATGTGTACCTATGTATTTGTCTGTGTCTTGCGGAGGTGCCATTAATTTTTCGCTGTGGTTGGCATAACTTCTGCCGTCATAATTTTACATTAAGCGAGTTAGAGGATGACGCCAACAAAAAAACAAAGTATAAGGCGTAAATCCTTTTAATGGCCAACGTAGATTTGGCTAAGGGATGGAAGCCTTGTTTTTTCTTCGCTCTCAACTACAGTGATAATTGACTGAAATTTATAGTTTGGTCATTTTCTTGTCGCATATTGTTAGGTGGTGGAGCCGCGCCTTAACTTCACAAATTGTCTCCAGGGGTACTAAAATAATCGCAATAATTTAATATTGCGAAAATTCAAGCACAAACACTATAAAAATATATCATTAATGCAATATTACAATGCGTATTCAAATATAAGCACACAACCATTGTATATCAAACCAAATGCGAAGAAGAAAAATAGGAAGACTTAAGCTTATTTTAATTATAAAAATTACCCTAATGAATAGGATTGTCTATTTAAAATGATAATTTAAAACTAATCATGATATTTTCAAAAATATTTCAATGGAATAATTGCGCTCATTGAATGTGATTGTATTTCTGCATTACGAAATTAATTCAAGTTCGCAATAAGAGCCACATCCAAACCACACCGCATTAGATATTTAATATTTATTTATCATAAAATATTTGAGCTCTTGAGCCAAATATGTTAGTAGCTACTGTCGTATACCCGAGTGTAACTAAAAGAGACCCACTACGTAATGTGTCACTTAAAACACTTTGTTATCGAGCCAAAGAACATCGGTACGCAGAATGAAGTACAAGTACAGTCGCATGACTTTGTAACCCTAAACCCTGATATTTATTTGTGTTCTTATTATAAAAACTACGCATATACATGTCATCGTTATAATAATTTTTAATGAATTCAAAACGTTTTGCCGAATACACAAAGATAGTCCCAAAAGTACCCGACCAAACGTATTGAAGGCGGTTGTTGCTTTAAAAAATACTATGATAGAAAATGAAAACTTGGACATTAGAAAGCTATGCGCAAGATGGGTACCGCATTTGTTCACAATAAAATAAAAACAACCTCGCGATGATGTTTCAAACGAGTATTTGGCAATGTTTTACCGCAATAAGGTCGAATTTTTGCTTCAATTCAGGATGAAAAATGGGTCCATCACATGTGAGACAAAGAAATTTGGGGACCCTTTATTGACCAGAGCTGTTTATTGGTCCGGCTATTCGGAATCATGTCAACCCGCTCAACAAAAGTGCACATCAAGATGCAAAACCTGAATTTAATATCCATGTCTACAAGGACACACTTATTCGTAAACTTCGAGTGGCCACTTGCGTTCTGAGCGCGGGGAAGAAACTAGCTGGAAAACTAAAAGGCTTCCATGATCGTACAGATTATATTGTAGAATACCCTGGATACAAGTGCCGCAAAAGCCTAAAAGAGGACGGAGTGGCCACAACAAAGTCTGTGTATCCAACCGGTCCTTTTTTCGGACCGATGACGTGACAGATGAACGTTTCGTGATTGGATGCCATTCCCGCACATGTCTACAGAACGATTAATAACTCACATTATAAAATAAAGTTGTCCGAAGAAGACTGATTGGGGGGGGGGGGGAGTCACAATATTGCTTTTGTTAACTACTCCGTCATCGATAGCCTAAAACTTTGGTGTGCGTGCGCCGTTGCCGGTTGAGTGGTGATGCGCATATGGCGGGAATCGGGGAGAGTCAGCGGTTGGCCTTGGCTGCGGAAAGACGTCCTTCTTGCAGCCAGATCTCTCTCTCTCTCTCATGCTGAATAAAAAGTTACCTAGAGATGAGAGTATTTATGTCCGACGCCCGTTCATCCTCATCCATCCGTCCGGCCACATATGATCCGAAAAAAGAATGGACCCGTATGTTAGCGCGATTTTAACAAAAAAAAATATTTTGCATATAGTAAATAATATTTTTATTGATTAATTAAGTTGATACATTTAAAAAATATATTTTTAAAAATCAAAAAATCGTCTGGAGCGAATTAGTTTGTCCCATGTGTACGCCGGTGTTGGGCCAACTAGCGCCTCCGTGCTAAGTGAGACAAACGGCCACTCAGGGAGTCGAACCGCAACCCCTTGAGTTGCCAGCCCATCACCCCCAAAGCCTTGCTCCGTCGGACCGACCACCACCCCTGCGCTGCCGGCGGATAAACAAAAACAAGGGAATCCGCACCCTCGTTACGCGCTTTTCTTCTAATGACGTTTAAATCATTATGGAAACTTTGGGCAGCTTTATACTCTGCTCAGACACTTTGAAAAGGGTACAAACGCTCACTATTGTGGGATACATTCCGAAAAACAGGCGTCCGCAACCATATCATTCTCATGCCGGACCATCGTTGAAAAACTTGACGATGAAGATTCTGCTAGTCGCCTATTAAACTTTTGGCTGTTTGAAATGCTAACTCGTTGAATAGTAATAGTTTCTTCTTATTTATATTAAAAATGATATATATTAGGTCCTTTCGAAAGAAATCCATTATTTTCGAAGATTCTCGTTTGACTTCAGCTTGTGTCCAGATACAGTGAATAAAACATCTCAGTAAAAATATCCCGTTATATGGTGTATCAGCTTTATTTCTTGTGTTATAGTTTATATTTTATTATTAAGGGTAAACATGGCAAAATCCAAAACTAAAATAAAAACATATTCGTCAATGTATGCCGATTTTTCTTGATTGAACTGGGACTGGAAACTGGGCTTGAACGCGATCTAAGGTCACAAACACCATCAATGATTAGAGTATTTTATATGAACTTCTTTAACCAGGCAAAACGATAAATTGTAT
This sequence comes from Stenopsyche tienmushanensis, assembly GCA_008973525.1. Classification (NCBI taxonomy): domain Eukaryota; kingdom Metazoa; phylum Arthropoda; class Insecta; order Trichoptera; family Stenopsychidae; genus Stenopsyche; species Stenopsyche tienmushanensis. The sequence goes on along the minus strand of WACJ01000087.1, from coordinate 540,696 downwards.
TATGTATCAATTAAGTTCCAATAATTCATAAAATGCAACAAAATTTAAACAACACATTAAAATTGCCTATATTCTGAAATATATTGAATCTGCATATGGTTTTGAACTCCTGCGAAACACGGTTAAGTAAGCATAAATGACACTAAACTTCATTATCCTAATAAAGATATTTTGGTAGAATGAAGATGTAAGCTGGTTTATAGTGTTAGTTGGATTTCGGTAATTAATTGTTAGAGATAACCATGTATATATTAATTTTAAAGGAGATTATAACCTAGGGTTTTTGTCAATTTGGCTGTCCTGCAAAATGAAATATTCACCATAACTCAACAAAATCTACCCGACTGAATAAAAACAAATCATCCCCTAAGCGTACCTAAAAAAATCGATCGCGTATAAATAGAGTATCTGTATAAATTCCAAATTAAAGTTTATCGCACGAAAAAATGCGAACGATATGCAAGGATCGCTTTTAAAATAGGAATAATAATTCACAGCCCAAAAACTATCGCATTTAATGATCAAAATACTACCCCCATTTAAATTATAATGTATTTTGCATCCATAAAATTAGTAAACAGGGGGCTAGTTTTGAATAGCAATTGATAAAGTTTATTACTTTCGCCGTAATAAAGATAAGGCTAAATGACCGCATTTTATAGAGGGGTTAAAATCATCCACTCATAATAAATCATAAATTATCCAGACAATTTTTATGCATATGCAATATATTCAAAAAAATTGCAGTAATTTGTGGTTTCGCAGAGTTACTGGCATGGTTTTAATTGGAAGATATCAGTCAATCATAGCGTCCTCGATCTTGGATGCAGGAACATTATGGTTATCTGGTCGGTTAATCAGGACGTGATAGCCGCAGTAACCCTTCATCACGATTGCTTGGTGTCGTAAGTGAGTGGTCCACAACCTTTGGCACGAGGCCGCGACACGTGTCGGTCACGTGTCAGGGGGAACAATGCACGCGTCCGGGATCAAGATGCGGCAGAGCATGTAATCGCACTGTGAAATGCGATAACACATGTAACACGGGAGTGTAAACATTAAGGCTTACATTATATACAAATTAGGCACGGAGTCTATCTAAAAAATGTACGTATGTAAAGTGCGGATTTGGCACCGTTTTTCCAGGGGTTTTCAAACTTTTCTTATTGGATTTTTTTTGATGAAATAGGTATATTTTTTATATTATAAATCTGTAAAATGTTGAATCTAATTCAATGAGCATGTCTCAAAAATAAATGCATTTAAATTTGTAAAATTACGATCATATTTTTTGGCCATATGGCCAAATTTCGCCAATGTTTGAACATTGTCAAAGAAAAATGTTTAAATTTTTCTACGGTTAGTGTCAATAAAACTTTATATCCCTCACTTTTATTGCATTAGAATCTTTTACAACTTTGATGGCCAAAAATATTTTTAGTAGATTTGATCTCAATCCGTTTCATTGGTCATCTTTCGTCGATATCTTTCAAAAGTATATATATAATAAAATTTCTGTAACCAGAATTCCTTTTTATAAATTACTAGCGAATTACCGGCATGCATTGCAATGCCATAACGCTTAATAATTCTCTGAAAAGAAACGCAGTACGTAGTTTACTGCTTAAGATCTGGGATCCAAAAGCATATGCGCCAACATGGTGCATCCATACAATATTTTTACTATGCCCATGTTATTCCCGCAAGTGTAAATAATAAGTTGGCAAAGTTTTATCGCAATCGGATGAACGGTATGGCAGCGCATTAAATAAGGACAAACAAACATTAATTTTTATATATTAGACTATACCTATGTTACTTGCACAATTCTTAGCAATAAGTGGACGAAGTTTTATCGCAATCTGATGAACGGTACGGTAGCGCATTATATACGAACAAACAGATACTAATTTTTATATACAAGATTCCTTTTATAGAAAATAGATAGGAGAAGATCTATGAATAAGTAGTGAAATAATCATTATTTTTAAGCGATATTCGATTAGAGATGATCGATCGGAAATATTAATTTTTCTGATCTTCTAAATTTGTCGTTATGGGGAGATTTTTCTTCCATAATCTGGATTTGAATCTGATTATTTATAATAAGAGAGCATTTTTTTAAAAACATTTCAAATTTATATATCAATGCAGTTTATTACTTAACAAATTATTCAATAAGTTCGTAGGATAAAACCTTATATCCTACGAATTAATTGATTGATTGAAGTTGACAGTCACTGAAGCCAATCGTGTAAATTATTTACATATACAAGTCGACGGTAATGTGATGTCTTCTTATTAAATGGATTTGAATTTACATAATATATTATATCTTGTATTGATTTCTTCAAGTGGTTCAAGGGTGATGCAGTATAAACTACATACATAGTATCAAATTGACTCTTCTTTGTCTTCTCGCCTGCTTCTTGTCCGTTAAGTTAGGTCAGTATCATACATTGGGTAGCATTTCAACCACGATGCGATAATCAATACTTTTAGATGACCCGTTTTTGTTCCATTCGTAATGAAACGAATCATTTATATATTTATTATTCGCCGATATGTCGAAAACAAATTAAGCACTCGAGATTAAGATTCGCTCATGAATCGCTATCAGGCACAGTCGATTATGATTGATCATCGGCTCCATTCAATTAAATAGAGCGAGCATCGGAAGAAACGGTCCAAATGTCGCGTTGGCACTTCGGCGGCAGTTAAGTGGGTGGCAAGAATAGGAAAAAGGGGAGTCAAATTACGAAATGAGTTAGCATGGTTGTCGGTTCGATTACAATAAATGCGTTCATTAATCATCGCCCGAATGTGGAAGAAACTTTATTTCTGCCGGAATCACTGCCAAACGGCCGGAGACCTAATTCAATTATAAAGGGATTTTTTAAAGTCGTTCTTTATTTCTGATGCTTATCTAGACGTGCTTTTCCGCCTGATTAGAAACTCGCATTCAGAGTCGGACTAGATCTTTCTTAAAGAAATTTTGATTCAAATTAGTCCAATTGATACTTAAATTATCAACGATGTTGGACATTGTCAAATGACACTGTACGTATATAGAAGATTTGTATACTAATATCCTAGGAGATTTGATTTACAAGACATTCAGCATCTATTAAAAAGGACACACGTATTAATCTAATATAGAATTATAGCCATGTTGAAGAAAACCCGCGATATACTGTTCGCGAAATAGCTAACAAGTTAGAAATCCATAATCATCTGACAAAATTGGGCTACATCAATCGTTCAGATGTGTGGCTTCCTCATGAACTGACTGACTCAAATAAACTTCAGCGTATTTCAACATGCGATCTTCTTCTCCAACGACATAATAGCCAACCTTTTTTGAAGAGACTTGTCACTGGAGATGAAAGTTGGATACTCTATGAGAATATCAAACGTTAACGGTCTTGGACCAAGGGTACAGAAGCTTTAACTGTAGCTAAACCTGGTCTACATCCAAAAAAAGGTTTGCTATGCATTTGGTGGGACTGGAAGGGGGTAGTTTATTATGAGCTACTTTAGCAAGATGAAACGATCAATTCAATAAAATATTGTTTCTAAATAGACAATCTAAAAGATGCAATTGCCAGAAAATGGCCAGAATTAGCGAACAGACGAGGCGTTGTTTTTCATCACGGCAAAGAATTGCCCCTTCAGATTATTATTTATTTCTTTCGTTGAAAAATTCTTTTCGTGGTAAAAATTTTAATTCAAAAAATGATATAAAAATGTACCTTGATCAATATTTTGCCAACAAACCAGGAAAATTTTGGCAAGAAGGCATTATGAGGTTTCCGGAGAGAAGGATAAAGGTAATAGAATAAAATTGATCATATATTATTCAATAAATTTTGATGTAATACCAATTATTGTTTTTTTTTTTAATATGAAAACGAAAGAAACTTATGGGACACCCTAATATTTTGTAATATAAAATTGAACGATGTATGTCTGTTTGTTCTCCATACAAACTTACTGTGGATCTTGCTCAAAATACAGGCAACCTCTCTCCTCTTTCTGATCTCAACCCCATCTCTCTTTTAATAAAAATATTCGAGGGTTATCTTGAAAGTAAGGTTACAAGATCTCCTGAAACCGTAAAAGGTCCTGGTGTGTAAAAAGGATCATAACGATCAGTTTATTTGATCCTGCGTGTTCGTCGACCATTTATTTCAGTCAAAGTAAATTCGCCTTCTTAATTTTTTGACTTTGCAGAAAAATACCGCCGCGAATATTCATCAAAATCTGGTGGAAGAACATGGTAGTGATGTGATGAGTCGACTATATATCACGAAGCATGTTTAGAGAATACTGGAATGGGAGACTATCAGTGAATTTTGACGAACTTGTGCAAAAAATTGAAGAACAAGTGCGAAATGATCCACCGTTTGATACTTGACGACCTTCTCAAAGAATTTTCTGTCATTTTTCGAAGTTTCCTTGGTGATACTGTATTAGAAACACTTGGTTACAAGATGTTGTACGCGATATGGTTGCCCAGAATGCTTACACCACATTAAATTTTAGATCATTTTGTACAAGAGGGAGAAACTTTTCTGATGATGTGGATGTTTTACTACATCAAAAAATCCAAAAGGTAATCCAAAAAGAGCTAGCGGTAGAGGTCTCTAACACTGGGATACAAAAGCTGGTATCCCGATTACGGAAATGTTTGTATGAAATGTGAAGTATCTTGTAAATTTAAATTAAATACAAGCGTTTTTCGATCCTACATAAATGTTGTAACCTTACTTTCTGGATGACTCGTATTTACTGCGCTATAAATGCATAAAGTAACATAGAATTGGCGTAAAAATGATGGATGTATGGGTTATATTTTTAAGCATTATGCTTATATTGCTTCTTATGATCCTATCCTCCTTTTTAATAACATTAAATTGAAGATATTTTTTTCGAATATAAGTACTTTATTGCAATTCTGTTATCGATTATGTCAACTTATAGCCCCCCAAAAAATACGAGAAAAAATTCATATCCTATGCAGAAATCCGCCATTGACTAAGCATTTACATGTTATAACGAAGCCATATGTATATCAATCGGTTTTTTAAGACTGGCAATAAATAGCTTCTTATGAGAAACGCATTCAAAATCATAAATTATATATTAAGGGTGCGATCAAATAATTTAATGGTGCCGTAAAACCAGTTCTGTCCTGGTAATATAAGTTTTTTCGGGATTAACGACCGGGAAAATGAATAGCGAAGTGGTATGCAAAGCGATGGCTTTCAAATACAAGATCGAATAATATCGTCGAAGTTGTAAGAAGATTCGATTACAATTTCATATCAAATCGGTTTGATGTAGCTGAAGAATCGACATTAACATCGTCGGAGGATTTTTCATACGAGATTATTTTAATTGTGATCTACTCGGTCGTAATAAAATATTCAAATTGATTGAATTCCCGAGGGAGAAAACTCGATGGGACTCAATGTGACCCTTCGATTCTTTGCGTTTTTCCGGAATATCTCCGTCATTAGTCATTCAAAATGACGCTTTTGTAATATCGAGTCGTGTTGCATGCTAATTCACCTGCATCGCCCCGGAAGGATCTGCAATTGTTCTTCGACATTATGAGGATGTGTCCCCTTCGATGGGAGCCTTCCCTCAGGAGTGCGACACGTGTCCTAGGCACTCACCCACCGCTCCTCGGGAAACATCTTACGATTGGGTCGCCTAATTTATATCCAATAACGAAATGAAACGGAGGAAAAACTTCATATTTTATTTTAGGGAAATATTATTGCCAAGGTATGATCGAGTTATATAACCGATCATACAGCTTTCAAAAGCGGTGCAAAGTGCAATACTTTTGAAGTTTATTATTTTGTTGACTAAAATTATTTGATAATTTTCTTGCATCTATTTATATTAGTTTATTATTACCAAGTTTTATAGAAAATACAATAATTTGTGAGAAGAAGTGTTTATGAGTGGAATGCATATTTATGTGATAAAACTGTTTAATGTATGTATTATTAATTTATACTTTTTGCTTAAAAGTAACAAAATGATTTGAAAAAAACTTGGGAAAAAACATATTTTTAGGGGGTATTTTTTAATGTAAAACGTAATATAAAATACATATTTTGACCATATTTTGCAAAATGCCATAGCCATACATGTGTTAAATATGCTCATAAAATTTCAGATCAATCGGTGACTTGGTTTTTCGAAATTCTTTCAACGTTACATGCAAAAAATTCGTTTTGAGAAAAAAGCGTTTGAAGTTTTAAGTGCTAAAAAATTGTTAAAAAGATTAATATACTACTAATCAATGGTTCCAGTTCCATAAAACAATCTTTCAGCTATCTCATCCATGTCTTTTTGGCTGATCTGGCGTCTCTACAAGCTGTTATAGCTATTTTAGAAGATGCGGAGCCTTGACGGTCGGTAAAGTGTATAAGACATCTGAATCGATTGTGATCCCCATGATGACTATTATTCTTGAAACAGGTTCAAATTCTTCGTTAAAAATACAAGCAACAGTATGTGTCGCAATTTATAGTATTTTTTGCTACAAAAATCTGTTTTGGTACCAAAGACCATAAGCACGCATTGAAACATTCACTGTTATTTTGGATATTCGAACCTCTTCCTCCCTTCGAACATTTTTCCAGTTAATTATCAGACAATAATTCTTTATAAATGGATCTTAAGAATTGCCAAACTTTTTAGTTGAAAGCAGAAGGATGCTTGTACGAATAGTTTGAGAGATAATTGAGTCAGTTCGATTTTCGTAGCATTTCGTACAGAGATCTTTCTTTTTGTGCCCTTATTTTGACTTGATTGGTTCCCTTACTAGAACAAAGATAAGAAAGGTCCCCAACAGGAACCTCTGGTCTGCAAATAAAAGCAGGTATAGGGGCAAGCTTGCGACCACAGCGGTTTCAGAGCCGTTGGGGCGCAATCTGGACGGAATGATTGCTTCGAACGCATTTCGCGAATAAGCTGTAAAGCATTGAAATAATCCGAATTTCTTCACCAAAATTATAGACGACATTCTTGAAGATATGAACTTTTGTAAAATGAAATTTAAAAAAAAACGATTTTTTTGACGTGATAAAGTGAGATGATCCCTTAAGATTATTTTACAAGTTCTTCAACATTAAAATATTTGCATCGAAGGTGTACTTTTTTCAACGTTTATCTTTAGATTGATGAACATAATATCAATGAATTTTATTAATGAACTTTTCATAACTAATGTATCAAAATTTTGATGTTGGTTTTCATACTAGTTTGTGTCTCTATGGTATATATTATATATTTTCTATAGATAATCGATGAGAAAAATATTTGCCTTTAAAGCTTGCTGTTTATGATCATTAATAAAAGCATGACGCAATATTTTTAGATGTTATTTGTAATATGAATCATGATTTCTTTAAATACGATTTTGGTGAAATTATGAAGGAAATTTAGGGGTGGATGTGCGAGCTGTGTTCTAGCACTCCCGTTGGGGTGGTCCGGGAGGTCGGCACTTCATCGCTGAGTGGCTCGGGATTCGAACCGACCGATTCGATGCCCGATTAATAAAAACTGTGATTTTATGAGCGAGCACTTTGTAATTTTATTAAGTTTGGGCGGGGGTGGTGCAAACTCCGGAATGACTTGCATATTGTTTTTTCTGCCGTTTGGCCCTCGCGCCGACAACCCGACGTGATTTATTAATCCGATCGTTATGCGCGCATTACCGACAACTTTTTTTAATTAAGACCCGCTCATAATACATTTATATACGTCTATGTACGTTCTCACTACTTGAATCCGACTATACCCTCTTATTCTACACACTAATGTACCATTTCTTTCATTCTGCTCTTTTCGGTGTCGAAATTTCACAAAGATACACCGAATAACATAGCACTTGCATGGTAATAATATTTATTTTGGTATTTAAATGATATGTGGTATTATATGATTATGGGAATATCAGATCAAAGGGTGCTGCAAATATGCTAACTATTGATCTATGGAATTTGATATTCACCCAAGTCCGACTTACAATACCCGCAATATTAATATTTATTAATAAACTAGCGAATACCCAGCATGCGTTGTATTGCCATAAGCGTTTAATAATTATTTGAAAAGAAACGCAGTACGTGGTTTTTTGCTTCAAGTCACGTGTAGCGCAAGCCGAAGAGCACACTTGCTTTTGTCTCAAAGACCGAATTAACCACCGTAATGCGCGCGCATCCTTTCTCTCCCCGTTCCCGCAGCCCAAACTTCATTTCACCAGACCAATATGCGCCAACATGGTGCATCCATACAGTATTTTTACTATGCTTATATTATTCTCACAAGTGTAAACCGTAAGTTGATAAAGTTTTATTGCAATCGGACGAACAGTATGGAAGCGCATTAAATACGGACAAACAGAGACTATTTTTAGCATATTAGATGTTTTCGATTAATTCAATACATTCGATAGACGCGTATTTGCGATCGAATTCCATTGATTCAGAAAGAACATTTTTGCACGTTGAATTCGGAGAAAGACAGAGACTTGTATGTTTAGTTTGTAGAAGTGGAGACGGAAAGAGCGTCTTGCACGTTGCGTTTAGAGATTGTGAATGAAAGACAGAGATGCAGAGATTGCTTTGCGTATATCGTACGATTGTATAGATGACCCAAATGAATCGATTTCAAGTGTATTGTTTATGTTTAGGCCAAGAAATGAACGAATATTGTGTATTATCAACAGTGCTTATTTATTTATATACAGGCTTTATGCAAATTGCGCGGTTCTGAGAGATAAGCTGATTTATACGAACGATAAGTATCGGACATACAAATATAGCATCTACGTTTAAGTCATTTTAAAATTAACTCACTATTCAAAGAATTTTAAACTTATGTTATACTAGTGATTAGTCGGCATACGTTGCAATGTTATGTCTCGCATAACAAACTGCGTACACAAACAATATTTTTACTATGCTTATATTATTTCCGCAAGTGTAAACAATAAGTTGACAGAGTTTTATCGCAATCGGATGAACGGTATGGCAGCGCATTAAATACGGACATACAAACATTGATTTTTACATATTAGATTATATAAAATTCTGATATTCTAATTGAGTGTGCATATGTACAGTAAGAAATCTTAAATCTAGATACATAGAACATTTGAGTGCACTGTACATTCGGTTATTAGTATTACAGTAGTGCGATTCAATAACGTGAAATGTGTTTCAAGCGATAAATTTTAAAACAGCATTTTCATTTCGGATAATTTGATTTTCTTTTCTTTGCGCATTCACTCGGAAACACCTCCGAGGGGAAATAGGGGCTGGATGCGCCCTTAATTTTGGTCATGACTAAAATTTATATGCTACTCAATTACTTGTGAGGATTTAAAGAGCAATAACAATTAAGATTGATGTCAAAATGTTAATTTTGGACATCTTTCATGATGATTGTAATAAATTTGAATTAATTGAAATTGTTATTATTATTTTATAAATATATTAATATGTAATATTTTAGTATTTATGGCATATATTTTTTATCTAAATTATGATTTGTGTGTGAATTTAATTAAATTTTCTGTTAGTGGGTATCGCAAGACAAGACCTCCCCCAAACTTTTTATCATAATGTACTTTGCCTCTAACGGCAGTATTGTGCACCCGAATACGGCACTCTTTCCTCGAAAGAAATCATAAAAATACAAAATAAGCCATTTATTTCCTGATATCAATACTCCGCTTTGCAATTTGCAAATAGGGTGGCATTAGCGCGATTTATTTGGGAGAAGAAAATTGTAAGCAAAGTGCGCTTAACGATATAACTCCTCGAAAAAAGGCAAAGTGGCCAAAGAAAAAATTGCAGTCGTAAATTTAAATTTTGCAAATCATCCCTCCCTCACCCTTTTTTTAATTGCGAAAAATCGGGCGGGCTGTTTTCGAAATACATTCGAAACTTTTTAATTTATGTCTGACCGTGTATACACCGAATTCAATTATCGAACGTAGTATTTCGCCCAATCACTTACAAATTTTTCCAATTCCAAGGATTTCATATCGGATAAAAATTAAATTATTGGTTCTTAGCCTTTACACTTTCATGAGAATCCATTAACGTCCGATACGAATGGACCATGGATGTAAATTTGCCGATTCGACCCGTCAAACGTCATCAATGCATCATCATAAAGATGAGGACGTAATAAACGTTTTTCTCCCCGCTTTCCAAGGGCTCATCATAAATGCATCCTTCCATGCATGGCGCGCATGGTGCTTCCATGGCGTGGAAGTATTTTATTTACCTGTGCGTTTAGGTGGATAACAAAATCATAAGGCGTCTCCGCATCCCATAAAATGTGCCATGCAATAAGATGGCGATCCACCATTTTGAATCGTAAAAAAATATTTGTATGGCCACAAAAAACAGACGCAGGTTGAGCACTTTTACGATGTTTTATGTAACATATGAAGGATATGATGAAATCATGCTCAAATGTCACGCTCGTACACCTCACCAATATCAAACCGTGGTTTACGATTATGACATTTTATTAAATTACATTATTTTTCCGACTTAATTAAACGAGATATCATCAATTGTCCGGAATAGTGATTGATTGTTATTATCATCAAACATGTTATCTATATAAGCTTTAAGTGATTAAGAGCAAATTTGCATATGACGATTTTGGATATATCATAAGATATATGCTACTAGTGCCATCTACGATCATTCAATTGAATCATTTAATTCCATAGGGATAAAAGTTAATAAAACGATGTTTAATCTACGTTTTAATTGTATTTTGCCCTCTCATTTTGGTCCCTAAATATATTATAATTTCGTTTTTTGGCTTGGTTTTGGTTCCCTATTAAAATATTAGAAAACACTAGCAAAATGAACATTATTTAAATTGATTATCTCATTTCTCGAAAGTTTCTCCCTCTACAGAATATATGAAATATTTGTAAATTTGTTGCATTGGCATCCAAGATATTGATCAGACTTTTTAAGAATATTTTAACTAGAAACCAATAAGTTGTCCAACAATTCTGATTTAGAATTGCAGAAAATAAGCAACGAAATAGAAGTTATAGAATCCAGGAGCAACTAGTCAACTAGTTGTTTATAAGAATAATATGGAGTTTATTGAAAAACTATTCAAAAATTTCGATCACGTCAAAAGAATGTGTGATATTTTAGATATTCTTTACTAATTCTCAACTCATTACTACTAATTCTCAACTGAGAGGGTTTTTTCAAGTTTAAAAATAGAAACATTCTTATTTTTTGCTTATTCGGTTTCAAATGAACATTTGTTTGAAACCAAAATCCTCAAAATTTCGCTAGATTTCACACCTTCGTTTATGAGAAAACGTATAATTACGGGTTACGCAACAGGGGATGCTACTTTTCACCCTTTTTCTTAAGTGACGAGATCAAGAAATTTTCTATCCGATGAAATAAATATATTTCTCATGAAAGGAGCTATGTATAAAAATTAGATACAAGATTTGTATTTATAAATATTACTAATAAATTTGATGGAAAAATTCCGGGTTATATTTGAATTTCCTTCGTATATATCTAAAATATTCGAACATTTTACCAATTTCATATTCGCTATTCGAATATTTGATTTTACGAATATTTGGGACCCCTACTAAGGACACATATTGGTGTATGCCAAAAATGTCTTCATATTTTAATGGCTCTTGGTGTTTATGTTTACACAAGTCATTAAAATTGATCAGGATGTCTTGTTAAAATACTATTCTTATTGATATTATTAGTAAATTGGGACAACTCCTAAATGAACAATCAATGTTAATCATACAAAAAAAAAATATTCTTCTTCATGGCGTTGCTTTTCTTCAATGTTGATAATTTTGCTTGTGTGGTGTAATGAAATCTTTGGACTAAATTTTGATAGTTTTTTAAATAGTTTTTAAGCTTTATTATCATTCTGTTTTCAAATCGAAGATTCTAAGAAAAATAAGAGCAAAGATTGTGCACTAAAAATTTCAGCGACCCAAATTATGTCCTGAATAATTTCTTGTTTTTATATACCCACTTATTGTTTCAAATGATTATTAAATAGCAGATGACGTCTTCTTCTAAAAAGAAAATGATTAATAAAATCTCCCCAAAATATTAGTGTTTCAATCTCATTAATCATTCAAGCTGTTCATGTCTATGAGATCTCTTATTATAGATATTAAAATTTTCATTGATTTAATTAGGTTGCAATGTTTTTAACGGCTTGCAAATATTAAAAAAAAACTGTTGTTTAATTATAGATGAAAGCACCTTTATCAACAGTTTGACAATTATAATATAACGCCAACTTAAATAAATCGATTAAAGATTCCCACGACAAAGTCATCCTATTGCCCAAGCCAGGCAAATATGCCAGTAACCCAATTAATTACCGACGATTAGTTTACTTTCTGCACTAAGTAAAAAAATCGAAAAACATATCCTAAATATACTGGATGTACTCAGTATAAACATCATTAATGATGAGCAATTCGGTTTTCGTAGAAACCACTCTATGGCTCAACAGTTGACCAGAGTAGCCGAATATGTTTCTAGAAACTTTAACATATACAAGTACCGGAATGGTATTACTCGACATTGAAAAGGCATTCGACACTGTCTGGCATCAAGATCTGATTCATAAAATGATATCCCTTAATTTTCCAAATTACCTTTTCAAAATGATCTAATCCTATCTATGCAACAGATAATTTTCGGTAATCTTAAACAGGACAACGTCAACTCCCCAATCTGTTTCAGCGGGAGTTCCTCAGGGCAGTATTTTAGGACCTTACTTATTTAATTTATATTTGCATGATCTACCAACATAATCTTCATCAAACGTTGCACTCTACGCTGATGACACTGCATATTATACAAGCTGAGTGTTGAAAATATCCGACGATCGCTAAAAGCAGCATTTGCAATACTTGGGGGTGACTTTGGACAGAAGACTAAGGTGAAGAGCGCAGGTGATTGGGGCTTATGCCCGCGGGTTAGCCGCCATGGGGGTGCTGCATTCTATTTTTCGTCGACGCAGTGCTCTTTCGGCTTCCAATAACTATTAACATACGAAACTCTGATTCGACCTATAATCACATACGCCGCTACCATCTGGTGTTTTAGATGCGTGCACAAAATGCCAAAAGATATTTTATTACAGTAGATAATCATGAGTACGAAATGTATGAATGGATATATGCTTGATTGAATTATTTATTTTTAGTTTATAAGATGGGTTTTTAAGGCGCAAAGGGGTTTTAAGTTTCCTATTTTTCCCCATATGAAATAAGTTAACTTATATCATGTAAATTTCATTAAAAACTAACATTATTTTTTTGTATATTGATACACCATTTTACCTCGTAAAATTTTATTTTTTCTAAATAAAGGTTTGTTAATAATAAATATAATAGAACGACATTGATAACACTTGGTTTGACGTATTCTATTATCATATTTATAAGAATAAACATATGCGTTATGCATATATATCATCATACGATTGTTCGATTTGAACATAATTTTCACGATGAATCACGGTCGCGGGATGATATAATATTTAATAAAAATGCGTTTCATCCCCAACGCATTCCGAATATTATTTTTATGAATATACATATTGCTCGAGCTGGATTATATTATCTATAAAGGCGAATTTAGGCGCGGGAAATAAAAATAATCGATGAGTATATAGGGGGCAAGTTGGAGTCAATCGTTACGGATAAGCCCGTTTCTTTCTTGGAGCGCCGACTTCTTCGTCGCCGGGGGATGGTTATTAGAGGGTAGATGTTGAGGGTAGTGAAGATGCTTGATTTGAAGACATTTGCTTTTTTATCTGATCCCTCTCTCCAATACATTGCATAATATTTCTGGCCGCTGTCGTAAAATGTTTGCGTCGGAAGACCTCTCTCCGGCACCTGGGGCCAGGTGGGCCGACCGTAAACTTTTATTCCTTTCATTTGTTTTAATGCTCATGTCTTCCGAATGTATGAATTCAAATGCCTCATAGCGTTTGACTGCTGTACCCCACTAACCCACGCGCCCACCGAAAAAACACCACCCCTCAGCGCCCGCTCGGATTGATGAATATTATAATCGTTATGGGAACGCTCGCCCATGTAAACATGACGATTATGATAATGTTACTGCACAATTTTACTTAGGCGAATAAGCTATCAACCGCCATCGTTTAGATATCAAAATAGAGCAAGGAAACCGAAAAATCTCAAGAAACAAGTCCACTACTAACCAAACATACATGAACCTCGACGACAATTACTATCTATGTTAAGTCTTAAGTCATCTTTATTCATGCTTAAATAAATCAATCTTTCCATTGGGTAGTCCCGCGATTTAAAGATTGGAAATATAACCCAACTAACATGGGTTCAAATCTGTTCTAAGTGTGATTATCGATGACATTTTATTAAGCACGTATATGCCATGAACATCAAAGTGAAATGATAAACCTTTGCAATAAATATAGCTGTATACAAATTTATTTTTAAAATTTTATCTACTGTATCAAACTGTGTTTACACAATATGGATTTAATGGAATTTAAAAAAATCCACCAGATCAAGTGTTACCAATTAAAAACTCCATAGATTTGTTTAACACAGTAACAGTGACATCCGAAGACAACTCTATTAATTGTTTTTTGTAAATGTAAATAAAGGATGCGTTAATTTATAATATTTAAAGCGGAACTTTGAACAGTTATTTTATCATTTTGGTTTTCGTTCCAGTAAAAATAACGGTTTTAGATCCAGTTTTGGGTGATTTTTTAAAATTTGTTTTAATGTAAAACATACTTTTTAGCATGATTTAGAACATTGTATACCTTCGTTTATAATTAGCATTACATGAATAATATTGTCGATAATACTCTCTTTTATAATTGATCCATTTTTGCTACTACGTAGGGGTATTATGAATTTGCCATTTATTTGTAGAAAATTCTTTCTAGAAAATGTCTATAATTTTAGAGCTATCACGCAAGTGTAAATAATTGTAACACCAAATATAATGTAAATAATTAATTATATGTATAATAATTAGGTCTGCTGGTATAATTTATTAAACGAAATGACATTAACTTGATGCTTATTAGCTAGAAGCTGGAGAATCTCAGCTTGGAGTACTTAACACTAGGAAACAAATTGAAATCTATGAACCCCAGTCTGGGTACATAACAAATATATAAGTTTTCCCAATTATTGATAAAAATAGAAAATATTTGTATAATATTTTATGACCAAGCATTGACATAGTGAGTTAGATCCCAGGCTCTTAAAATAAAGGTATGGGTTAATTAATATCCATATTAAGAAAATGATTTTAGCATACGTATTAAAAAATTGAAGATTTAGGTAGTATTAATATTTTTTTGATACTAATTATTAAGTTTACTCAGATTTCTTGGATCTAATAAAATAAATACTCGAGTAATCAATAAAATCAGACAGGGAATGACTGAATATGAATGACTGGATTTGCAAATATAATTTAAACATCAATTTAATGTCATCACTTATTGATCGATCCTCTGCTAACTTAATTTACCATAGAATTTATTATCCTAAATTAATTGTATGGGGAAAATAATGCTAATCTGTTCCAAATTTGTTTTTACGATGATTTTTTCCCCGGCTGTTTATAATAGGAATGCAAAAACTTGCCCACTATATAGCGATATTTGGTTTATAAATTTGATGCTTTTGTACTTTGTGAGTGCTTTGATATATGAAAGTATTGAAACTTTTAATCAATGTCTAGTAAGATTTTAATTTGACAATTGGATAATAGAAAATTATATAAGAATCATAAAGCAAAATATGAGACGCACAGAAACCTTCATGTATTATAATAATGCTTCAGTCAAATAATTGCTGTGGTCTTCTTACAGGACGGTTTTATAATGATTTATTTTAGTTGCACAAGAAGAACGCTATGAAGCGAAATATCCATTAAAATACTATACTGAACAAGAGCTCATAAATTTGAAGAGCGAAGCTATAAAGAATGATGATGCAAAAAGCGATTGCGGTTGTGTGTATGTTAAGATTTACACTTTATAATCATAACACAGCGATCTGATTTTTTTTAAATATTTAATTGAGCATTGTAATATTTTTTATTGGGGTTGTTTGATATAATGTTGCCCTTTTGGCATTTATTTGATCTCAATCGAACAATTTTTATGTTGATAATTTACTTCGATGTGTACGCTGACTAAATTAAATCACCAAATGGCAATTCGAATTTATATAAGCAAATATTTTCGATCTAAATTCGACTCGAAGGTTCGCTTTAAATTCGAGATTTTGGATGAAACTAAGTTTTCCCCAATTGTAGGGAAATCTGTACGCAATCATTGAAAGATAAGCCTGATAAAATTCTTCAACGGTTCATTTTTTGCCAACTATGTAGAATTTGAAAAAATAGCAGAAAATTTAATCAAATCCGAGCGCAAATCAGAATTCACAATTCGATCACCGGGCCTTTTTATTGCGGATTCGTAAAGAAGTACTTGGGGCACGAAAAGTTTTTGGTCGAGTTTTAAGGTTTCAATCTTAGAAATTCGCCATCATCTCCCATCGTAAACCTTTGAAAAAGTTAAAAGCGATCGATTTTATGATTCTTTTACTGCGAAATTTTTAGCCGGGGCTAAATACCTTCCGTGCTATTCTATTTCAAATATTCGTTTAATCCAACAATTGTATTGATTTATCGGTTTCGAGCGCTTTTAAAGTTCCATCTATGCGTAGTGAATTTTCTCTCCTAAGAAGGCTTTAAGGAGCCAAGCTCTGAGAGAGTGTAAAACCAATATATTTCAAAGCTCTGCGACGAACGACGTCATAAAAAATGAATTATTGTTAACATGTGTAAAAGCTCAGACGCTAAAAACGTTATAAAAGCGCACACCGACCGACATCTTTGTGAGCGCACATAAATAACTAAAAAGTTACAAAGACATCGTGGATATTGAAATATATGGATGGCCATTGAAGGCAATCGGAATGAAGATGGAATGACACGAACCGGCCATCGCCTTCCTCGGAGATCTTCCGTTTTGATGGGCAACCAATAAAAAATTGTAAATCATTTACATCGAACGTGACTTTCTTCCAAATACAACAATAATGCGTGGATGCGGAATAAATATTTGAACGAACTTTCATCATTGTCCACCGTGACGTATGTCATTGAAGATTGGACGTTCTCGAGAGGTCATCTAACCCTCACATTTTTAGGTAGCCGATAAATTGTTTTTGGACAAGAATGCGTGGGTGTATGATGTCTTTCTTATATAATCCATCATTCAAGTCTATGTCTAAATTATCAGCAGGCTTAAAAGGATCATCATTAAAACAACTCTTCATACAAAATGTTTATTTTTATAAATATTGGATTTAAAATGGCATTTACATATTTCGCCAGATTAAACGTTACCAATTAAAACATCCATAAATTTTATTAATATTAAGCCACAGAAGTAATAATTCTATTCTAGGTATATCTATATTATTTAAGAAAGGGCAAACAATAAGTTGACAAAGTTTTATCGCAATCTGATGAACGGTATGGCAGCGCATTAAATACAGACAAACAAACATAATTTTTTATATATTAAACTATGCTTATGTTACTTGCGGAATCTTTAACAATAAGTGGACGAAGTTTTATCGCAATCTGATGAACGATATGGCAGCGCATTTCGAACGAACAAAACCCAGTTCATATTTATATATTAGATTTTTAATTTCAATTTCCTGATAATAATGTAAAATATTTATATTTTATAATCCTAAAATTATCTTTTAATATCGTCAACTTTATATTGGATAATGGCAATGAGTTGATGGATATCTTGCTATTATTCTTGTCATTTTTTTATTAAATTGACACTCAGAACATTAAAATAGTCTGAATTTGGATATTTGTGGGATTTTTTAAATACGGAGAATATTGCTGTGTCAAAATTAAGATAAACGCATTATACCTCAATAAATCTTCATGTTCTCGGGCTTTATTTGGATGTTAATCAATCTTATTGAAACAGCTTTTAGCAATTTTTGATCATATATTTGTATTTTCAATTTTACGCTTTAGCATAAAAAAATATGATAAATATTCCATTATCAAGTGCTAATATAGTGAATTAAAACTTGGATTATTGTTATAAAGGTTTAGGGTTCAAATTCGGTTTGTGAAGAAAAATATGTGAAATCGCAAGTATTAATATTTCTGATTTAATGTAATTCCAAAACATTCCAAATATTTCTTTGGTAATCATCTCATCCTGTTTAATCCAAGATTGGTGGCTGATTATTGATATAATGATTTAGATTCTGCATTAGGGTGGTCCTTATTTGGGTCAAATGTTTAGATTACAAATAAGGATACCATTTTAATATTAAAATCATATTTATTCAGGACACAAACGTTGTTTCTTTTGTATGAAGATATTTCTTTCTGTAATATTTTACCAAAAAAAAAAACGATTTTCATCAATTCCCCACTTACAATGGACCATTTTCTTTGTAGCCTTTAAATCAGAATCATCCTCCTAAGGACAACATCTTTATTCAAAAATTGTGATGAGATACCTAGTATTTGGAAAAATTGTAATGTGTTGCTAGTCACAAAGTCTTCTATGTTTTTTTCGGTGATGTGTTGGACATCAATGCTTTTTCTTTTTGGCAATCTTCTACACCTTCGATTCTTAGTGCATCTATCATATTTTGCTTATCTTTAACTAAAAGTTCGTCTTCAAAAAATGTAAAAACCATCACCAACTCTTCCAACAAATACCATAAATGTTCCGGTATTTTTCATGGCAACTTTAGCCATTGTTTGGTTTATATTTTCAAAGGATACCAGGTATTTTAATATTTAATTGTAAGTCGTTTCTTGGTGCTGAATATCCGTCAAGGGCTTAAAACCAATATTTTATATATATTACGACTGTGAAAAGACAGGACAAAGACTTCAGAAGAACACAAGCTCCATTTCTCGAGGCGATGTTTACAGCTGTAGTGTCAAAACATAAACGTAATACTTCACCAAAGAAGGTAACTTTGACTGATGCAAATTTGGTGTTAATTGGCCGATAAGTCAAATACACTCGAGCCTTGTATAACACGGTTATATGGTTCCGCAAAAACGTCATATAATATAAATCTGTGTTATACAAGGTTTAAAGTTCATACAAAATTAAGCATGTACACAAAGTACACAAGAAATATGCTGTTTGTTACAGTAACATAAAATTAGTTATGCTGTTATGTAGCTTTATTAAAGTTACAATTGGATGTTAGTTAGTTAATAAAATTACGTCTATTTAATATTGAAATCATGCTATATATAAGTTGTGCGGTAAAAACTAATTTATTATAGTATTTTAGTAATCAATTATTTGACTCCATGGTATACACACCGACCGTTGTAAAAGAGAAGTTCTAATGGGAATTAAGCGAGAAGATTAAATTGTAAAGGATGAAGATATATCGCGTTAAAAGTGTTGTGTACACCAAGCGTTGGAGGGTTAATGAACAATTCAGTTAAAGCTAATGTTTTCAAATGTCACTTAGCCTGCACTTCGCCATTAGTATCTACATATGAACACATACAACATTTGGGTCGCTTTCAAAGTAAACAGCGCACTTAAATTGTTAACAAAACATGATACTAAATCACATTGATAATTTTACAAACTTGAGATTATCATATCGTTGATCTTTCAAATAAATTTTTCATTCAATGTTTAGATTTTTTAAGAAAAGGTATAAAACAGGTCAATTATCTCTAATTTAAATTGATTTGATTGCAATTGTTTTGCGAATGCAATCAAATTGCAGTGTCGAATTGCAAACTGTATGCAAATAATGCATAATTTAATTGAAATTAAAAAGTGGTCCATTCAATCATTAAGCGTTTAAGTGATGGTGTCTAATGCAGTTTTCATTTTATGCGCTCGTTGAAGACATCAACCATATAATTCAAATAGATCATCGCAAACTCCAAGTTCAGTGACATAACATTAATTTATACGTTCGAACGGCACCCTCTTCCATTCCGGGAGCTTAGGGCACACAATGCACGGCAGCCCTTCATACAAATTTAATATTGTAAATATACAAAGTTAAATAGGGAGAAATAATTCGATTTCATCCCCCCACGACACAGGCAAAAGAGCACTTTAGTTAAACTTCGAGTCCCATAAGCTATGACTTTAGCGTGGATTAGATTTAACCAGTTTAGGGTTTTTTGCATTACGCGCTGGGCTTTGGGGACTTTGGCAGACGTTCTCTTCGAGGGATAGTTTTATCTTTCGGCGACTTTAATAAAATCGAAATTTGTTGCTACACAAAGAGCTGCTAGTCTGAGGATAAGCATACATTATGATTGAATTTTTACGATGGTATTTCAACACGATGTTTCGGTCTATATCGTATCAATGGTAATTTTTATTTGATTCTATGGAATCCGTGTCAATTTTTTATGGCAACAAATCAGGTTTGCTCGAGAAGCCACTCTATTAGAGTGGTCGAAAAAATGTGTTTGTGGATGTCATTGAATATATTATAACAAACATTATATTAAAAGAAGTTTTATTCGCTTCATTATATTTTGATCTAAGATCATAGTCAGCATTTAAAATATTCGACGGCTTAATTTTCTATCAAAAAAAATGGCAATAAGTTTTTCACAAATAGATTGCAGAATAACATTAGATCTTCTCAACGCAAGTCTATATTAAATTGACATTTGATACTTTTATCCACATTGTACATTATTAGTTTCATCCTTATTTTATTTGCAAGACCATCAATTGATGAAGTAAATTCATTCATAACATCTTAGAACAAAATTGTTTCAAGGCTTAAGGATTTTATAAAATAAAAAAATGTCATAAATATCTCAGGAAATTTAATTTTTTAAACAAACTTCATATTTTTGCACATATTTCCAAAAATATTCTTCAATAAAAGTGTTCCATTTTTCAAAAAAAAAATCTATAATGCTTTCTAAATATGGGTTAATAAAGATAAGGTTATTTAAATTTTATAAAAATAGGTAATTAAGATGACCCTACCCAACATTGTTAATCAAAACAAAACAAAAAAACATGATAAGGTAAACTCAAAAGCTAACCAATTACACTTGGGCCTCCTATAATACGGATTTATACAACAATTGTGGCATGTTTTTTACAACACGCTTTATATAACACGGTTTGATGAAAAATCTATGCATAATTTTAAAGTATTATTGATATTGCACAATATGCCAGGACATCCACTCGATATAAAACATCTTAATGTCAAGCCTGGAAAAAAATTCTATTCAAAATGATGTTTCTGGAGAAAATGTTTTACCATCAATAGAAGATGAATACCAATGGACAATAAAAAATTGTCATGATATTGATGGAGAAGATTTTGATGACATGGTTATTCATGACATCCAAGAAATATTGAAGGATCGTACGTTGAACGAAGTCAAATTAGTTGAAATATTAAATAGTTCTATCACAATCAATAACTCAGAAAGTAGTTGTAGAAAAGTAGCTACATGTTACACATTAAAAAAAATAATTAAGGCATAGAATTGGCTATTAAATTCGATTTTTTTTAATATAAAATTATCCTATAATGGAAAGAAGTCCAAATTTAAGAGAGAATTTCAACGGATTTTGGAACCTTATACGTAGAGATTTATATGCTAAAATTTCGAAGGCTAAAACCAGAAATACTCCAGAGTTCTCTGATGATGGAAACTTACAACAGATCTCGGAAAAAAAACATATAGAATTATAAGTGATACAAACTTGTATAAACTATCTTCATTTTTTTTTTGAAACGCAAATCCTAATTTTTTATGAACTTTGAACCTTGTATAACACAAATTTGTATTACACGACGTTTTTGCGGAACCATATAACCGTGTTATATGAGGCCCGAGTGTATATTAAAATCGTACATAAACCATATACCATGTACTGCATTCTATTCATTAGTCACTTCTGACACCAGCGTTGCGTTTCAACTCCTCGCCATCTCAAAGGTCCCACAACTTTAGTACCCGCAAGCGCTCCGGAAGCCGGACGCGCCCGTGCGCCTCTCATCTTGGCCTGAAGGGCCTCGACAAGAAGAGAAGGGGTTCCGCTCTCAGTGGCGATAGGGCCCCGCAGCCCCGAGATGAACTTGCAGCATATGCGACGGAAATTCGTATTTAACCTCCGCAGAGGAGGTAATTATTTATCTCCAGTATTCGACGACACCAAAAGGAGGAATCATCAAAAAGAAAGGTGAAAATTTAAACATGGTGAACTTTTAATATTATTATTTATTTAGTATTTTTATGATACGGCGATGATCACGATGCAGAGGCTTCTGGATGATGAGAACGTAGCGCGAAATTAACCCATGGCGGCAAATGAGGTTTGCCGCCAACAATTAATACGAACAGTCAGCAAGACGCCCCAGAAAGAATAGGCTGTTTGTTCGTCCTGCAGCTCTTAGGAACGGTTGCAAGGTCCGAACAGCATTAAAAAAATAAGAAATTATAATTTTAATTAATTAATTTACTTTTATATTATTATAATTACTCAAAAATAATCGCGAATTATTCCCACGCTACATTATAATTTTTTTAAGTTATTAATTTATTTTATATTTTGAGTACGACACCTGAAAAACTCGCAAAATTAATTAGAATTTAACACTATCCGTAATCTAAAAAAAATATGAGTTGAAAGGGTTAATAATATACATTAATGTGATTTTAAAAATAATTATGTATTCCTATAAAGAATAAAAAAATATATTCCTATTGAGATTATACACAATCAATTTATGTTAATAAATTTTACAGTTTACTTACATATATGCAAATAGTTCAAAGTATTAAAATCAATTATTAGACTTTATTGCCAAATAAATCGATTTGATTATATTTTATTATATTTGCATTTAATAATATAAATAATATTATATTTGTATATTAAATTATAATGTATTCAAATGTGTGTTTTCGAATGGGGAATATTGTATTGTGATGAGATAAATGCAGCATTGCACGTTTTTGGCATGACCCTAAGGACACGTTTTCGCCGACTGAGCTTTCTTAGCGTAACACGTGGTCTTGGAGCCGGAAGCGGGGAGGGAGGCGGGGCGAGCCCGTTAAGCCCCTCCTTTTCCCCTCACCAGACCAATCAACACAATCCCATTTTTAAATCCATCCAATCAAACTGTCATCAATCTTGTTTTAAAGGGCACGTAACATCAGTAGCGATGCTGCCTTTGGATGCCACCCGACACAAAAAACACGCATTCACCCAAGACGTGTTGAGCAACGCGGATTCACACCACTCAAATTAATCCAACGACCATTATAAAATACCAACAACCAACATTAATTGGACACGAGTATGTTAATAAATCGACACACTATAAATGCAAGCGAAACGAATAAATTAACAGATCAATAAAATCAATTTAGGAAAATTTAATATAACACACATTTCTAAGCTAATTTACATATTCCACTACCAGATACTTAATGGATTAAAGCATTCCAACTAGATTACAAGTCGTAACAAAATCAACTTAATCAGATTAATTTTGATACAAAAAATTTCAACCACCCCATAAACCTTATGATAGACTTTCAAATGCCACTTCTTATTTATCTAAAGCACAAAAATATTTATTTTTTGTTGGACGTATGGTAATGCATGAGGTAGCACATTTTAATATTTACACACTTGGAAAAATGAAAACAAATCTCAAAGCGATTTATCTTCATTAAATGCGTTAACTGTACCCGCGTACAGTAGCGCTCGCTGTACGATGTACGAGTGGATGTACAGACACTCCAAAGGAGAGCGCTTCCTGTCACAATTTTGTGACATCTATGTATCATTTATTAAATCTGACAAATCCAACAAACTCTGATCAAGTCAAATTTTCCATCTCAAATGCGATTTCTCTCATAGGATGTGAACAGCGGTCAAAAATATCACTATAATCGAATGCCCCTGTTTTATTAATTTGTGATTTTATCGACGTGCTAAAATTTAATATGCTAATTTGTGGTATGATGCTATGCTAACTTTTTCATCGTAGAAATATATCCATTGATGCTTAATATATTTGTTTATAGCCGGAACTGGAATTGACTTAATTTTCGTCAAAATTGGACTCAAAATCTATGATCTTGCCAGATATGGTGTCCATATTTATTAGAAACGTTGCTTATTATATTAATTAAATTGATCATGGCCTAATAAATAGATAATTTTTAATTAATGGAATGAAACTATTATCATTTTTTAAATTATTTGCGCTTATAGCAATCATTTGGTATCAAAGCGGTGATATAGATTTTAAAATTACACTTTAAAGTCATTAAAAGTTATGAAATACAAAAAAATAGCATGATCAATTAAGCGACGTTTCTACCTTTTTGGTTAAAATAATATTTTTTTTCATCGTGTATCAGAAATAACCAATGTATAAGAATACGGTCAGTAAATTTTAAGTCGATATAAATTAAATTCGCAAAGTATAGGCCGATGAGAAAAAACTGCGCTTCGCGAAGCTGAGGAGAGGTGAAACTTTTAACGCGTTTATCTCGAAACTACTTTTTTCAAGCTCATGAAAGTTTTAACAAACGCCCTAGTTGAGCATTCTTTATGAAATTTAGCAAATACGTGTATAATAAACGTTTTTATCGTATAGACTACAATTATTTAAAAACATTCAAAAGTGTTTATTTAATGAACGAAAAACTACAAAAAATGTTGGTAAAAACACAAACTTTTTTGCGATTGTTCACTATTTTTTTATTTTCAAATATTTCTTCTTAATTTTAGTCTAAGCTATGCACAATATTATACAAAGTAAAAATATGTTTAATTTTTTTGCTGCAAATCACTTGTTCAGGTCTTAAGACTTCCATAGTGAAGAATGTCATCGCTCGCGTACCAACATATGTGGCTCCCCCACTTCCATAACCATATTTTATCAAACTTTAAAAAATATTTTTATGTTTCATAAATATCGCCTAGTCAAAACACTAAATATCAATATTTTTTGCATAAAAATCATTTTTAGGTCCAATAAAGTAGAAACGTCCCTTAAGTTTTTTTTTTTAATAAATAGGCGATAAGCGTAGACGATCTCCACATGAGAATTTTATAGGAAAAGGATTTCCAATGTGGTGGTTCCCCATTGCAAATTGAATAGCGAAATTATCATAATTTTTAAATCCTATTTTAATTATTTATACAAATTCAATCACATATAAACATACTGCACGATTTTGTTAACTATTTAATTATTTTTGTAGTAGTAAGACATATTGGTTTGGTACCCGGCTGGTACCCGGTGCATTGCTGCCACAGAAGTGATAATTCTAAAAATAACGTTTGAAATTTGAAAGAATTATCTTGTTTAATTAGAAATGATAAAGACTGTACTATATTTATATTATTTGAAAAAGTGCAAAAAACAAGTTGACAAAGTTTTATTGCAATTGGATGAACGGTACGGCAGTGCATAAAATACGAACAAACAGAAATTAATTTTTAAATATAATAGAAATTAGCTAATAATTTTCGCTAACAATGAAAAAAAAATAATGCACAAAATCAACTTTTCCTATGACCTAAGAAGTTTCACTTTTACCACGCGAGCATCTCAAGATTTTTTTTCATACAGTTGGATTCGAACCGGAATCTTTATATTTAGAGTCCTACCCAGTAAATTTTTTTGAATCATGATTCGTTTCCATCCGAGCTCAATAAAGCTTATTTAACCAGCACTGGTTTAATAGTTTTGATTTAAAATAATATTAAAAAAAAACGTAGTCTTGATCAAAAAATATGTAAGTTATTTATTCGATCGTAGGTTTCCTTATGTGGTCGAAATCGATAAAAAGTTATGTTATGATGTCTAAATATACCATTTTCTTTTATTGTACCGAGAAAACTTTCGGGTGCCTTTTATTGCCATTTGATGTAAAAATATATCAGTAGTTGGGAAATAAAGTGACGCGTCCCGTCGAAAGTTCGGCCACTAAATAAAGGAAAGTGCGCAAATGTAAAAATTAAATAATAAAAATAATTCAAAGCCGGTAATAAAATTTATCGCGGAGAGAGATTCACATATCCGCAGACCGCACGAGCGCACTCTCCTTCGGCGCGCTGCGGTTATTTATTGTCCAACAACAATGTACTTAAAAAAACCAAGTTAACTTAATTATATATAGCCCGACACATCTATGAAACGCTAGTCGTCCTCGTAAAGTTGGCACTTAGCGGCCGCACACTCGGGGGTGAGAGCGCTCTCTCGCTCTTTCGCGCCCGGCGCCCGGGCGAGCGACGGAGGACGGCCGCATCGCGTGCGGAGTGCCTTTCGCGGCAGATGGCCCCGCCCACTTCGAGTAATGATTGCAGGGGGCGGGTTCCGATGCGGTACTTTTGTCGCTCAGTTCACACCTTCATCCGAGCGAATAGACTGGGCGGACAGACATACGGGCCTTCGCGAGAGCGCCGCTTTTTGTGCCGCTCGTCTTCGGCCTGCAGACCTCAACGAGTCATTCCACCGCTGACCGTCATCGGGGAAGGTCTTTGCAGCACTTCTTCTCGCACCGCCAGACTTACGTCGCAATGTTTACACTCGCAGACTGACATCAAAAACAATCCACCGGCCAGATAAACAATCAACACCTGGACAATACACCGCAAACGACCAAAATCCAAGTGAAATAATTGTTGTTTTTAATGCAAACTGTGCAACGTGTTAGTGACGTCTATGAACATTCATCAAAAAAATTTACATAAGACTTTGACATACAGACTTAGTGTGCGCCATAAGAACATAAACAGTGATTGGATATATATATATATTTTTGGGGGGGAAAAATTGAACAAGCGCACTGATCATCGAGTTTTATTTAAATCGTCTCGTTGACGTATGATGAGGCTGAGACAATATAACCTCGTCTGTTAAGCAACGGCAGGCAAGATATCGGACGAACGGGATCCGGAAGCGGGTCCGGGAGGCGGGTGGATGTGCAGCGAAACGCTCCTCGGGGGTTGGCGGGGGGGAGGCGGGGGGCGCGCTTGGAGGCTCCCCGACAGCTCCGAAGGATCTCCTTCGCCCCCGCCTCCGTCTTTACCACCGCATCCACATCTAGGCCTCAATTTTCTGCCCCCGGGGCCCCCGCTGGCGGCGTTGCACTCCATGACCGAGATGAGAAATTCAAGCCCTCCGACGACGTCGCAACACCACGGCAATCCAGCGCCGAGCCCGAACAACCCCCACGGAATTGACACGATCCTGTCGAGACCCGCTCTGGGGCCCCGGGGGCTCAGCCTGGCGGCGGCGGCGGCCAACGTCGCCCAGTACTTCCAGCATCAAGCCAAACAAGGACAGATGGACGCCCTGGCGCAGCGAGGACTATATTGGCCCGGCTTCCAGGGACTCCTCACCAATCCTCTAGCATGGCGAGACAGACTCAGTTCAAGTAAGTCAAAATCCATACGAAAATAATTCCGAACTCGAGCAAATCGAGATCCGACGGCTAAAAATTTTTGACAGTTCCATTAAAAAAATACACATATATTGATTATGCCAAAATCATCAATTAAATTTACATCAAATATTTCAAGCGAATCCATATTCAATTAATTCATAAAAAAATTCCACTTGAAATTTATAAACGCGCGAAATATTCGCGATTTAGATCGCGATGCGACGGTCACTCACAATAGCGTCGAACGAGCGTTCCAAATATCTTAATGATCTAGATTTTTATAAATTTATTATTCTTATTGATCATCCGATAAATTTGGCGCTTATTTTAGATAGATTTTTTTTTAGATAAGTTTGGATGTGATTTTTGCAGTTGTTGAAATTATATAAATGGGATCAAACGTTGCCACCCCTAATTCTCCCGAGGAAACTTCGGCGGCCGTTATAATACCGCCTTAACACCGCTGCGGCCATTGATGTGGGTCATGCAAATCGATGTCTCGCATTAAATTAGCAAATTGTATATTAGCCCCGGGGTGGAATCGGTGCGGATCGCAGCGATACAAACTACAGGTCACCGTCGGTCCGCGCGAGGAGGCCGCCGGGGTGGTCGTCGACTGGGGTGGAGGAAGGTGGTCGAGGAGGCGGAAGGAGGTTCAGTAATTGTGTCGACAGCTGGTCATGGCGTTATTAACTTGCCAAATCAAACAAAACACTCGCATAACGCACATTCGCACACATACAAACAAAATAAACTATATCGACGCAGATGCATTGATATATATAACATTGATATACCTGACAATTAGCCAGTGCTTATATATCTATTACTGCGAATGCACACGGTCAACCATTTGATGCTCTTGATAAGGAAATGAAGAGCTCTTCTATTGTTGATTGTGGGGGGCCGCTTTTGCAGCGGGCGAAAACCACTCAACTTTTTCATTATGATTATCTTTGTGATGAGGCTTAAATTCGTAGCAAACAGGTTGATTTTATGGCCAAACTTGTAAATTTCATCAATAGATGATGTTCTCCATTTAAATCGGCGTTTATATGACATTTAAGCTATAAAATTGATTGCGCCTATTTTAATGCAATATTCAATGAATATAGATTTACAATATAATGTATTTATAAATGGAATTATATATTTAATAAAAAAAAATATATATATGCAATTTTGCACGTTCGCTCTGAACAAATTTATCATGTTGATATTAATTTTACGTCGTTGATACGTTAAGGAATATACGTCAGGCATGTCGAGCACGATATTAATTATATTCAGGCCGCAATATTAAGTTGACTACCCCTGTTTCGGGACATGCAATGAAATATATCACAGTTAATACAGCAAAGGTGATATGGCTGGAACATTATAACGGCATATGGTCACGCTGGGCACTTTATTGGTTTGTACCGAAGACTGCTAGAGGCTTTGCGAAAGCCCAAACATTACTATAGTTCCGCTCATTAATTACTTAGTTATTTGGCCAACGAAAAAAAGGTCGGCACCCGATGTGAATTACACACAACGAATGATATTTCGATCGGCTAGAATAACTTTTTCGTCTTAATCGTGCGATTTATGGTTTAATTTGACACTTTACATCCATCGATAGATTATCATTGTATATGAACGCTGATAATAGTGCCATTTCGCCTTATGTTACTCCACATTATAATATATCGAGGCGAAGGTTTATCAGGATAATAATCGTTCCTATAATATATACAGGGAATATATAATTAGTGGCTTAACGCACGATTAGAAGTTTAATCAGTTTTGGTGGACTGGCGTTGTTATATTAAGTTTATGTTTAATTAAAAATGTATTATGAAATGAACGTCAGATTATGGACATGACGTCGGCCGTTTCGGGATTATTTTTGTGGCTAATCGCCTAATGAAGGATCGTAAATTAATCATCGATTCGAGGGGATTAATTACATCAATTTACATTAGAATCAATATAACAAACGCTCTTAATCATTCCAATTTTTTTAATAAATAAATTACAATCCGGCTGTCACTTGATGAATATTCATTAAATGAGTTTAACCGGTTCGTCTTATTAAATAAAAGCATAAAAATGATATTTGACATGATTAAATATTGCCAATTGGATAAAAAATCTTTTCATGCAAGGAAATCAAATTTGCTATTTTTTTAAATTTTAATTAACTGTCAATTATCTATTTTGTTTTGCATTGCAAATATTGAATAAAATTTGATAAAAAATGTAAAAGTTCAAATCAAATATTTTTAATGATTTGTAATTTCCTATTAATGTATTTTTAATTATAATGATTGAAATTTACATTGTAAAATCTTAATCTATTATGCGAATATAAGATTACTATTTATACTACATTAGGATCACAAAAAAAACCGGTAAAATTGTATTAGAAATGTCTAATTTATAGTATAAATAAAATTGTAAAATATAAATGATCTTATAGTTAATTGAGATTTGAATTAAAATGATCCTTAAACGACTTTTGCTATACGTTCCAGGCAATGGATCGGTTGTATATGTCTTGGGGATGTTTTATGATCGATATTTTTATTCGATCGACATTATTAATAAGCGTTAAACGGCGATGAAAACGCCTGTGAAATGTGAAAGTAAAGCAAATAAAATATCGCAATCGGGATGACGAAAAGCGATGTCTATTAGCTCGTTCGAGATAAGGACGTATTAAAAGGGCCACTTAACAACATGTGCATGATTTATTGGCCGGTCGCGCTCGAAAAATTGTTAATATGCGATCGTTCCACATAAATAGTCATAATCATGGTGACATGATAAAGCCTTATTAAAAAATGTCCCGCAGGAGTAAGGATACACCCCGGCGGAATGCCCATAACGAGTTGATTAATGCGCATAAAATGGCGGATATACCAATTACGCCATATGGCGTCCTGTTTGTCAGCTAGTTTACCAATAATTCAATAACTGATAAGGATAATGACGGGTCCTTGAGTTTTACCTGTCGCCCCGCGAACAGGTGAATGATTTACTTGAGCGAGCATATGTAATGTTATTAATTAGATCGATAGGGGATTTTTATCTGCATGGACCCCATAAAGCCCACAATCTTCATATCGACTGTTTAAATAAATTTAGCCATAGAATTTGTGTCGACTTGCGAAAATTTTAATTCCATACCATCCCCATTAATAATATTCTGATTATAATCTTATAGCTCATTTTAATTACGAATTTAACTTAATAATTTAAGCACCAACGACTCACCGATGAGTTACTATATTTTTTCGTAGAAAAATATACCTAAAAATCATTATACTAGGGACACTTATTGGACAATCCAAAAATGTCTTCACATTTTAATGAACCTTGGTGTTTCCATTTTATTTTAAATAAATTCAACAGAGGTCATCAGGGGTACGCAATGAATGATCTTTGCTACGCAATGGAATCTCTATTTTGGGATGTATTGGTCAGAATGCCTTGTAAAAAACTGTTCTTCTTAGTATTATTAGTAAATTGAGACTCTAAATAAACAATCAATTTTAGTAGTGTGTATGTCTTTTTACGCAATTTTAAATGTATCTTAATTCGCTGACAGGTTAAAAGATTAAAATGAAGGAGAATAAATTAAATGCATTGATGAGGGAATTGCATACATAATTTTGTGCGATTGTATGCATTAATCGAACCTTGTATATCAATATTGACTGATCAATCAACTGTTAATGCATTGCATGCAATACTATGCACAATCTTTGCATATTGTATTATTCTATATTAAAATATCAATGCAAATATTTAGATAGTTGCGTATAAATATCTTATAATAGTGTATTAAGAAATTATGAAGAAATTGCATCCAAATGATTTACCTGAGATCCACTTTAATTATAGTTATAATTTTATTCTTTGATATTTTTAGCATAATTATGTTTTTAAATTGAAATAATGTTCATTTTCGATAAGGACTGTAGTTATAATAATCATTCATCAGCATTTAAAAATTTTCGCAATAAGAAAATATAAGATAAAATTTAAATGTTTAGTTTCAACACGCAATTAAAAAGTTTTCAACTCTCGTCTCAAAAGTCTCAAAAGATTTGCCAATACTTAATTCAGAATTTATAAATGCAAAGAGGCAAAAAATAGAGTAGAAATACGATATTATTATACCCAAATAGTAACTACTTAGAAGAGAAGAGCTTTTAAAAATTGGCAACGGACTCGCTCAAATAAATTTGCCGCTGAAACGATTGCACTTCATATTTAAGAAATCTAAAGCACAGTAGTGAATAAATCGGACGAAATTGATATTTGGTGGCTCCGATACTTTATAAGAAATTTTCGCATACAACAAATTGCTTTTAATGTTGAAACATTACGCTTCCTTATTAAGCGGATGCACATCCATCACTGCATCCTAATCACAGTTGATTTGTAGAAAAAGCGGGGCTTATATTTGCAGACAGATCAGAGCCGGCGACATTAGTGCGCCAGCTGACGACCCATTTTTTTGGTGGGTCCTCCCCCGGACTGCAGACATCGGGAGACGAGGAGAACCTGAGGGATCAGCCGTTCCCCCGGATCTGCGAAAAGTCTTTTGTTTCCTTTTTTGCGCCGGCAGAAGTGCCAAGAATTCGTTCTCGTATATGTCGTATTTATTCGATAGTAATATACTTGCATACCACATTGCTCCATTGGCGTAATTCATGCTGCAGATGTGGATAATACCACAATTTAATCAGATATTCGCCGGAAAATGCATGCATTTCTTTGTTTGAAAAATGGCGTTTTCTTTCGAAGAAGAAGCGGCTTTGATTCTTCGCCGAGACGTCTGCAATATGGCGTGTTGATACATATTTAAATAAAAAAAAGTGTGTTGAACCGGAGGGTCTAATTTGAGGGCATTTTCCCCATTCGGCTCACGCGTGGCTTCTCAACCTCCTGTTGGATGTTCCCTTCCGGTTCCTACACGTGTACACCCCGACATCTATACACGACACTATTTACGCGTAATGTTTACATATGTAAGGCTCACGTCTCTCTCCTCAAGCTTTTCACACTTCTCAAAGTTTCCTTGCTCGTATTAAAATAATTATTAATTAAATGGGAAAATGTGTCATTTTATATCAATTTCAGACATTTTAACACCGTCTCCAATATCAAACCATTATTTATATCTTCTTCTTAGGGATTGTAAGAGATATTTGCTTTTCACATGTAGTAAAATTAGAATTTGATCATCTGAACTGCATCTTTGAATAAGAAAGGATTTATAAATGAGTAACAAAATTTTCATTAATTATCAATGATATTTCAATTATTGTTGAAAATCCAGTAATTTGCAGATGATTTTGCCGTTAAATTTATTTATTCCTTTAGTATTTAAATTTTCAGATCAAAGAAATCAGGATAAATATACAAAATAGATAATAATGTTTCCGATCTCCCAATTTTGTTGGCTTTCATTGACTTGAGAAGGACTTATTATTAGGAAAAAACGTTCTTGGATTGCAAAAACTACTTGAGAAATTACTTCATGTTATTTGATAAAATTATTATATAAATATAGCATCTTGATTTTAATGTTATATGAATTAATGCAATTGGAAAGAAGATCTCTATATGTAGTTTTATAGATGTTTGCTTAAAGTCTCATGTTCTAAGAATAAGTCCAACAAGCGCTGATCGCTGAAAAATTATTTAAAATGGAGATAAATATGTCTGATTGTATGAAAATGTAATCTCTGTAAGTCTTTTAAAAATATGATTGCATCGCTACTATTAGCTGCTGTAAGATAAAAGCCTATCTAACTTGTTTTATTGCGTAAATCTTATCCACTATATCATTTTATTAAGATCATCATCCATTTACTTTGTATCAAAATAATGTTCTTGGACATTTCTTAAAAATACTTGAAAGGTGATTAATCATGGCATAATTTAGCATTAAGCCTCTATGTATGCTATCCATAGATCAATACTGATCAAACACTTTGATTAAAAATATGCTGCCTATATCAACATCATATTCCCTATTTATTCCCTAAAATATGTATGTATTAGGGTGTCCCATAAGTTACTTTCGTTTTCATACTAAGAAAAAAATAAACAATAATTTGTATTACATCAAAATGTATTGAATAATATATGATCCATTCTGTTCTATTACCTTTCTCCATCTCTCCGGAAGCCTCATAATGCCTTCTTGCCAAAATTTCCCAGGTTTGTTGGCAAAATATTGATCAAGGTACATTTTTATATCATTTTTGAATTAAAATTTTAACCACGTAAAGAATTTTTCAATGAAATAAATAAATAATATTCTGAAGGGGCAAAGTCTGGAGAGTTTGGAAAATGAGGTAAAATATCCCAGTCAAATGATAATCATTTATTTCTGACGAGCAAAGATACATGAGGCTTGGCGTTATCATGATGAAAAACAATGTCTCGTCTGTTCCCTAATTCTGGCCGTTTTCTGGCAATTGCATCCTTTAGATTGTCTAGTTGGAAACAATATTTTGTTGAATTGATCGTTTCATCTTGCTGAAGTAGCTCATAATAAACTACCCCCTTCCACTCTCACCAAATGCATTGCAAAACTTTTTTTGGATGTAGGCCAGGTTTAGCTATAATTAAAGCTTTTATACCCCTGGTTCAAGACCGTTTAAGTTGGATATTCTCATAGAGTATCCAACTTTCATCTCCATTGAGAAGTCTCTTCAAAAAAGGTTGGCTATTATGTCGTTGGAGAAGAATTTGGAGATACGCTGAAGTTTATTTGAGTCAGTCAGTTCATGAGGAAGCCATACATTTGAACGATTGATGTAGCCCAATTTTGTCAGATGATTATATACGGACTTTCGTAGAATTTCTAATCTGTTGCAAATTCAATTGCTTACTTCAGATTATCCCTGCATGATTTTATTAATTGTCACAGTATTTATGCTTTTAAACGCAAGAAATCTGGCTAAATTTGGATCGAGATGATCGTTCGAAAATATTAATATTTCCGATTTCGCAAATTTGTTGATCTTATAATAAGGATCCAAGATCTAAATTTCTTTACTGATATTTGTTAAATAGATTGGTTTATGTAGGCAAATACATTCATGCTTTCATCGACGTTTTTCTATGTAAAAGTCTCAAAATTTAATAGCAGAAACATTTAGATTATCTAATTAGATGGCAATAGATTTATACATGTTTTTACATTAAAAATCTATGTTTTAAATAATTAAATTTTAAAATGTATAGTATCTCATTAAGATGAATAAATACACATTGTGATGTAATCCGCATGAAATGTGGCATCGGAATTAATTTCGTGATATATATATATGTAGTAGGGGAGGGTTTTTGGGATGCTCACATTTGGGGAAGTAGTGGTTAGAGGAGGTCTACGCGGGAGGCTGTGTACTTCCGGTCGTAGACAGCTGTAGGCTTTGTGCGTTACGTGATAATGTTACCTGTCTATTCCGGGCGTGCGATAATCTCGAGCGCCATTAAATACACCGCTTATTTCAATATTATGGCATTTAAAATACGCCATTCTACACATATATGCTCCCTAATATTGCTACATAATGCGAATATAATGTATTATATTGCGCGAGCCGCCTACGTGGTGCAACTGGATAACGATGAACACGATTTCCAGATAAGCCTTTTTTAAAACATTTACCCCGGCCAACTTGTATGAACATCCCGGACTCGCTTGCGACTCGATTAACCGCCATTTTGATAAGGCGGAAATAAAATTTTTGAATCGCCGCTGGTGCCATCTATTGATGGAGCCACGTCGTTAAAGCGGTTCCCATTCAAAATGGCGGAACGACGAGCACATTTGGTCGTATGTATCAATAAAAGATAATGTCGTTATTTATTAATGCATTATGTGCGTAAAATTGCTTAATAATACAAAGGCAATTTAAGAAAGGTATCTGCTTGAATAAGGGCCCTATGAAAGAATGCTTGTGAGTGTACCGTATTGCGATAATGACATATAATAGAAAGGGTTAACAACGGGTCCAATGATACGATTATTCGGTATCAGGTGTGCGTATTATTTTTCTGGACTAATTCAAAAGCATTGATGATATTTTAAATATGCTTAAGTCTCAAAAGTACAGCTTTATCCATATTTATTGCCTTTTTTATTGCAATTAACATTATCTTGATCGCTGGTGGCATTTAAATACGCAAATATAAGTATTTCCAAATAAATATTTATTTTATAAGATAAAGATTCTTATTCAGCTCCTTCGTTAACCCCTTTATTTTAACAAGTATACTAAAAAAAATCAATCTTTTAAAATTAATTGAATCAATTATATATATATATATATGGATTAATGATAAATTAAATTGAATAACTCATAAATTTACGCAGAACTGTTGCCCCCCATTTTTATCTATATTAATTGGCCCACGGTGTAAATCGTGTATAGATTTTGATAATTGTTATGGAAGAAAAGGGATGTTGAGCAATAAACATTGACCTTTCGTGGGGTTGTCCCTCTCCCAGCATCCCCTGGCTTGTAAGCAAGGAGGCCGTTTTGGGCCCCAAACGTTTTAACGGCCCGTTTACGACTTTCAGTATGTTACGACTAACGAAAGTAGCGGTCGTTAAATCAATTAGGGACTGCACGTTATTGTGCCTCTATCTCTATATTATATCTTAATGCATTACTATGTCAATGTTTGCTACTCTATCTAAACTGCTCTCTAAATTATTAATTTAATTAAATCTTTACAGCCTCCGGATCCCCGAATGATGCGTACCCAAGCATAACTCGAGAGTGTGAAATATCATTTTAAATTTAAGGGACCCAGATATGTGTTTCAATATCATATCAACGTACGAGAAGCATATTAATGAAGAAAAAAATATCCTTCTAAATCCTTATTGTTGCTGAATTTCATGCATAGGCTTTGATAAAAAGCTCTATTATACACATACATAAATTGCTTCAAAGTAATGCGTATTTGCCACAGTATATTACATATTTTTGTGATATGAAATAGTACGGATTTTTAAATACACCCTGATCATCTTAAACCAGATTTATCCTTATTTCCATAAGAAGAAATGCTGAAATTTATGCCATATACTATATACCTTTTGCCATATAAATTATGCCACATAAAGATGATTGTTGTAGTTCATACAAAATTATATTTGGTTTAAATCAAATTTTTGCAATCGTTTTTATTAATTTTACATTCAACATGTTAATCCACCAAATCTGCAAATCGGTCGTCTAACAAACACATACACTCTTTAAACCACCCACATTAATATTTTTTGGCAACTTATAATTTAAGGGTTGTTTAATCAATTAAAATCGTCTTCAATAATTCTGCGTAAGTTGTATTATTTTTTTTGGATGAAAAAAAATCGCAAATCTACGTGAAAAACGAATTACGACGGTAGTTATATCTTCGAATGTGGCTTAAAATGCATCGATTTATTAGATAAAGATAATGCATGCGAAATATTCGGATGGTTTAAGCCCTCTCGTGTAATAGGAGCATTAGAGCGTTCAAACTATGCATTTTCACATACAAAATATCCTCTTAAAACAAATCCGTCTGCGAACATAAATCACGTCGTAATACCTCTAAAGTTATAAAATGCACTCTCCCTTATCCTCCCGGAAAAGCGGGACAATACCCAATTTGTAGGATTAACAGGCTAAATTATAAAACAAAAACATTCTTTGTATATTTAATAGTCTCCCGGTGCGACCCGCGTCCGTTTAATGTTTTAAATTAACAAAATAAGTGGTCTCCGTAATTAGCAGGGGTGTGCCAGTAGACGGCCGGGGGAGGGGCTGGGGGGTCAGCTCATGAATAGCCCCTTGGCGTTTAAGGGTGGAGTCTGGATTTTCTATTATTATCAAATGAGCGATAAAATTTGTACTACGCTCTTGATATTGCGACTATACACTAAAAGCGGGAGTCGCTTCGCTCTGATAATAAAATGAATATAGCTCTTGGAAATGCGTTGTGACAATTTTAGTATAATTTAATTAAAATGTTGAGCTTTTCATTGTCATTTGCCATACTAAGTGTTACCAAAATCAGTCGATTTTAACTGCAAAACCGCCAATACCAATGCTTTTTTATTTTTAAATTAACATTAATCAACTGAATTATTTACAAATTTAATGATTTAAACGTAATTTAATGATTCGTTTCGCTAGATTATATTGAAAATTACCACATTGCAACACGCAAATTTTGCTTTAAAAGAACAAAAACATTTCCGAATTTGGCTTGGACGATGAAGGTCCAAATTGAATGAAATCTGAAGCAATGTGCTGAAGGCTTGTCCATATTTCCGATTGAATCCATCAGTTATCTATCAGGACACCACATGTTAAAAAATAAGCTTCACACTAAAGTGTTAAAACATTAAAAATATCCTGTAATCAGTTCCAATCACTTCATATTTCCTGTTCGCAATTTAAATATTATCCTTAATTCACCAAGCGATTTAATTTCAGACGTTCAAATTTCGATTACAAATCGAAAAACATTTAGATTTTATTACTCTTTTGACATTTTACAAGATGCATCTCCAAATAATCAATTTTAATTCATTTAAATCCAAAGCCAACTTTGACATGTGTGTCATAAATTCGCCAATATTGATCTAAATCACGATCAATTATATGGATCAAATTTATTAAATCTTTACAATATAATTATTTATTGTAAGTTTGCTCAAAATTTGTATCAATCCTTCTAAAACTTGTCATTTATGGCATTTTAAAATGGTAACACTTGGTCTGGTGATTTATGTATGTAGTGTTTTTGTTATGCTAATGTTGCCGTAAATTTTTACTAATGACTCAAAATTAAAATATCGTATAACTATGTTGCCACATGTATTTTTGCTAATTTCAGACGGAGCACAAAAGCGATTATTCAAGTAGATGTGTGAGGTGTTGGCAAACGCTTACTTGCACAATTTATGAAAAATGTCTTACTTTATTATAGGAATATATAGATGTTGCGTCATCAGAGCTAAGCGCGGTGTACACTTAAAATCTCTCTCATAATGAAACAAAGTTCCTAATGAAAAGCAATGAAATTTTCGGTAGAGAGTGTACGGAGGTGGGGCAACAGTAATTATATCTCTGGTGTTCTCTCGAGCTTTAACAGTAGCTACGTACATAGCGTTCTCGGTAGTTTAACGCAGCTTTTATATGCTGTTGCACATAATGGTATTAGGTAGTTACGTGCTACACCATACAACTTTGTACCAGAGCCTTGTCGAGGTATTGTAACGTCTTTCTTGGCGTCAGCAGCTTTGACGGCCTTTTTATGGCTCCTCATACAGACGTCATGTAAAGCTCTGATCGTTCAGCCCGACAATGAACAGTCGTCTCCGGCTATAATTATTCATGTTTGCATATAGCACTTGTGTTGATTTTTTCAACGGGGAATCTCTGCAAGTTATGATTGATGCAAATTTTTAATTACGATCCTTGACATGATTTTTCGCATTTTGAAGAACGGCCGCTTTAGTGCCATTTGTGACTAATCTATTATTCGAACTGAAGTATACAAGTCGAAATCATACATAAAGACCAATTTTAACTGGAGCTTAATATTTTTTTATAAGTGTGATGGAACAAATTGGCTTGAATGCCAGAGCCATAACAAGGATATGATAAGCGCTCGTGGTAAATATCTACGTTGAAAGACCCCAAGTACGCATTTATCCCCGAAAATTTCATAAAATTCCCTTAAAGAGGACGGAGTGAGTGGGCACAAGGTCTGTGTATCCAACCGGTCCGCTTTTCGGACCGGACGCCATACCTGAATATGTCTACAGTCTGGATTAGACAACTTGATTCATGTAAAGTAGAATAGTAATAGTATTCTGTGTTTTGCACCACAAATCCAGTTGCGCCCATGGCTTCAATCAAAAGTATCACGTCAAGTGTTATTATTGGGATATTCCATATGTTTGTGATTCTTTAATTGCGCAAAATTTATTGTGATTTTTGTGAAATATTACTTCATGAAAGGAAGCATAATATTTTGTTGATTTTTATTAATAAATAAAGTAATATACTAATATAATCGTAAACATAAAAAATATTTTGATCAATGCAATTCTCAGTAAATGATAACGTAACTTAAAATATTCGCCACTTATGCATAAGTGGCGAAATTATCATTATTTTTAAGTACAAATTAGTTATTCATGGACCACTCGGCCTGAATTAATTAATCGTCTTAAAATTTTTTTAGAGTTCAGAAATCAGATTATATCTGGTTCTAGATCATAGATCAGATAATTTAATTAATTTTCAATCTAAATTTGTATCCGAACGCGTGCAAAAATAATTTAAGAACTAATCCATTATGCCACATGCTTAATAGATAATATTCCGTGTTTATGGAATACAGAATGATATGATACTCTAAAAAAAATGTTGATTACACCCACTGAATATCCCATATAATATATGATCGATCATAAAGTAAGAATTAATTTAGATAATTTATTTTATAAAGATAAACTTAAAATTAGGCGTCAAAATATTAGATTTTATGTTTAATCAGTGAGCTTCAAAATTATCATCAATTATTCATAGACTACCCTATTCGACTTAATTAATCTTCTCAGTGTTTTGCAGAGTCTTTAATAATAAAAGACCATGAATTAATCTACCATAACAACATTTGATCAAATATATATTAATATCATAATTTAGTATTTTATGCAAAAGTATAACTTAAAAGCTAATTAGAATTGTTTTCATCATTAGTAATCGATTTTTTTCTTATAGATATATGTACATAATATCCATTTAGCTTTTCTCAACCCATAGAAAAAAATCTACATTACGCAATTTTAAGTCTTTGCGATACTAATTCAAAAACTAGTCCACTATGTCAACTTTAAATTATACATATACGATTTGAGAAATCATTTTATAATCGGTTGATAGTCCATTTAAGACTTGTGTTTTAATCAGAGCCTCGAATCATTATTATGATTGAGTAATTTGCCCGAAAGATTATTGCATTCAATAAAATGGGGGAATATTTGGCCTGAACCATAATGTGGAGAAACCGACTCGTGCTAGAGCCCATTTTACGAAGGCTTTTACGCCGTGTTACCATATTAAAATACATCGTGTTTCACTTACTTTTATGAGATATCTTTGTTTTGCACACCGAACCGGATCTGGCCTACATACATGCGAATGTGTATAGAACCTTAAAACAGGGGCGTGCGTGGTAGTAAACATTCAGAAATCCCCCGTTTCCACTAAGCCACGAGATAAACTTTGCCGGTATCATATAAACTGAATCATTACAGTAATTTGTACGGCTTTATATGTTTTGTTTAATTAACGCTTAGCTTCAACATTTTTGCATACGTCGAATGAAAATGGGGGCAAAAAAAAGCCTGCGAAAATATTTCTACTTTCTGATCGCATCCCGCGCCGCTATTCAAAGGTGAATAATGGCGTGTATTATATTATGTTCTTGAGGCTATTACGAATTTGTAAATTTATAAGTATGAAGTCATCACTTTGATTCGATCGTGGGTTGAAGTATTATGATTAATCGAAGGCTTGTACAATACGCGGATTGATCATCGTTTGAGACCTGTTTTTTGCTTCAATATACAAGCGAAATAATCTTGTCATGATTGGGTATAATTTTTAATTATGTGTATTTAATCTCGAGATTGAAATGTTTTTAGTGTGTGTTTATACGTTCTTATATAGACGTACAACGAGAAAAGTCGTAAAAAATATTTTGTAGAATATTAAATTATTCGTGAGCCATTTGAAAGTATCTCTGGCTGGTTTTAAGTAATGAGAAAGATCTCAGAATGAAGCATGCGGCATTATTATATTATGGCCTCCATTGGTTAGGATTTAATTTTGTAGCGAGCACATTTAGTTAAGCAGCAACGTATTGCCCGTTGAAAGTGGATACAGGGAGGGATTTCCATGGGATGGGTTTTCCGTGGCTAGGGGGTGTTTACAGACACGGTGCGGTAAAAACGGAAATGAAGCTCTCCGTTTTGAGAAACGATGATGAGATAAATTAAGGTACATTGGCTATAGAGCGAGCCAAAAAAAAACATTTTTATTAATCTTATTAAATACACAATAACATCGTTTTATAAAATGGCGTACGCTTTTCATAGCACCAAGTCTGGGAGTCCGTTCATAATATAATAGTTTTGGCACACGTGAAGTGCACGATTTTATTGGCGGTTTTGTACATATTTGCCGAGGTGAGTTTACATCCAATGCCTTAATAATCTAATACAAGAACGTGGTCCAGAATCAGACGAGCTCCATCCGGTCGATTGGACCACTCTTCCAACAAAGTAAGGTTCGATAAATGTTATTTGCAGTAATAAACCCCTTTTGTCCGACTGCATTGCTGGAATATGAGCCCTCAATATTTGGTCGAGTTGTACTCGAAACCCATTCGATTGAAAATGAACATGTTTACATTGTACCTTATTATACGCTAAAACGATAAAATTTATATTTTTTAAATTAGCGATTTATACGTAAATTCTTCAAATCTATATTGAATGCTATTTCTTAATAAAATAATCGATTCTTTTCGCGAAATAGCTAACAAGTTTGAAATTCCACGAACATCCGTCCATAATCATCTGACATATTGGGCTTCATCAATCGTTCAGATGTGTGGCTTCTTCATGAACTCAAATAAACTTCAGCGTATTTCAACATGCGATCTTTTTCTCCAACGACATAATAGCAAACCTTTTCTGAAGAGACTTGTCACTGGAGATGAAATTTGGATACTCTATGAGAATATCCAACGTAAACGGTCATGGACCAAAGATACAGAAGCTTTAACTGTAACTAAACCTGGCCTACATAAAAAAAAAATTTTGCTATGCATTTAGTGGGACTGGAAGGGTGTAGTTAATCTGAGTTACTTCAGCAAGGTGAATCGATCAATTCAACAAAATATTGTTTCCAACTAGACAATCTAAAGGATGAAATTGCCAGAAAACGACCAGAATTAGCGAACAGACGATGTTTTTCATCAAGATAACACCAGGCCTCATGTGTCTTTGCTCGTCAAAAATAAATTATTATCATTTGACTGGGATGTTTTATCTCATAATCCATACTCTCTGGACATTGCCCCTTCAGATTATTATTTATTTCTTTCATTAAAAAATTCTTTACGTAGTAAAAAATTTAATTCAAAAAATGATATAAAAATGTACCTTGATCAATATTTTGCCGAAAGTTTAATTTGAGAAATTTATTTTATTTGAGTGCTGATCTTGTGATTAATATTTAGTTTAGCACATCAAAGATATTTTTGCACGTCATTTGTGCCATAATAATTGTACCCTGTCAAATTTTTTGATCGGGGCTTAAACCAGAACTGAATGAATACCCGGAAAAATTTATAAGTAAACCGATTCAAAACTATTGAGTATAGTTTAAGTTGTGATGAAAAAACACTATGGTGTTGGCTATTCAAGTTTCCAGGAACACCATCATAATACCATTGTTTGAAATCTATTTTTGTTAATAAAAAGTATTGAATATTGCTTTTACTCATCGTCGATTGTCATCAATTTATTATATTCCTTCATTAAGGCAACACCATGCTTAGCAATATCATTCACTATCTGCATACAATGGACCATTTTCTTTGTAGCCTCAAAATCAGAGTCATTCTTTCAAGTTTCAACATCTTTATTCAAATAATGTGATGAGATATCTAGGAAAAATCGTAAAAAATTGCTGGTCACAGTCTTCTATACTTTTTTCGGTGATGTGTTCGACATCAACGCTTTTTCTTTTCGGGCAATCTTCTACACCTTCGATTCTTAATACATCTACCATATTTTGCTTATCTTTAACTGAAAGTTCGTCGTCAAAAAACACAAAAGACACCAACTCTTACGACAAGTACCATAAATGGCCCAGTATTTTTTTAATGGCAACTTTGGCTATTATTTGGTTTATATTTTCAAAGGATACCAGGTCTTTTCATAATAATAAGTCGTTTTTTGATGCTGAATATCCGACAGGGGCTAAACCAGTATTTTATATATATTACAGACTGTGAAAATACAAATATCTTTCAGCTGTTTTCATTTCCTTTTTCGTCAGTTTAAACTGATGTTTAAATTTAAAAAAATCAAGTAATACATAGCTTAAGCTATCCATTTAGCACGATAAGAC
The DNA here is from genome assembly GCA_008973525.1 of Stenopsyche tienmushanensis. Lineage (NCBI taxonomy): Eukaryota > Metazoa > Arthropoda > Insecta > Trichoptera > Stenopsychidae > Stenopsyche > Stenopsyche tienmushanensis. The sequence continues at coordinate 496,853 of WACJ01000087.1, read as the reverse complement.
CAGCAGGCCTCCTAAATGAAACTCCTTTTTCAGTAATTCCTCCCAAATAAACTATGGAAAGATTCAGTAACTCTTTATAGTCATCTTGAGGTTGATACACTTGAAGTTGTTTTTGAGCAAAATAAATCCTGTCTGCAGTAACATTTTCTATGATTTCTGAGGACATGTTATAATACATTACTGTTTTATAATCACTTTGATCAATTTTGTCCCAGTTCTTCTTAAACAATTGGATATCAGGAGCACTAGATGAACCGAGCGATTGATTCACTGCAGCTTCTATTGTAATATAATTACCATTATATGATGGTGACAAGCTGGGCAAAGTATATCTTTTTCTATTTTCTGCTACAGAAGAACACAAGTTTCAGTTTTTAAATTCGATGTTTATAACTGTAGTGTTAAAACATAAACGTAATACTTCACCAATATCAAGTTCATTGGTATTCTATCTGTATTTTGATTTATGTATGATTTTGAATGAAGAAGTGTCTTTCTTGGAGATTTTCTGCAAAAGCATAATTGATTGCGAAAAATATAGAGCGTATGGGATATGATGAAGTGTCGATCCACATATTCCCGGCTTCCGGACGTTCGCCAACGGTAAAAGTATTTGTGTAAATTTATACAGTTTTCATCGGTCAGTCAGAGGTTCGGTGTATAAAAACATCCTTACAACGTTTTGTCGCCATATACCCGCCATCTAGCACCGTTCATCCAAAGTTTAGCGTTATTGAATTTTCTCTGACCATGCATCCCTACTAGATATTGATTTAGTTCGTCCAGACCTGTTCGAGCTTAAGGCTTCGATGGCCAGGAAGGCAGAAAGTCGTATGTGGATGGCAAGGATGGGTTGTTGTACTCCTGAGGAGCCGAGACAGCAGGACGCTTAGGCTGCTCTTCCTCCGAGAGCCTTTCCAATGTTTTGATAGCTAACTGTGGCGGGATAGTGAATATCTTCCCCAAGGGGGTGGTAAAGTGTTTGCAGAGGCGCCTCGTTGCGACCTTATTAACTAAATTTTGATCGTTTATTGCCATAAAGTATATAATATTCATGTTAAATATTATTGTGAGGATTTTCGACATGATACATTCTGACGTTATTATGTTATCCCTGTGAAATTATTTGTCGAATGTATTAAGATTTTGAACCTTTTTGGAGCAAGTTTTGATGATAAATACAAACTATATATGCTCTCATTAGTTAGAAAAAATTATTAATATGAATATACTTTTAAAGTTGGCAAATTTTGTCAATATGAAATTGATATTTATACAAAAGGAATCTTCAATAATTTCAACAAAACTGAATAATAAAATGACGCCATTTGGAGCTTACATATTTTTACAAAATATGTAAGCTCCAAACACCAGTATTAAAATCAATTTTATCAAACGTGTAAACATCACAAAGGACGAATACATTTTACGACGTCGAAAATAAATTATATATAAAAGCGGAAAGTACGTCACTGGCCGTAACAACCGGTTTGTCGGATACATGGTAAAGGAAACGTGTGAACGTCGGAAAATTTTCTTCAACTTTTATAGAGATATGAAAAATGTGTTCAGAAACTTTATGAAGCTTCGACATTCATTGTCATATATATAAGACGACATACGTACACGTACAAAAATAAATTTATATAAATATTCTCAACCCTCCATAAAACACACATTCCTATTAAAACACACGCACACTTCATCGCCATTCAAGACATCGATGCAAATTTACGCCACAATTATTGCCTCGATGAAATTTCATAATTGCCAAGGCTGCCGGTGATATAAATAACAAAGCGAATAAAAGTTTTACTGCACCCTATTGCATTTCATCTCGTACATTGATGTAAAGAATATAAAGGGAAACACGGACTATAATATGATATAATAAAAAGTGTTCGGGACATTTTATGTGCGCTATGATTATACTGTTCGGGAAGATATAAGCCAATAATATAAGGCCGTATAGTCGGTACATTCTTCCATGAAATCTCCTTGAAAGCCTCCATAGGGACTATACATATATATGGATCATTGCTTACCTGACTCATGAATATATGAAGACTTTCCGCTACACTTTTTATTTAATAAGTTCAAACATATTTTTATTTTATTTGAAATATCATATTACATATTTTCACTATGCGACCTCCCTTCAGGCATATTAATACGAGAGTATGTCAAAAATATTACTTGCATTTTTCAAACACATTCGTTAAAGATTAGCTAATGAATATGATATACATTTAAACCTTTTTTTTGTGCGGTAGATCCGCGGAAAATCGCACAAAAAAAGCTATGACTTACATACAAAAAATGAAGATGCGTTCCATATATTTTATAATACGCATAATCTTTGAAACAGCTATATAAAATATATCCAAAATCGCATACAAAAGTTAATAAAAAAACTGGAAAACTGTAAGGCAGCTAAAAAAAATTTTTGGTAACATTGAAAGGACGACATTTGTGCTGCCAAATGTCAGACATCCACTAGAAAAATACGAATTATTTTAATTACAAACTATCATCGCTGTTTGATAATTTTCGTTGCGATTTTCGATATGACTCAAAATCAATCTCTTCTTCAGAAGAGAATATTATTATAATGCATATTTTAAAATAATATACAAAGTAGTCCCAAAAATATCCGACGTAACGTATAGATGGCGGTTACTATAGAAAAAAAATCTATGATAGAAAGTGTCTACCATATAAAGCTTAAGTTTTAAGTTTCAAGACGCTACGTTGTTTAGTATTTGTACGTGAATTTATAAATATGGAAAAAACTGGTTATCGTTAAGCCCTACAGAGGTAGAAGTAGCCGCAAGGTCTATGTGTCCAACCGGTCCGCTTTTCGGACCGTTGGCATGACGAATGAGCACCTCGAGATCGGACGCTATACCTGAATATATCTACAGAACGATTACGAACTCTCATTACAAAACGATGTTGTCCGAAGAAGACTGATCTGGTGGGTTGTTTAAATTTTACAATTGGTCAAAATTATTTTTATTATGTTTAAGCGATAACGAAGAAACGAGGATTTAGGCAACTTAGTATATATTATAAAAATGGACAGAGTAAATCATTGATTAATGTAAAGTAGAATAAAAAAACCTGTAAAAATAATTAAAAAAATTGTAACTTTCGACCAGGTCGGTATACTGCGTTTTGCGCCCCAAGCCCAGATGTGCCCGTGGCGGGCGCCTGCTTTGCCACGCCCTTGTTACGGCCCTGTTGTTCTGTGTGGATTTTCATTTTCCAACAATTTAAATCATAATTAGTAAAGATAACTAACTCAAAAAATAACTAACAAAATGGCGACTGTTTAAAAAAAAATCTGTCAAGTCATTTTTTGGTCTTATTTTGGTCAGTTGCCGCGTCACTAAAAGAGCTATAACTCCGTAAGTAGTTGGAATTTAGATAATTCCTTTGGAAATTATATTTTTTAACGTCAAAACATTGGAAAAATGCAAAAAACGAAATCATTTTTGTGCAAAAATCTAAACCAGAATAAGAGCGTGGTCGTAATTCAGCGATAGTAGATGCAATATGATTTACACAGACCGAAATTATAATTTTATTCCAAATTTCGGTTAGTGTTGTTCGATTTATTAAATATTTTATCCGAAATATCTCGATATGTACTCTTTATGAAATAAAAATAATTCTTTAAAAAAACCGCATAACTTCAAAATCGCACAAAAAAAGTCGCACAAAAAAAAGTTTTAAAAAAGAGTGTATATCAAAATCGTGTAATTTTCGAAATTATCATTATTTTTAAAGATATTTTGATTATTATTTCAAATCCAGTTATTTATAGGTAATATTGAACGAATTTATTAATTACTCCAGTATATATTTATTCAGATCCAGGACGTTAAGGAATACTTGGATTGAGGCTATCTATTAGAGATATGGGTGTTTCTGATCTCTTAAATTTGTTCGCATCTTTAAAATAATAAGGGTTCAATTTCTAATCTACTATAGCAACACTCTGTACATATTGTGTCGAATTTAAAAAATATACATTCATTGTTAACAATATTATTTTTAGAGTTCGCGTCTTTTAAGATAACAATTTGATCCCACCCAATCAAATACTGTCGAACAAAAGTATCATTCAATGTTGATGATGAAGCAAATCTTTGGACGCAGGGCATTGGAAATATGATGAGATCCCATCGGTTTTCCAGCCACGTACACCATCAAGGCAGGCGACACTTTTGCCAGTTTATGAAATTGGATGTCCGGCTCTCATATGGACCATGCATCGCCATCGATTTCCAATATTCGCCGTTGTTATTTACTTGCTATTTACTAAATAATGTCTTTTGAAAACATGTATTCCCCGTCGAGCACGAAAGCGATGACCATCTGAATCTGCTTGATGAACACATAATTTACTCACATCCAAGCGTTTGGATATTGTAGTCAAAACGTGCTCCCATCAATAAAGTATATATCCAGTATATAATGAACTGACAATGAATGCTCGAAGGTGTGACTGATGAATATGAGCAAGGATTACAAAGTGCACAATGGCCAGGACGTGATACAAGTCCGATAGAATAGATTAAGGATACACCCGCATTTTTGTTGGCCCACTGTGGGAAACTCAAATGCTCATAAAAACCCACGATGATTTTTCAAAGTCGCGCAACATATGAGATTTGGGTGGGTTTTATGGAGGGGAGGCTTTTTTTTGGTCATCCGATGTATGCGTAATTACACAGCTTGTGTATCTAAAAGTAATCAGTATATCTGATATCTACAATAATTACATCCGCGATATCATTAACGCAATCTTAAATCCATTACGTTTGCGATGGGGATTTATATACGTAGGGCCATAGATGGTTGGATCCATTAACATGTCCTTACCGGTGGGAGTTGAACCTTAATGCCGAATTTACATAAAGCTGTGCTTCTCAAAGCTTACAGCTTGAAAGAGAATTTAATGACGATCGTACGATTAGAATAAATTTTTACTATCATCGATCTAAAAATATATAGTATTATCGGGATAGTATTAGAGCCTTTATATGTAATTTTTCTATTAAATATAACGTTTTTATTTCATTCTGATATAACATGTCAGGGTGGTATGATAATTTTTCTCTTAGAGCGTTCCTATAGAAACATAAACGACAAATGTCTTAGACTTAAATTAATAATCAGTTTTGAGATTCAATGTATTGGATTCAAATTCGTCGTAATTGAAGCGAAATTTCTTCGAATCTTAGAATCATTATAATTATGATGAATTATGAATTGCAGTGCCTCATTGGAGTTTTCATCAAATTTGTATAATGCATCATCAAATTTCATTCGGCAGTATATCAATCATGTGCGTCAAACGATCTGAATTTCGCTCGTTTTTTATTGCGACATATTTTATGATTTGTCGCAAATAATATTTATTGCTAACGGACGAATTGGAAATACCAACCAGTCAGACGATCGTAAATTGAAGGATGTCTTGTCCTTCTTATGTATTAAATGGAGTGATGCGAGGACTTAGGAGAATTTATTAGCCTTTGGTTATGGCTCGCAATGATCTTAGATTTGTATAAATAATTCCAACAATGAATCATCTGAATATTTTGGTTTGGATTGATGTATTAAATTTTAAAATAAAATAAATGGGTGCACAGTTTGAGAGCAATTAGCGATTGCTTACGCCTAGCTATAGTGTATACTGACAGTTTTGGCTCTGTGGGAAACTGTGGAGTCATTTGTAGGCAATTTAGAGTCATTAGTCTGAATTATGCGGATCAATAGTCATCATCATCTAACTCCTGGCAAACCGATCGCTTAATCGCGATTCGCTTCCATAGCAATTTACTTCGCCTGGAATAACCCGGATTTACCGGTAGTTTTCTACGATAACCGCAATATGTGTCATCAATCAAAGACTTATGGTTTAAAATTGAGCGCACTTATTTTCGCCACAACGCTATTAAGGATCTTGTCATTCCTCTTAGGATATATGAGGAATTTTATGCATTTACAGTGTTTCAATATTGCATTTCAAGTATGAACAACGCTGTTGTAAAATGCATACATTTTATAGTAACCCGTGTCATATAAATCCTTAAAATTTAAGATTCGCGTATGTTCTTTATGATACTTTTATAAGTGCAAAATTAACGAGCTATGTTTCATCGTTTAGCATATTCAAAACGCATCCCCATTGTGTAGTTTAATCGCAATCCATAAAGCCAAACACTCAAATTGCGAAAGAAAGTCTGCACAAAAGAAACGAGTATACTTAACAGAATTTTGTAATTGGAACTGACACAGTGCTCGAACAAATTGCCTCTCTTGTCTTTTGATTGATCTTGATGGTTTTTGTGCTCAGCCTAACATTTTAATAAATACACCTAATTAGCCCAATCGTCATCACAATTACCGATGACAAATTGTGGCCTTTCTTCCAGCGGCATTTCAACACAAAAAGCCCGTTTGCCCCCCCGAAACAAATTTGAATGTGCGCTCATAATGTGGAAAAATGAGTATTCGTGATGTGAAAAATTTATATAATGAAAGCATAACGACAAACGGATATCGTTTATCTGTCTCCATGAAAACCCATTATTTTTTCGGCACAAAAACACGGCCAACGCTAAATATTTATGCGAATGATCCGGCTATGTGTTTTCATGTATACTTCATCGGTGGTGTTAGCGGTAATCCCAGAGAGCGGCGGATAAAAACCCCTTGATATATTACCTTCATCATCGGGGGGCAGAAGGGGCGGGGAGGGCATTGGGGGAGGGGCAGGAGGGTCCCAATCCCAGGGAGGACGCGTTATCCTTTTACCAACTTTTATTTACTAAGAAACGGCTCTGGATTCGTCACGCTCTTGTTTAATAATTTCTGGCGAAGGTAAGCCCGTGCCAGTTTATTTGACACTTACTATATACGCACTAACCCTTGCATGACCGAAATTCATTTGACACTAAATCGGCAAAAATTAAATCATCATGCTATTCCCAAATGCTCAAATTTGATACAAACAAATTGATATTCTTATGATAGCTAAAGGAAAAACCATATTTTTATGCACAATGAATATTCAATCCATGCTTATTATTTATCTTATCTTATTATAACCTTTATAATAAGAGTCTAGGATATATGAAAAATTGAAATCCCATATCGAAATTGCTAGAAGCTATTTGATAAAATTGAAGTCGATCTCTCAAACAAATATCTTCAAATTTAATCCGGGTTAAGTTTTATAAATTGCTTTGTCTGCACATTCTTATTATATAAATTTGAGATCTTGACTTTAATGTTAAATGAATTTAAAAGATTGAAAGGATGATATCCATATGTGGCTTTACTACATTTACATAAAGTTTTATGGTTTGAGAAAGAGTCCAACAAGCAATCGCTGAAAAATTATTTCATGTGGTAGAAAATAAGGAGGAATATAATAAAGTTTTACAATAAGAATCCAGTATCAAAACTACTATTTCTATCTAACATAGAATGCTTAAATAACTTGTTTTGCAGTTTTAAGAACCTGACCTAAATAAGATTTATATTTAACTATAGTATTGTGGTTTTATTATTGTTGAAATGTATTTAAATATGTCTTTTATTTGTAAAAAAATAATGGTTCTTTTATATTGTTATGCGATAAAATAAGTATTTTATAGTGGGAGCTCTTCGCCATTTGGCAGTAGCATAATGACTTGTCGAAATTTGGTTACCGGCACGTCGACATTTATCTCCTGCCAGATCTGGGAATGAGTGACACTGTCGTTTCTATCCCGGTGATAGATTGCGGATTGTTTTAATCTTTTTTCCCCCCGGACATTCTCTATTTTGTGTATGTTTGTGCTTATGGAGTTCGCAGCTTCGAATGTATGAAATCGCCTGGTGTAAATATTTTTTTCTTTTGTGCTTTGCAGTGTCAGCCAATGCTTTGGGTGTATCTTCACAATCCGACAAGGATGGTAAGAAGAAACACACGAGGCCTACATTTAGTGGGCAGCAGATCTTCGCGTTGGAGAAGACATTCGAGCAGACGAAGTATTTAGCAGGTCCTGAAAGAGCAAAATTGGCGTACGCACTAGGAATGACAGAATCACAAGTTAAGGTATGTACATCGCAATTTTATATTTACATATTTCCATCCAAAATATTATAAATGTAGAGACGTACGAAGACAATATGCTATGTATAAATTTGATTTATTCAATGAATTAAGCGCTGTTTGTGACGCCTGAGCGTAAGTTCGTCGTTTTTAATCGTCCCGAAAGTGAGGATATTGATGTAATAATGTTAAATTTATGTGGTAATTTTCGTCTCTCCAAATGGCACGACATTGATATAAATGGTACCATTTACGATTAATATCCACACAATACATTTCGCTAAGTGAAAATTGTTCACGAGCTAATAAACAAGATGTACGGGTTGTCCCGACTCAATGTACGAGTCGGAACAACTCAATTAAACTAATAGATTGAGGGTGGAGGCCCTGCCTACAATGCGAAGCCTCGCGATTCAATCGTCACGTTCGGTTAAACAAGAAATAAATACAAGTTGACCGTTTTATCTAAAAGCTCAAGCATCAATAGTCCTCGGGAATGTACCAACCCTGACACTATTTGCACGCATCAGGGTTGAGACCCTTCGATATTAATGTTTTTTGACGTAGTGCTATGACTATGCTTCAAACATATTGAACGACTTTACTTTCAATGTAGGGACCCAAACAATATATAATATAATCAACTAATAAAACATATTTTCATCAATATTTTGAAGCTAAGAATAATTGATTGATTGCATCGATTGTGTATTTATATAACATGAGACACAAATATCTAGTTTATGGATGCTTATCATAACGATGCATGCTTAATCTTAACCTACCAAATGTCATTCCATGTACACTGAAACCTTTTTTACATAAAAAAAAGTGAAGATGCGTTCCATGGATTTTAAAAACCGCATAACTTTGAAACAGCTTAAAATAAAATATACCCAAAATCGCACAAAAATGATTTCGATATGACTCAAAATCGCTCTCTTCTTCGGGAGAAATAGTATACCCAGTGTCAATGTCATCATTGTTTTGTGTAGATTTTCTCTTTCCAACAATATAATTCATTGGTAAACGTGTCACTATAGTCCCTATCTTAAAAAATCACAAAATGGCGTCTGTTTTTAAAAAAAATCAGACAAGTATTTTATCACAATCTAATTGCAATATGATTTAAGGCGTCTTCTCACTTTAGGCGCCTCAAAAATAGGCTATATTCACGATTTTTTTTCGAGGATTTTCGCTAAAAATTATGAGATAAAATGGATCTTATGTAATAAACACATCTTTCAAGGTACATGAAAAAAAATATTTTTTATTTTTTTGAACAATTATTATAATAAAACAGTAGCATCGAAAAACCCGTGTAGAAATGTTATGTTCGTGGCTTGTTGATGGTATCTCCGAGATGGGTCATTTGAAACAAAAAAATAAAAGTTTTAGATTCAGTATATCAGTGGCTATAGCGCATATCATCAGATTTTTGATATTCGCAAAAATAACAAAATGGCGCACGTTTTTCAAAAAAGTAAAAAAAAACACGTTTTTTTTGGAGTTTTTTGTAAAAAAAAATTACTTAAAATCAAAATTTCAAAAATCTGATGATATGCGCTATAGCCATAACTATGAAGAATATGTCATTCAAATTTCATGACAATCAGCCGGATAGTTTCCGAAATTTCATCAACAAGCCACCGAAAAACCTTGTTTTGAGATAAACGCGTTTAAAGTTTTGGTTGCAGAAAAATTGCCCAGACACAGCTGTTGAAACACTCGTTATTTTGGGTATTTCCTCCGATGATCTTCATAAATTGGTTTCAAAACCTCGTGAACATCCTCAGCTAGAGCAAAAGAATGTTTAAAAGTTTCTATCTGATTGTTTTTCACCACTTTCTTGTACTTGCACCATGAGTCTGAACAATACGTATGCAGCCGGGTGCTCTCAGGTAGTCACCTAACGGTCGCCCAAAAATGTAGTTAGACTCGTCCGATCTTTATGAAATTTCGATATAATATTTTTGAAGATATGTACTTTCAAAATATAAAATAAAATAAAAATCGATTTTTTAAAATTTGTAAAGTGAGAAGACGCCTTAAACAGTCCCAAATTATTATTTTTTCAAATTTCGATTGTTGATGATTTATTTCCTTGTTTATCCAAAATATCTCGATACATACTTCTTATGAAATTAAAAAAATAAAAAAATGCTTTAAAAAAACCGCATAACTTCGAAATCGCACAAAAAAATTCACACAAAAAGAGGTTTGAATGTACTTTATGATTACTCTTTTGCATTTTTATACGATTTTGTACTATTTCTAATCATCTCAAGGCTATTAATTTGATCATTTTGGTTCTTTTAGCAATTAAAAATGTACGCAAAAATTCTTTCCTCGGCATTGATGTAATGTTTCAAAATATAAATTAATTTATTGTGTATAAATAATTAAGTATTTAATGTAATTTAAATTTAATTGAATGTAGAAAAAATCATGTGGCAGCCCTGTTTGTAAATCTTCGCAAACGTCAATAGAAGGAACGTGCATGTATCAATGGGAATAAGCACCATAACGTATTCAAGCGCTGTTATTTATAACAATAAAGCTTTCAGAGTAATGAGCCTCTAACCCAATTAGGCCGCATATTTGGAGGGTGACTTTTCACCCCTGCTCCGAAAAAGAACGTAGGGAAGACACCGAAACGTTTGTTAGCCAAACATCGACAGGGCGATAATGAAAAAAACACACTCGTCCTGAATGAGTGACGACAACTTATTGGGACTTGTAACGAACCAATTGGGATGATAACATCCAGTGATGAAGACTCGACTTTGACAGTTTAATAGTTCATTCAGCTGGATGTCTTCGCTTTGACAGCGGCCAACTTCGTCTGTAAAAGAGATACAAGAGCCACAAACGGGCCGTTCTCCGTGATGTCAGATGCCATCGAAATCGTTCGTTTTTTAACACATTAAATTATCCGGGAACCCTTTTTAATTGCACTTTTGAAATTTTTACACACATTTTTATGAACGCTTTAAATGGATTAAGTCCGTAATTTACTCGCTTTAAAAGCGGGCGAAGCGCAATAACGTCCAAGTACTCCATGTGTCACAAAAATGCTCTCGTATATCAATGAATGTTTAATTAATTAAATCCATATATTAAGTAAATCGCACAAGTTTTAATGCAATAATCCATTCATTTGACTAATGCGAATATTACTTAGCGGCGCTGTGCGTATGAAGAATTATAAATGATGATTAAACTTTTCATTATGGAAACGAGATCGCATCAAAAATAACACCATCGCAAACTCGATTATGGCCCTCCGTTCATAACTATGTCGCGTATATGACTTTTAAATCGAATCAGCTTTCATTTGATTTGATATCAAATGGATGCGAGTATAATGGCCAAATTCCATTACTGCCTATTTTGCAAAAGAGGGTTGCCATCCCGCTACGAGAGCTTCGATCCGCAGGGGATGATATATATTATTGCCGAAGATCCCTGTGTGAGTTATGCTTCCTTTAATATGCAGGAAGTGTTTATTTTGATATCGCCGAAAAAACTTACCCCATTTCAACTATTTGATATTCGGACATTTACCATAAATTCCCCCCACATCAAGTCATACCGAATCCTGATAAATAAGAATTATTATTTATCGGCGCTGGTTTATCATTTTGATGAAACATGGCCGATATCTATAATAAATATAATATACCGAGCGAGTTATTGAAATTATTCAGCTAAAAATGTTTTTTGGAATAGCCATTCAAGCGCATCTTAAAAACTAGATCTACATATACACATCAACCTGTGGTCTGTTGCCAATTTACTTTGTCTTGAGCTTGAATGTACCATTTCTGCATTTCAAGAGCTTTGTGGTTTTACTTACATCTATTTAATATGCATGCCATTCAAGATGCAACTTTCTTGGGTATTCATGTCTCATTCATCCCCATATTAAATTTGTATTACTATTATTATATTGAATGTATGAAGTCTGTTTTGATAGTAAATATAATTTAATATGCTATAAATTAGCTCTCATCCTTTTAATCATCTGTTCATTTATAGCTATTGGAACAACACTTTAAAGGTTCAAGATCAAATCTACAATTTGTAAAATAATAACCTGATCCGTATTTTTACGCCAAGTTAAACCTTTTTCAAATCATGTTTAACTGTCAGGTTTCAGATGAAATGAAACAAAGCATAGGGATTTTAGCTTGACAATTTCCGCACCCAAATGCTGAAATTGAAACTGAATATTTGCAAAGTTTAAGCACGTCTTTGCGTATATATAGTAATTGGAATTTTTACTTGACATTTGGCAGTTTAACTTGAAATGAAAAGGGTTTAACCCGGCGTAAAAATACCATGACCTTTAAACTGCCGTATTGTTCTTAAAATATATATATATTGAGATGAATTTAAGGGACGTTTCTACGTTGTTAATTCAAAGCATGAAGCTGAAAAGAGGAGAAACTTTAAACGCGTTTGTCTCGAAACTACTTTTTCCAAGCTCATGGAAGTGCTCCCACGCGCTCTAGATGAGCATTCTTTATGAAATTTAACAAGCATATGTATAATAAACGTATTCATCGTATAGACTATAATTATTTAAAAATATTCAAAAGTTTTATTTTTATGAACAAAAAACTACAAAAAAAGTTGGCAAAAATGTGCATTTTTCTTCAATCGCTCACTGTTTTTATATTTTTTAATATTTCTTTTTAATTGTAGTCTAAGCTATGCATAATATTATATAAAGTAAAAATATGTTTAATTTATTTGCTGCATATCATTTGTCTAGGACTTAGGACTTCCATAATGAAGAATGTCATCGCTCATCCATTGACATACGAAGCTCCCCCTAATCCCTCTACTATATTTTATCAAACTTTAAAAAATATTTTTATATTCAATAAAGATCATCTAATCAACATACTAAATATCAACATTCTATATTTAATAATTTTCGCACAAAAAAATGTTTTCATGAGAATGAGATATTTTTGCGACAATTATTAAAATATCATATAACCACCTAACCACCTTGTAATGAAAGTAGATGACATATATTTAACAATTATTAATGTCAACTGTTCATAGATAATAAAACAGTTTTATATATTTTAATTTAATGCCTCTAATGTTTCAAAATTTAAAAAAACTCAGGGAAAATACGTATAAAAATCGCCAGCATTCAATTATGTTTCAATATTATTGCATTTAATGTGACACCTTAAGAAGAATGATCAAATTAGAATCGTTAAAGGTGAAAGATGTTGAATAAGTAAAAATAATTCAGGGTTGAAATATTTGCACCCCGGTGAATCTAATGCCCATAGACGTCCAACGAAAGCAAGATGATGTATCTTAAGTAATTGGTATTTATTATTGGAAGGTTGAATCGAGTGGCTGGTTGTCAGGCCAATGGTTCTGGATGAGGGTATTAGGTACAGAGAGTGAGGTTAACTGGGATAAATTGAATTGAATCACTCTCTGGGGATGCGCGCGGTGTTTGTTACAAATGAAATACATCTTCAGTGGGGCGCTCACCAGCTCGATAGAGTACAATGACTTCATAATAGCACTTGCTACAACTTTATTATTATTATGGTTATTGTTTACGATTATTATTATCGTCACCTTTATTTGCTTCCGCCATAGTACTATAGCCGGGATCATTGCAAAAAACATGATTTTTGGGATGCGGACGTGCTAAATGTATCCCATCAACTCCAGGTCGCTCGCATAAGTTTGCATTGTTATTTCCCTTTTTGACCTAATTTCTTTTTATTTTCGATACTCAAAACAATTTAGATCAAACTGTGTTGAAATATCGCTTCCATAACAGTCCGCGATGTTTCCATCCCCTAAGATCGCAAGCATCAATCCGAGATTTGATCAGGTTAAAATCGTTTTTAACGCATGAAATGAATTCATATCAACGCCTAATCACCTCATTCATCCAGATTAAAATCCTTATTTCTCATTTATCACCCGGTTGGTTCAAATAATCAGCAGGTACGCAGCAGTAATAATGTCGTAATGATATGAGGAATATTAAAGGAGCGAGCACATACTCGCATTATATAAACTGTAACGGCGCGTTAAGGACAATCTGTCTGAATTAAAATAGGGGAGCAAGATATCCTTCGCCCCTTCGGCCCATCCCGCAGCATCCCTGCTCCGGGAACACTCTGCTAGGGGCGTTCCTGCGCCACCCTTACACAAAAGCTCCCACTTAAGCACAAAGCTCAGATACTGAGATTCTCAAGCGATGCCGGATGCTACTCAATACATCGACAATAAAAGACACAATGCTAAAAACGATCTTTTAATGACAATCATATAAATGAAAATTAAATCTAATTTGAATTTATCGATCATCAAATTAGTAAGATAGATAAATATATAGTTTATATGGGTGCGTGGGAAGTCTAGATTCGTTCGTAACCTCATTTGGTGCAAGCCTCCTATGTAAGTTAGCCTAAAAGAGAGCTTCCGTGATCATACAAACCATAGAAAATACCGCAAAAAGCCCTTAAAGAAGACCACAAGGTTCTGTGTGTTCAATTGGTCCGCTTTTCGGACCGCTGATATGACGAATGAGCACCTCGCGTTCGAACGCCATACCTAAATATGTCTATAGAATGATTACGAACTCTCATTATAAAACGAAATTGTCCGAAGAAGACTGGTCGGGTGGGTTGTTTGAATTTAACAATCAGTCGAAAATTTTGTTGTCTTTATTTTATTACGGGTTTATGCCGGTTAGGTCTTCCCAATGTTTAAGCGACAAAGAAGAAAAGTGGAATTATACAACTTAGTATATATTATTAAAATGGAGAAAATCAATCAGTGTTGGTTCATGTAAAGTGTGCAGGAAACAACCATGTGCAACTCTCTACTGGGTCGGTATTCTGCGTTTTGCGCCCCAAGCCCAGTTGCGCCCGAAATATATACGAAAAAGAATTAAGGTTGCTTTGAGCAGTTGGAGAAGCTTTGTTTAATGCGTTTAAATGAATACACACCGTTTGTTAATGGGCATAAGTTCCAAAATTGCTCGAATGCGCCTGAATGGAGTATGCGCATTTACGTATCGTTTAATTGATGCTATCGCCATAATTAAAGTGTGTGAAAACGTCGCAGAGTTGATGCTCTCTGCTTTTGCAATGGGCTGCAAAATGTACCCTCTCTGGAGGCTGAGAACAAATGGAGTTACACCCTGATATGCTTTGATGCTTCATTTAGAGCGTTTAGGGGTATTTTAGTGGAGCATGACCGAGTCTCCTCCGGGGGGAGCCGAAAGACCCCAACAGTCGGTCACGCTTTGATGCGAGCTCTTTATTCGCATATTAGCGAACTGTTTAATTGAATCTTCAATACGATGTGTATTAAAAATCAAATTTGAATATTTGGAATAACGATTCAGATTTATGTTACGAATATTTGTAAATAACAGGA
This sequence comes from Stenopsyche tienmushanensis, assembly GCA_008973525.1. NCBI lineage: Eukaryota > Metazoa > Arthropoda > Insecta > Trichoptera > Stenopsychidae > Stenopsyche > Stenopsyche tienmushanensis. Next base: position 481,297 of record WACJ01000087.1, on the reverse strand, counting down.
AATATGGATGATATATTTGTGCCTATTTGTCAGGTTTGATTAATATCACGGATGGTTTAAATATTTAAATCGACCGTAGAAGAATACCGGTGACTTTCCGAGATCAATGAGTCTTCATCGAAATTTCCCATGTCCGTTTGGGATTTATTTCGAAATGATTTTCCGGAATCGGAATATACGCCGCTTTAATTGTCGTATATCTCCATCGGAGATGTTTTAACACACAAACGACCGTCGGTTTTTAGATTTATCGCGCATTAGCATCACAATGCGTCGGAATTAATTTGGATTTCATAAAGAACGACCCCATTATTAATATAATAATATGAAGTACGCTTTAAAATGCGTAACGTTCAAAAACGCATACGACGAAAAAACGCTCGCTCATTGAACCGGGTTGACACTCTCCTTTGTGGAAATTAGTCATTTTTTATGAGGCTTCGAAATTCGGGTGCCCTAATGTTGTGTATTGGATGGCGCACAAAAGGACTACCGGTGTTATGGAATGATATTTTTTCCATAATAATAAATTACGCGTGACGTGTTGCATAATAAAATGCTAATGATGTTTGGGAATGACGGATTTCTTCATTTTGTTGTATAAGAAATATATAGTATTTAAATTAGATTTTAGCTTTTCCCAAAATTTTAATCTAATGCATAACATATTTACACGATAACTGATTTTTTCGCGCAAAATTCTGGATTGATTTGCAGCAAAAAAATCGTTTTTTTGCCAACTTTTTTTGTAGTTTTTTGTTAATAAAATAAAAAAACGTTTGAATATTTTTAGATAATTGTAGTTTATACGATGTAAACGTTTATTGTACATGTGTCTGCCAAATTTCATAAAGAATGCTCATTTAGGGCATGTGGGAGCACTTCCATGAGCTTGAAAAATGTAGTTTCGAGAAAAACGTGTTTAAAGTTGAAGCGAAGTTTATATGCAAATAAAATGAAAAGTTTAGTAGTTATACCTAATCTGCTATACCAAAAACATAGAAGATACCTTCCGTTTCTTTTAAAAAGTCTTCTTCAGCTGATTTCTGTAGTCTTCATGTCAATTTTGCCTTTTTTGATGCTGCGGAATGTGCAGCGTCAGCTTTTTTCACGCGCACCTTATCCCTTTTGTTGGCAATTATTTTTGCTTGCGGTCCAATTGTGATGCCCATCATTTCCGTCATATACAGAAAAAGATGCTACCTTTGTTGAAAATATTTGCGACAATAAAAGTTGCCAGTACGATAGTTTTTTTCGAGAAAAATTATATTTTGGAGCCAAGCGCTAGAGGGTAGCGTTGAAACTTTCAGCATTGCAGCAGCATTGCAGCAGATCATCTGATGACAGATCTGAATATATAAGATGAAAGAGTTTCAAAAGCTCAATTTCTAGTGGTTGCAATGAATACAGATAATGCAAATTCCAAAAAAATTGTTAAAAAGGACGCAATCGATGCGCCAAACCAAGCAAGCGCTCTTAATTTCATGCCTGCTCCAGCTTCTCTTCGACGGCCTATAACTTTTTAAATTTTATTTATATCAACTTGAAATTAATTGAAAGTATTCTTAAACGTTGGCTCTTTCTGATGCATGAAGAAAAAAAAATGTCTTTGAATCAACAAGGTAGAAACGTCCCTTAATAGAATTTGCATTACAATTTGTCAGACCAAGTTTCAGCAATCATTGATACACAAATTATGACTCGAGCAGATCCATTATTTTTTATGGTTACTCGCTGCTCCAAATTAATAAAACCTTTTTATAAATGAACAGTTTAAAGGCTTTAAATGTATAAATTTGATTAACATTATAGCATCATAACGCTGGTATGTTTTTATCCACCCAATCCATGCAATAACAACAGTTTTGCATCGTATTGTGTAAGCATATCGTCAGAAATAACTAGGGTGAAATTAATCATAGTTTAACAAATAGCCGTATGTCGGTGCAGTTTTGATCCGCATATGCTATCCCTCTGGCGTATTTTTTTCAAGGGGTGTTTAAGGGTTGATTCCGGGCTAACCACCGGATCCGCCTATTTTCCACACATAATAGTCGGACTCTCTCACTTTCCAGACCCGTCTCGTTCTCCCTATCCCACTCTTCAGATAGTGTGGTCAAACTTGTTCGATGGATATCAAAATGTCGTTTTTCACAATCGAGTTCCGCCCCAAATATGCTTCGAATGCGAGTCTGTGACCATTGTTAAACTTTTAATGCACCGCCGTTCAAATAGCGTCCTCTCCATAAAGCGATGGCAGGCGGTTATTAAAAGTTGCTTTTTCACTATTGTGTCATAAGTTTGCTTGTTGAAAGCCATTTAAAACCAGCTGTAGGGCCATTCAATGATTCTAATTGCTAAAAGATTATCCAGACTTTTCGTTGCGGTATTTATTGCAATCAACATGCTGCAAGATCGGCGATATCGCACGTAAATCATTGATTTAAAAAACATTTTTTTTCGTACATTTGTATATCGTAAATAGCGCGCAAGACGAATATATACGTCTATATTATCGTCAGCTTATCCGAGGCGTCCGATGTTAAGGAAATGGCGCCGCGCAATCTGTACGGCTGTCTACAGAGACATCTGTCGTTATAATTGAAGGATTACCAAGGTAATTGAATGGAGCCTCCGTTCTTCACCACAAGGGTGAGAAAGAAGGACAGAGCCGCATCCTGGCAGGAGCGAGCGAAGAAGGGAGGGTGTGTCAATTTCGAAACTACAGGGGGAGACAGTACATAAATGGTTGTATCATCATTCCCGCGCCTCGGCGAAGACGCACCGAAATCCAATTTGCATCCCAAACGTACATTTTCGACAGGCTATCTTTCGCGAAACTTTACCATTTCATCAAATAAATAAAGCTGACATATCTGAGCGATGATCGAAATCATGCGAAGCCTGGAACGATGGCTTGTTTCACTCGATTCGAGCGAATAGTACAGTACAAAATCACCAAATGTATCTATTACCTCAATATAAATAATTAAGGATTTAACTTATCAAATGGATCATTATCATGCAATAGCATGTGCTAATTGGTAAACTTCACTGTTAATACCCTTGCATAAAATAAATGTATATAATTGAGCAAAATCAATATTGACCATATCATTTTACATTTGTTTAGCTATTTTTATTTGGTAATAATGTCATTTATTGTATGATAATATCAATATTGTATGATTTATAAAAAATATCCTGTTCATGTTAGTCCAAAAGTTCATGAATATTTACAGTATTTAAAAAAATCCCAAAAAATGCGCACGAACTTTTGGACTGGCTTGATATAAAAGTATATTGATTATACGCAAAAACGCAAAAAAGACACTATAAAAGTCACATATTATACATCACAATATTTTTGTATAAAATCCATACGAAAAGTATTGGAAGGTTATTTACAGCGTATTTTCAAATTGAATTTCACATATTCCTCAAATGTCATTTCTGCAGTAAAATATTTTTCTTAGCGAAATTAGAAAACTTTTGCTCCCACAAATCATTCAATGTAGATAAATAGATTCTAAAATATTTATCTCGATGAAAAAAATTCGACATACACACGCGAAAAAATATCAACGTATATATGCGTCCCCGCGTATTATACCGCGAAGGTGGGTGAGCTGTCGTGTATCGGCTTAGTCTATTGTGTACATAACAAAATATGATGGATAAAGTAATAAGACCCCTTGTCGGCGGTGTCATTTACATTTTTATTGAATATCGCGATAAGGGATGTTGGTCGAGGATTAAGGGGGTGGCCCGACGGGGCTGTTGTTTAAAACCGCCCCGAACACAATAAGATAACCATTTACAGCATTTCATTATATCAGCAAAAAATATCCGAATTTACATATTAAACGCATTAAAATAAAGTTTTATGCTACTTAATTAAGCCATCGACATTTTAATATATCTTCGCGCGGATTTCGCCAATATGAGTGCTTTCAAATACTCTTTTGATTGAAAAATATTAGAGCGAATGAGCGCAACGCGTTTAATACGAAATCCATAACATGACCCTAATACTCTGTATTCATATCAAAAAGCAATTAGATTCGTATACACAAAAATTATTATTCAATCGCACCGGCTCATAATCCACATTTGGGATTATTAATCACAATCAATCACGGCGAATAATAACCATAGGCGGCTATCGGCGGATCTAATTTGAATTTCAAATAATTTAGTCAAAGGCCACGCTTAATCTTCTGGTCTTACGAAGATGGAGGTCGGTCCTCGTAATACGACAAACTAGTATTAATCTAATCTCAGGTAATTATCAAAATTGTCCAAGTGTCAATCATGGACCCTGGCGAGGACCACGTTCCGCCACACATGTGTACACATTTAATTCAACAAGAAAACTTCCATCCGTGATTAATTCCCATGGATGGACCATAATAGCTCATGGGCGACTCGTGACGTTCCATTGTTGGATTGACATGAGATCTATAAAAAATTATCATCACAATGCCCATGGATATGAGAACGACGGCGATTGAATGTTTGAGCCGGTGATCTTTGATTAACTCCCACGTTGATTCTATTTCACCAAGGATTTGATTCATGAACGGGGATGCATATTATAAATCAAAGCCTCGATCTATTCCAAGTGATATTTACATCAAAATTACTTAAAAATAAGCATATCCAAATAAAAACAATCAATCATTATTAAGTTTATTATTATGCATTCTATCAAATATATATTACAAAATCATTCTTATATTAAATGGAAGAATGAAACAATTCAATTTTGCATTTCGATTTAATTATTTACACTGAGGCTGCTACACTTTCAAGTCATGTTTTGTGCTCTTTTGGTTATAAAATTAATCGGATATTATTCGTTAAGTAATTTAGAAAGTTAAAACAAGATGAAACTCAAAAAGTACAATGGCAAAAAGATTTCTTCTACTCTCTGAATCAGTCAACAAATCATTATAGGACTTAAAATCGGAAATTATTACTGATGAAGAAATACATTTTTTAAGAATTGCTCGATGTTTTTCTGCCAATCGAAATAGCAACAAAGAAATGCTAAGTTTATTGAAATTATTTTATTTTGATTGAAAAACTATTCTAAAATATCAAATCACGTCAAAAAATGTGTGATATTTTAGATATTCTTTACGAATCTCTACTAAAATATAAAATCAAACTCAATGGCAATTGAGAGAGTTTTTTTCGATAGCAGGCTTAATAAAAATGAAATTACGGTAAAGTTTAAAAGTAGAAACGTTCAATGCACTAAAATATGTATTTTTGTAAAATAAATGTAAATTAAATTATGATCCTTTTGATTTCGCTGAAACCAAAAACTTCAGGAATTCATTTGATTTCACGCCTTTATCTACGAGAAAACGCGTTGCGCAACAGAGGATGATGCTTCTCGCCATCTTTGTGTGATGGGATCAAGAACCTTCCTATCCGATGGAATAAATTTATTTCTAATGAAGGAAACTTTGTAAAATATAAGATGCTAATAAGATGACACTAGTAAATTTGTACAGGAAAAATTCCGAGTTATATTTGAATCAGCCTCGTATACATATGTAAAATATTCGATATTCGAATAATAGATTATACGAATATTTGGGACCCCTAACTGCAATCATTCATTTTAAAACACTTAAACCTGGACAAACAATAAAGCGTGAATAAAAAAAATATGAGCATCCAAATCTTTCATTTAAAAAACGAAAATCTTTATGGGTACATCTTATATTTCTATTCACAAAAAAATATTATCTTGCACATTGGGCGAATATTTTATTGCGTATAAAAATAATTTTTGCAGTTCTTTGTGTCAGGGTCACTTTAACAAGATTTCCATGACATGTAAGTTTTTTAACAATGTTTTTCAACATGAAGATGACGGTTTTCCATTTGTACAAGGACATGTATTGAACCTATTAAAGCTATCATGATTAATATTGTGGTATAAAATTAAACTGTAAATTTGCTTATTTAACGGGAAGCAGGAATCTAAAAGTATTTTTTTTGGCTTTTGGCACTTTAAAAATAAATGCCCAAGCTTGATTTTATTTGCATAAAGTGGGTTTATTTCGAGCACGCACCGCCCCTGGATTGAAGTCCAAAGCTGCCGCACGGTATAACTATTTATTTGGATGCAGTCCAGTGCTTTTGTCACGTGATTGACAGCCATCGCCGCGACATCTGGCGTTACACTTACCGAACTGCGACAATCATTAAAAACGTGTATCTACTCATACATCCATTGGCACCCTCCCATGCACCCCGCCACGTGCACAACCCTATGCAATGATCTCACTCTAATCATTTAAATCTCATCAACTGACTATACTACATCGGCCCTGGATCAGACCGATGCAGACGCGCACTATCATTTGCAGATTTACTACCATATTTAAAAAGCAGTGGCTTTTGTATCTCGACGTTTATTATGAACGGCGTGACGACATTTTATTACTTGGCTGCTGGAAAGTTAATTAGCTTCAGTGTGGGGTCCCACATTGTCTTGACAAAGAACTGCTTCTTTCTTGCAACAGATTAATTTATGCTACCAATCTGGCTACCTGAATTTAATTTATGTATTCCACCCGAGAACTATTAAATAAGCAACAGACTATTAAATATCAATCTAGTCAAATGTTAACACTAAACATTCCACATTTTCAAACATTGCACAAAAGTAAATCGCATAACTTGAAACAGCTACATAAAATATATCCAATTTCCTTTGAAAAAAAATATTTTTGGTAACATTTAAAGGATGTCTTGTATCATTGGTAAAATTTTAAGGATGTCTGATATTTGGCATCTCAAATGCCAGACATCCACTAGAGAAATACTAATTATTTTAATTGCAAACTATCATCGCTGTATGATTTTCGTTGCGATTTTCAAAATGACTCAAAATCGCTCTATTATTCAGAGGAAATACTATATCCAGTATCAATATCATAATTGTTTTGTGTATATTGTCTCTTTCCGACAATATAATTCATAATTAGTAAAGATGTCCCTAATTATAGTGACACAAGTTCATAATACTTTTAGGAAAGTATCTAGTCTGATAAGATGTGCTAAAAGACATCATGAAAAGGAAAGTGTAGAATATATTTTCTCTGATCATTGATCATCGTATAATAGAAAACCAGCGTTTACAAACCAATAAATTTGCTATGATATATAAAATATGTCCCCGATTTATTGACGATAGCCAAAATTTTGCCAAAATCCGGTGCATACATTGTTGTAGATGAGCAGTTGCTTCCATCTAGAATTAGGAATTATACAAAACAAGCCAAAAACTTAATAAGTTTGGAATAAAAATTTAGTTGTCGAATGTCCTTATTTAAGAAAGGTTTCAAGAGGAGAAGATTCACTTCCATTTGATATGATTCTGAATCTAATGGAAGCATTGATAAAATGCGAAAGAAATGTAACAACCGAAAAGAGCATTTTGCTGCCAACAAAATTACTTGCAAAATGAACTACAATTTTTGGAGCCATTTGAGGAAATATTGTCAAAATTTGGCGATTTAATTAATCTCTGTCTGTTCGTATGTAATGCGCTGACATACCATTCATTAGATTGCGATAAAACTTCGTCCACTTATTACTAAATATTGCGCAAGTGACATAGGTATAGTTTAATATATAAAAACTAATGTTTGTTTGTTCGTATTTAATACGCTGCCATACCGTTCATCCGATTATGATAAAACTTTGTCAACTTATTGTTTATACTTGTGAAAATAATATAGGCATAGTAAAAGTATTGTTTGTGTATGCAGTTTGTTATGCGAGACGTGACACTGCATATCAAAAGTCGTGGGGAAAATAAAATGTATCAAGATCGTCAAGAAACACAAGTTCAGATTCGAATAAAATGTATGCAATTTATTAATATACGAGTATATTTAGAAATAATGTGTAAAATCGTATATTTTTAAAGTGTCGATAGATTTAGTGTTAAAATAACCCATAGCATTCTCGATGCATATTTTGCAATGACATACATAGAGTTATTCTTCCTATTTTTGCATAAGAACTTCTTCAACGTTGATGAACTCACTATTGGATCCAATTTATTAAAGCAGGTTTATTGATCATAAAATCAACTCAGATAAAAAATATCGCATAGAACAACTCCCATTAAAATTGTTTTCATCATCAGTTGCATTTTAATCACAACCATTAAGTTTGATCAATGAGTATTTCATTCTTCTACAATACATACATAATCAAATATCCAAAAATGTAATTAATTGCCAAATTTTCTTTAGAAAACCAGCATCATTGTTCTCAATGCGAAGACCATAGGCAACGATATAAATTAAAATCGATTTAATTTTGATTTCTATAATCAGTTTGTATATGAACCGAGACGATTGAACAGAAATATTAATACTTTCATTCTCCCATATTTGTTAGCACGATGATTTATCTCTTCTGTAATCTGGATTTGAATTCGAACCTATTACAATTAGAATCCGGGACTAAGCCCACCATTCTAATAATTAGTAATGCATTATTTGATAAAAAAATCTCTTTTATATTTAATTTTTGGCTTGAAAACATTGATATTTAACATTTAATTTTTCAATCATTCGATGCTAATTGATTATCCAAAATATATATATATGATACGTTTATAACATTTATCTAGATGGCTCTTAGTACATAATCTCCATCGCATCGTTGTATTCTCCACCGCCGCCGAAACAACAGGCCAACCCCTCGTAGAAAATTGTTTTCCTTTTTTATTGTTCGGCACACACGCCGGCCCACCCCCACATCATCCCTCTGTGTATAAAAGTAAATAATATTATGACTTTCAATCTCCGTGGAATAAGCCATAAATACATCGGGCCGCGGTTTTCAATGTCCATATTTCAAAGATATTGGATCTGCGTGCCGTTTCTCCAAACGTGACCCGCTCATATTTTTGTATTTTTCATCTGTTACCGCCGCCGTTTGTTACTGTCCACATCAGGACACACAAATATTAAAATAAATATATACGTATTCTTCACAACAAAACTATCGCCTTCTCTTTGTTCTTATAATATGCCACGTCTGGGCTTGCTTGGGAAATGCATAAACATTTTCTTGGCGATGTTTCGTGTGTATTTAAATCGCTGCGCCTTATAAAACTTACATAATTCAATATTTTAGACAAAGTATTAATAAAAATATGTTAAACAAAGATTTTGCATTAAATTTGCTTTTGAAAATGCGTATAAATGTCGAGCGTGATGATATTTTGCACGTATTTTTTACGCTGTAATGAACATATCTACACGCTTGTTTTATTTTAAACATGTTTGTTTCTTAATCTTAATGTTAATATGAAGGATGAAGGATGTACACAAACAATACTTTTACTATACCTATGTTATTTATGCAAGTATAAATAATAATTTGACAAAGTTTTATTGCAATCAGATGAACGGTATGGCAGTGTATTAAATACGGACAAACAAACATTAATTTTTATATGTTAGAAGATGAAAAATGGAAAATTTAAAATCATTTAATATTTAAATACAGTTTTATCATCTTAATTTTATGGTTTATCTGTATTCGTGTAATGTGGGAACGCTGTGTTTATTTGAAGCGAATTATTAGGTTGTCCCATAAGTTTCTTTCGGAAATGAACACAGATCTAATCATAGCCATGTTTGAAGAAAACCCGCGATATACAGTTTGCGAAATAGCTAACAAGTTAGAAATTCCACGGACATCCGGCCATAATCATCTGACAAAAATGGGCTACATCCATTGTTCAGATGTATGGTTTCCTCGTGAACTGACTGACTCAAATAAACTTCAGCGTATTTCAACATGCGATCTTCTTCTCCAACGACATAATAGCCAACCTTTTTTTGAAGAGACTTGTCACTGGAGATGAAAGTTGGATACTCTATGAGAATATCCAACGTAAACGGTCTTGGACCAAGGGTACAGAAGCTTTAACTGTAGCTAAACCTGGCCTACATCCAAAAAAAGTTTTACTATGCATTTGGTGGGACTGGAAGGGGGTATATTATGAGCTACTTCAACAAGGTGAATCAATCAATTAAACAAAATATTGTTTCCAACTAGACAATCTAATTGATGCAATTCCCAGAAAACGACCAGAATTAGTAAACAGACGAGGCGTTGTTTTTCATCACAATAACGCCAGGCCTCATGTGTCTTTGCTCGTCAGAAATAAATTATTATCATGCGACTGGGATGTTTTACTTTATCCTCCATACTTTCCGGACATTGTCCCTTCAGATTATTATTTATTTCTTTCATTAAAAAATTCTTTACGTGGTAAAAATTTTAATTCAAAAAATGATATAAAAATGTACCTTGATCAATGTTTTGCCAACAAACCTGGGAAATTTTGGCAAGAAGGCATTATGAAGCTTTCGGAAAGATGGAAAAAGGTAATAGAACAGAATGGATTATATATTATTCAATCAATTTTAATGTTGAATCATTGATTTTTTCACATATTTTTGAAAATATCTCCTATGGAAATCGACAATAAAAAGCATTTTAGCTTTGGATTTTTCATAATGTATAAATACGTAATTTTGCATAGGATAAATAAATATTATTTTATAGCAATGATGTAAATCGTATTGATGTGTTTATTTGTATTCTTTTTAACTCAATTTCACAAATGAATACGCCCAAACGTAAAAAAATACAGATAGCTTTCACGGATGATCCCTTTTATCTATACTTTCATTATTTTATTATGCCCATCCGAATGATAGTGTACATTAAAAATTTTTGCTTTGCTTTGTTGCTTAGTCAGCTTTTTGCCTAGGTTTTTTTTACATCGTCGAAACGAGACAATAAGTCCGATTTACGATCGAATTTTCCGGTTCGTTTGACGCTAGGCTACACGCGAACGCAAAACGGCAACGTCTTCATGATGCAAAATGGCAAATCGCTCCTATGCTCCCGATGGAAGATTGGACTGACTCATCAAGATGGGATAATAAAATAAAATAAAAAAACAACAATGAAAGTTAATAAGGCGCGGTGCGATCGCATATTTTGCATGAGCTGCGATTTGTGGAACCTCGAGCGGAATCAGCGTAAAAGTGGTTGGATCTATTCTCTAGCACTTTTCTGCTTACTGACACAAAATGGTCCGCGACACTTGCTTACATTTCATTTTATTTTACGCACATCTCATCCCTGGTGATCCCGATATCGGGTTCATTGATACCGAGCCGGGAATAAATAATATGGCCATTTGTATTCGGCTGCCCCTGCCGTCTATCCGACACGGTTTTATTATTATTTTTACACATACTACAGAAGAATAACTTTTCTTCGGCCATATATATATCATCCCCGTTCGCGCAAAGACTACAGGAGAACGAGATAAGCCCGGTTTTAGGGCTCTTTGCTTTCTCTGCGACGTCTTCTCGGATTTTAACACGACTAAACTTTTCCCCCCTCGAGCTTTTATAAACACTCTATTCACCCAGTATTCTTCTAAACGATATATCCATATATTTATGTTTTTCGAACAATTTTTTCTTTCGAAAGCCTTTAAATCCATACTTAATCATAAAAATACACCAAAGCTATAATATAAAACACCAAGTTTGGCGTAGTTATTCTGATTATTCAACTCCTATTATAAAAAAATCGCATTACCATTGAATACATAATATCAATATTATCTCGATTTATACCTTCCTTATCCTGATTTAAGTATGTGGGAACCAATGGGAATCCGATTAAAAAAAATCATCAGACTCTCGCTAAGCATTTCCGAGTTTTTTGGCGGTACTTTTATCGATTATCTTTTTGAAAATTTGTATGTAGTTTAATATATAAAAATCAATGTTTGTTTGTCCGTATTTAATGCGCTGCCATATTGTTCATCCGATTGCAATAAAACTTTGTCAACTTATTGTTTATACTTGCGGGAATAACATAGGCATAGTAAAAATATTGTTTGTGTTGGATTGCAACGCATTCCGGGTAATCACTAATTAATACTTTAACATGTATTGTATTTATAGCACATAAATAAATCCTACACGGTTTGATCGTTAGACTCCTAAAAATTATCATCTTACTTTAAATATATAACTATTATACAAATTTAGTTTAGTTTAGGTACATTTTTTAAATAAGTTTTCGACTACGATCTACGAAAAATGTGTTCAGGGAAACATTGATAACCAAATGCTTTACATATTATATTAATATTGTATAGAGATTTCTTTAATATCGCAACTATTCACCATAAGTCTTCTTAGCAGCCAAATTTCAGCTTTTTGCTTTTGGCAAGATCTCTCAATCTTTATGAAAGTTCTTTAAGAAATGTCGTGTTATATATAGAGTTTACTTACACCGGTTGTAAAATAATAATCCCGAATATCTATTTCGGTTTGTAATATATAATTTATGAATTTGTTGTTGGAATTAATTATTATTGCTAAACATATGTTATCATACATATTTATTTTTAAAAAGAGCTTTATCATAAAAACGAGTTGATTTCTAATCAATTGTATTATTATAAATATGTATGAGAATCTTCATCCTTGTTTCTTTAAGAATTTGCATCGTTTCTTTTCAAATCCTTTGTTGAGACATGAATAAGTTATCAAATATGAATGGAAATTATTTTATTACTGCGCTAAATTCAGCACTTATCTTTATGGATTGGATATTTTTCAAACATCCGCACATATTTGCTTATATTCAAATAGAAAAGAATCATGACCTTTCTTTGGGCTAATCAACTATGAAACAAATTATAATAGAGCTTAAATCAGTCTTCCCCAACATTTTTACGCCTGCGGACCGGCGAAGAAGGGGGAAAAATGTGGACCATTAATACTGAAATAAAATGTTTAATAAAATAATAATATTTTGTATCTGGATATCAGAGTGACATCCGAAGACAACTCTATTCATTGTTGTTTTCTTTGCTCATAAGAGTACATGAAATAACGTCCTCCATTAAGGGGTTATTAATCCAAAGATTTACTTTACGAGGATCGTCATTTTCGGGATAATATTGATTAAATTTGAGTACCAATGCCTTCAAATGTTGACTTATTACATTTAAAACACCTTTTCTGTCATGCCAGTAACAATTAAAATTTTTCACAAAAGTGGAAACATTTCTAAATCCTCTTCTTGTACGCGATAATCTCAAACTAGTTTCTTTTAAATACATCGACCTTATTTCTTAGTTTAAAAATATTTATACAAACCCCTGGAAAGAAAAGTTAAGATCATTAAGTGGACTAAATATGTCCACCACATATGCGAGTTTACTCATCCATTCGATTTGATCCAGGTTTATGCTCTTTTCTTGGATCTGAATAAGTAAATATTATGTCAATTAATAAAGTTTTCATTCTTATTTAACCATATATGGATGATAATCAAAATACATCTTTTTTAACGCCATGGAGATGTTAACAAGCAGATCATGTGGCCAAATAAATGGATGAAATATAAAATAATTGCCTTGGAAGGATATTGGATGGCTGAAAAAAGTTATTGACAGTTTAATGATTGCATTAAATCACATATATGCGTAGGTTGCATTGGATACGATTGCATCAGGATTTAGCCAAATTTGAGCTTATTTTAGATGGCTGAATGAAAGACTGAATCATGACCCACAGGCGAAAATATGAGATTTTAAAAACGGTCGTTTAATCATCGGGCGGAAAGCTCTTTTAAGCATTTGTCCGCGGTCGCGTTAACTTTGGTAAGCTGTTATCATTTCTATTCCAGGCTTAAATGGATGATGTATAATCAATCACTGCTGTGACCATAATTGATCGCTGGTGCAACCGAGTCGTTATCCGCTATTCGTTATCGTTGTAACGAGACATTTCCCTTGCCCGTTATCCGTCACTTCTAAAATGTCCCACTCCGTCCGATGCAACTGTCCCAAAGAGACGAGATAACGTAATCCCTTGAAATAAATGGTCGAAATTTAAATGCAAACTTTAAACTTGCCACTGCACTTTTTCTGGATAAAAAGGGCAGATCCTATTTGCGATTTCCGTTCAGGTTCGCTTTAAAAGAAACAGGGGTTGACTTTTATTCGGAACCATCGAATGTACAAAATCTTGTTTATTTTGCTTGCGATTCACAGATATTGCATTATATTGAAGGCTTAAAATATGTCTAAAAGCATAGCTGAATATCACATAGTCTCAAAAAAAACCCAATTATATTATCTTTTAATGAATTATTTAATAAACATCCATCATGTCTTCGTTTTGGAAGATCGTTTTGCGTTTTGTGATTGATTCATATCTCACCGTTTTCTTTTTATAAAGATCTCCAGCATTTTTTTGCAATGCGATGCATATATTGATGTATAAGATCAGATTTATTGGACCAATAAAAGCGTAATAAAATAAAAGCTCGGATTGAATCAATAAGTCGAGGGATAAACGGGCAATGCTGATCTTAGAGTAAATTTCCTATTTGCGTTCTACGGTCCTACATATCGAGCGTACATAAACACGAACTAAAGATAAAGAGAACCTCAAGAAAATGGTTCACCGTTTTTTTCCACTCGTATCCTCACCAGTAAAAGCCTCTAGAAAATATTCCAGCATCAGATAGCATCGGTCGAAATTATGCGAACGACATCGGAGAGAGAGAATTCTCCGCAGAGGGCGAAGTGAATGTAGCATTGTCTGATAAAGAAGATGGCTCCTGCGTAAACAACCTCCTCACGAATGTATCAACAGACCAATTTTCCGGTTGGAATTTTTATCAGTGACCGATTATTTATACAGGGGGGAAAACCTCTTTCAAATTTGAGGCACGAACCTCTCGAGCCGCCCCTTTAAAGCTTTGCAAAGTGGGTGAGCAACCGAGATAGGAGATACCATATTTTTGCTACTGTTTAAATTTCAAACACTCTTGGTGCTCGCTTTAAAAGCTAGCAAAGTGATCTTTAACTATTTAGTACAAAAATAACAAGCATCAATTAGCCTCCTAATAGAATATAATTGCTAAAATACTTAACAGTCTTCAATATCGTCTTAAATATAACCATTTTAAAATTCAATATTTATTTAATATATTCTTAACCCATTTAAATCTACTTTTAATCATTTAATTTGGGACATATTACCTACTACTTATTTAAGTCAGATGACTTGATTTTTTACGCACAAAAATAATAAAACCTTCATCGAAAGATGTAAAATATATCCAAAAATTTGCTAAATCATTTTCAATATAAAAATTAATTGTTTTGAGCGTTTCCGCAAAAAATACAGAAGATTGTTGGGCAGAATTTACATAATAATAAGCTATATAAGAATATTTATTATCGATGTTTTCTTAATAATGTACATAGTTTAATGCGAACCAATTCCACAAAAAAAAATTATGCAAATGTGACCTTTAACTATGAAATAAATCAATTTTATGTACTTAACAGGAAGCTGTAAACTAAGTTTTATTTATGGAAGTAAAAATGATTTTTATCATAAATTATATTTGTGACTTAGATGATGAGAAGAAAATATTAACTAAAAGCTTAACAATAATTTTAGGATATAATTGACATTTTGTTGAAACACTTCGATGGATATTTATGCATCAAAAATATATTACGCTTGAGGATAAGATGTAAATGGATAGGATAATCGCAAGAAAATTGCCCAATAAAAGGATTACATATCATTTTCATAGGAATGAAGCAGCGCCGAGGATGATGAAGGAATTACAGCAGTATTTGGAAAACGTGATAAAGCGGCGTAACGGCAAATCAGCTCCCAGGGCTGGGGTTCAAATTACGTTCCCGGCTTTCGCGGTGGATATCTATAGCATATAGACTTATTTGTATGGAGTGGGATTGCTTTTCCCCATTTTAAAACGGTGTTTCTAAATCTCGCGGGGGAGTTGTTCCCACCGCGTGATTGGTTGCTGGCCGTAAAACCTTTCCGCTATCTTCCCAAATGTACGGCCAAAATATAGAAGAGAATGAGATTCGAACAAAGAATTATACACCCGTACAACTGGGCGCAAAATATGGCATGTATCTCATGCCCACCGGAAAAATCTCTAAGCTCTGCGTACACTTTATAGCGGTAAAAATTCTAAAATACGGGCTTAAAAGCTATTGTGTTGTGAATCATCTTCCGGCTTAATGCGTAGCAGAAGATGTAATAATTTATCATGCTATGTGTGTGTATTGAAATGTTTTTCACCCAAGGATGTTCGTAATATTCCTCAAAGATTGTAGTTTATGTGATATTTGAGGGTCGCACGTCTACGGTGGTTTCCTCGCAAGGACTCCTCATTCTCTCAGTTCCTCCCATTCCATTGTTATTTGTGCAAAATGTGGCGTAGAATTGGCCCCGGCGTACACCATTGTTGTGGCGTAAGTGGCTCAATACTACGAGAGCTTTCGTTTTACCCCCGCTAGGTGAGCAATATATCCGTGAGCTTTTCGCGTCTGCACGAAAGAATATTTCCATTTTCCATTGTTGGATGGTGGCGAAAGGAATAGATGGGAAAGCTCTTTCATGTGAACTTTGTCAGATATTTGTCGCGATTTCGCAAGAATAAAATTGTGAGCTTTTAACATGTCTGGCGACGTGTAGCTACACCCATTTGCGTTCAGGCTATAAATTTGAATTAATATCGATCTTTTTGCTTATATAATGCTTGATGAGATCATTCATCATGAATATAAAAGCAATATTCAGCATTTAAAAACCAGTATAATAATAAACGTATATTAATTGGAATAACTTTAGTTTAGTAAATCGTATAACAGAAGTGCTCGATGACCTCTTCGTCGGAAGAATTTACTGTGACTGAACAAAATGGCCGACAAACACGCTGTATCAAACTGATAGAATCCTTCTCTACATACCAAGTGCTTTAACTACGCAACAAAAAAATCCAACAGCCTCAAGAGCCCCTGTAACCTTACTTTCTAAACGATCCTTGTATATAAATAACATAGATTACCCCATTGCTGATAACATAAATATATGCCAAATGTTTGAGATATTTGTGGTATCATGTATGTTTCATATTTATATCCGAATTTGAATTCTGAATCATTATGATTTGTGACATTCTTAGTAAACCGTTTGAAATTAAGAGAACGGACCCATGCTTTTTTGATTTATTCGACATATATGAGTATCTCAGGATGATGTTCTTATTGTGTGCAGTTTTAAAAAAATAGTTATTTTAAATTCGTTTCGCATTCAATTCGACTCAATGTGATTCATCCCGAAAAAGAAGGGCGAAAGTGCGATGTAAAAAAAATTATGGCATGTCTAATAAGTTTCCTTATGCGTATATTATACTCGGCAGTCATTCCTTCCGCAGGTAAATTAAAAGTTCTTTCTTCCTTCTAATTGCATCTCTTCTTCGGCCTTAATTAAAATTAAAACTTATCCTCCTACAGTCGGCGTGTCATCCCGGGGAGGAGACGATGAAGGAGACAAGAAAAAAGTAAACGGAACGGCGAACACGAAAAATTAAAATTTAATTACTCCTTTGTCTTTGCATATTATTAATATTAAAAAAATTCGCCATCCCACCCGGGAGGATTAAAAAGGGCCCTAAAAAATCTTTAATATTAAGAAATTACGCTGTAATTAGTTTAAGCTTAATTATCTTAGATATCATGACGTACTAGACGTGTATTCATTCCGGATGCTGCGTCCCGTTCGTCCGCATGCAATCTGTCCCGCTCGCTCGGACAGTGAAATCCCGTTATTGTGTTTTTCATTATATTTTTCCGTGTTTTCTTTTTCTGGAAGCAGGGGGAGAGCGGAAAAGTTACCCTTAATAAAAATGCAAATGTGCCGCTTTAAAAATGATCTAAGATATTAGTTAATTGGGGGCGTACTGAGAGAGGTGAAAGAGGAGTAAAGATGCTTTCGCTCGCCGCTTTCACGATCCTTGAATATTCAGATATTTTTTATAGTGACCCATAAATTATTTTATCATTTATTATATATACAATTTTTTTATGATGACTTCGCTTCGTTAAATATTCCTACAATTGTTACAATGCTGATAATTGCTTAACCGATGATTGAGATTCAATACGGTCTACATTTTTTACCATATTTATCTCAAGGAAATTCTTCGTATAGGTCTTTCAAATAACGCAGAAAGCTTATTTCAAAGTTATCATATGACAGTATGTTGTGGTTTTTCATTGCTTTCCATATGTGGTTATGTTAAAAATGACTTATTAAATAGAATAAGATTTATGAATGAATGATGAAATATTATAATTTTTAAATTATTTTTTATCAAGAAATCAGAGTAAATCTAGATACGATTGGAAACCATTAATCAGAAATATCCTCGCACAAAAAAATATATGATTTACGTAGAAAAGGTAAAGATGCGTTCCATGGATTTTAAAAACCGCATAACTTCGAAACAGCTATATAAAATATATGCAAAATCGCATAAAAAAAGTTAATAAAAAAACAGTAAAACAATAAGACAATTAACAATAACATTTTTGGTAACATTTAAAGGTCGTCTTGCATCATTGGTAAAATTTTAAGGATATCGGACATCTGGCATCTCAAATGCCATACATCCACTAGAGAAATACTAATTATTTTAATTACAAACTATTATCATTGTATGATCATTTTCGTTGCGATTTTCGATATGACTCAAAATTGCTCTCTTCTTCGGAAGAAATAGTATATCTAGTGTCATTGTTATCATTGTTCTGTGTAGATTTCATTATGGTCGAGTTAAAAAAGTTGCTAAAAAGCGAAATCATTTTTTTCATAAATCTAACCAGAATAAAGGGCGTTATCGTAATTTAGCAATAGCAGATGCAATATGATTTACACATTCCCAAATTGTAATTTTTTTCCAAATTTCGATTAGTGTTGACGATTTATTTCCTATTTTATCCAAAATATCTCTATATGTACTCCTAATAAAATTAAAAAAAAAAAATTGTTTTAAATATAATTGTTTTATATAACGCATAACTTCGAAATCGCACAAAAAAATGTTTGGGTGTAATGAAAGAAATCAAGGTCAATAACGACTAATTGACCATTTTACAATCATTATGATACTTTTTTGTGTTTTTATAAATTACTATCAGTAAGACCGTTTCATCTTGTCCTAACGAAAATTACACGCGAAACATTATAATATAATGCTAAATTTTATTACATCTCATCCTTCGTTATCGCCTAAACATGCGGCTTATGGCAAACATCGAAATTCAAAGAAATGCATTTTTTGTGCCTTTCTTTTCTCTACCTCCAGTGGGCCGTTCCCAATCGACGCTTAACTGTAATAAAATTAAGGACTTAAAATCCTCTCAATAATTGTCAAAGTTTAACATTCAGTCTTCTCCCGATAGTCGGAGGTAAAACGACTCGGCGCTCGATACGCTTTGCGAAAATAATTCGTTTCTGTGATACGTTGAGTTCTTTCCGTGACTTGTCGGCACCTCACCGCCGGGGCTGCGCCCTCCGACAGGGCCCCCTTCATCAGTAAGACCGTTTCATCTTGTCCTAACGAAAATTACACGCGAAACATTATAATATAATGCTAAATTTTATTACATCTCATCCTTCGTTATCGCCTAAACATGCGGCTTATGGCAAACATCGAAATTCAAAGAAATGCATTTTTTGTGCCTTTCTTTTCTCTACCTCCAGTGGGCCGTTCCCAATCGACGCTTAACTGTAATAAAATTAAGGACTTAAAATCCTCTCAATAATTGTCAAAGTTTAACATTCAGTCTTCTCCCGATAGTCGGAGGTAAAACGACTCGGCGCTCGATACGCTTTGCGAAAATAATTCGTTTCTGTGATACGTTGAGTTCTTTCCGTGACTTGTCGGCACCTCACCGCCGGGGCTGCGCCCTCCGACAGGGCCCCCTTCATCAGTAAGACCGTTTCATCTTGTCCTAACGAAAATTACACGCGAAACATTATAATATAATGCTAAATTTTATTACATCTCATCCTTCGTTATCGCCTAAACATGCGGCTTATGGCAAACATCGAAATTCAAAGAAATGCATTTTTTGTGCCTTTCTTTTCTCTACCTCCAGTGGGCCGTTCCCAATCGACGCTTAACTGTAATAAAATTAAGGACTTAAAATCCTCTCAATAATTGTCAAAGTTTAACATTCAGTCTTCTCCCGATAGTCGGAGGTAAAACGACTCGGCGCTCGATACGCTTTGCGAAAATAATTCGTTTCTGTGATACGTTGAGTTCTTTCCGTGACTTGTCGGCACCTCACCGCCGGGGCTGCGCCCTCCGACAGGGCCCCCTTCATCAGTAAGACCGTTTCATCTTGTCCTAACGAAAATTACACGCGAAACATTATAATATAATGCTAAATTTTATTACATCTCATCCTTCGTTATCGCCTAAACATGCGGCTTATGGCAAACATCGAAATTCAAAGAAATGCATTTTTTGTGCCTTTCTTTTCTCTACCTCCAGTGGGCCGTTCCCAATCGACGCTTAACTGTAATAAAATTAAGGACTTAAAATCCTCTCAATAATTGTCAAAGTTTAACATTCAGTCTTCTCCCGATAGTCGGAGGTAAAACGACTCGGCGCTCGATACGCTTTGCGAAAATAATTCGTTTCTGTGATACGTTGAGTTCTTTCCGTGACTTGTCGGCACCCTCAACGCCGGGGACCCCCCCCCCTGCACTCTCCCCCGCGCAAGTTCATTCGTACGCTCTGACGAAACGCCGACTACACTTGTATATAAAATTCGCGAGTGACGCCGAAAAACATTGTTTTTACGACATCTGCACAAAAAATGGAACATCTTCACCGCGTCACATGAGAGGAACTACAACAAGGATAATAACGCAAGTAAGATCATAATAATCCAAGCTTCCAAGGTAAGTGAATTAACAAACACTCGCACACATCCGCCTCCTACTATCACATAAACGCGGGAACACTGGGAGCAAAATGCTTTTTCGACTGCTCCCATAATACAATCTTGACTATAAAACTATTTGATATGGACCTGACTATTGGATATTACTTGATACCTGACTTTAACCTATTCGTTTCAGCTATGTCTCTATATATTTTTTTCCAGTTACTCCCAGTCTGACCGATTAAATATTATTTGATTGTGCCCGGTAGACACTAAGCGTCAAAGTTCGAATACTGTGATGCGACATAACTACCCCTTGCTAATACAATTTGACTAATACTTTTGCGGCCTAACCACATTTGACTACTCCTAACTATTATACTTATACGATTTTATGTATTTTATCTATTGGCCACTTGACTAGTACCTTTTTACAGAGTAGATACTTAAATACTCTTCTAACAGCAAGCTGATACCCAGTTTATATACTATTCATTGCTTTTTATACGAATCTTAACTTGCATGTCGCTCGTTGTCTCTTGCATGGTCTTCCCTACTTAGCAGTATGGAACTCGAGGAACCTTACCGGTTCGGATCCGAGAGACTCTAGGAACGGAGCAGGAACAAGAAGAACACCAAGAAGACGGCCTCGAGGAGATGCATTTGATGATCTTTACTTTGCAACGAAAAACAACATTGTCTTCCGTTGACTTCTATATCGTTTTGTAATCGCCGAACTGAGAGGGGCAACCTGAAAAAATGGCGAAACCACTCAGTTTCGAATCCGCTCGGGTAAGTTGTACGGTGACGGGGAGACACCCTCAGTTGGTGTAGGAGCGAATCCGAGATGCACTTAAGCGTCTCGTATGTCTTCACCCTACCCCGGCAACGCCCTAGCGAGGAAAGGGGGGACTGGACTCCTTGTACTCCAGAAAGCCCTTTCCAGTAGAGTCAAAAAGGTCGTCTAGAGTAGTTTTCCACCATCTCCCTATGAAAACTACTCAGTCTTTACAAACACCCCAAACTCCTTATCGAGACGTTCGCGAAAGCGTTCGTCAATACGTTCACTCAGGATACCCGTTGGGTGAGCGTTCAAAATAAAACTCGGTGGTAATGCTACCTTCAATATCGAGCGAATGAGGAGGTGAATGTATGATACAGACGAAATGGATGTAACCCCTTTCCTATGAATGGATATTGAAGAGGCCCATAGTTCTGTAGTGGACTGTTAGTGGCTGCGCTATGATGATAAATTACTATAACATAATCGTGTATTCTCGAATTATGGCCATGATTCGTTTTACATGCCACTTTGGATTTGACTACCGCTTTTCTTTGCTGAATGGATCTTCATAGCACAAGTTTTCATGGATATGACTGTTCTTAATTTCATCAATTTTCATTGCTTCCATTACGTACCAAATCCAAACTATTTTGAATATTTCCGACATAAAATGCGTGTAAAACTTGGTTTTATTTATACTAAAATATAATGAAATCACAAAAATTACACGTAAATGACGGGAAATCGTAATTTTCGGGAACGCAATGTCAGTATTTTATTGTTTATTACTTATAAACTTATTTAGAAGCCAGTTATAGTTTTATGTGATAAAGGTCATCATCAGATTGTCTTCATTTTCAATTAATAAAATGCGTTTTTATAGAAAGTTAATCTATAGGCCTTTTTTATAGGATCATTGGAAATGTACCAAATTTTAAATCCATGATCTAAAATGAACATTTTTGAATCGCAGTAATAATCGGATAATTGAAAATGACTATAAATTGTAGGCAGCGTATTCAATACGATCCAATAAAGGATGTTAAATCCGACAGTCTTGGGTTTTCATTGTTTCCAGATTGGTGTTAAATGACATGTTTTATTGCGTCTTCACAGTTCCTATTCAGGATGAAATTGTGTGCTCTTTTTGTTTAAATTTTGCAGTTGAATTTATAAATATATATATATATATATAAATAAAACTACGAATGATGTATAATCGTTTCGCGATAGTGTTTTCATTTAGACTCTTGGCAAAATCCGAAACGAAGAAAACATTAGCTTCTTTTCATAACAGTAATAAATATATAATACGAGTCATTTTTTGTCCTTCCATTAAGATATTATATTCTCTCAATTCTTGGATCTCTTCCTATTGCTTGAGAAGATTCATCCGGGGACGACCCATGAAAAAAGCCCACTCTTTGCTCTTTAATGGCATTACGGTTTTCTCGTCGTTATTTTAGTGGCCACTCAGCGATGGAAGATTCACATATTAATGGAAGATTTCCAGAAATTGTGAGGCCATGAAAGAAGTCTTCCTTCACCACCCTACGTCTCCGTACGGCCCCCTCGCTCCTGACTAATGTCCCCTCGTTGGTAACCGCCATTTTTAAAGCACTTTGCTTCCAGAGCGCGCATCATTTTTTTATTTCAGTTCATCATAGCGTTTTCCAGCTTTTTATCGAGCTTTTATTAAAACACCCTGTTCATAAAATAGCAGACAAACAAAAAATATGGCAAAATTTTTCAAGCTTTAATTTGAAACGACATACGACCCTTTGTTGTAACGGCTTACAATTCACATTGAGTGGATACACATTTTAATTTACATTATCGACACATATTGAAGGATTATCATATCATACCATTGATAGCGGGATAATCGATCCTATTAAAACATTTAATCATATCTAATACGTGTTCTATACGTTTGAGTGTAATTCAAGCATAATTTACGTCATAATGTTTTTCATAAATTTACAATGGATTTCAAATCCATAAAATATTTTGACGAACAATGATCCTGTACCATCATTTCACAGTCGTCCTGTATCCAGATCCCACAGCGATTCTATTTATATTTTTCTCTTTTAACATTTTTATAAAACGCACACCTCGGGAATAATTAAATTTTGTGACCGCTTCCCTTCCTCCATCCCAACGGCTCTGCTTTCCTACAATTCCGTGAAAAGATAGATATATTAAAATAATAAATGTTCATTCCACGCCACTGCGGCCGCGTTTAATACAATATTTTATATTTTTTAATTTCGACTTATTAAACTGACACACGCATGTACGCCAAAATGGCGTTTCCCGTATCGAGATCTTATCCGATTTAATGTTAATCGCGCGGGCGATTCAAATGCACACCGGAAATAATTTATGCGAACAAGATTTTAATGACCCTTTTTTTCGACAAAAACGCCCGTCGACGGTTCTCAAACCCTTCATGGTGAAATTTAAATTTTACCGCGTGAAATTTTGACCAAAAACCTCGTCAAAACAACATCTTTATTTATCAGTTTATCATAAAAATGCTTAATTTTTGCATAAAAATTATAATCATTTTTATAGTTCAAAAACATCATCACCGCGTAAAAAATGGGTATAAAAAAACACCAGTTAGTTAGGTTTCATTGCGTACAATGTAATAACATTTATCTGAAATATCTTCTCAATTTTTTCATTAACAATTTAGCTAATAAGATGTCAATTTTGCAAAATTTTCGCGGCCTAAAATTGATCAATTTTTCAACTTTTTTTTAATGCGAAAAGTATTTAATATAGAATGTTGATATTTATTTTGTTAATTAGACAATCTTTATTGAATTTAAAAATATTTTTTAAATTTTTACAAAGTATGATAGTGGGAGTGGGGGGACCCACGTATGTCAGTGGGCGAACGATGACATTCTTCACCATGGAAGTCCTAAGTCCCGAAGAAATAATTTGTAGCAAATAAATTAAACATATTTTTATTTTGTATAATATTGTGTATAGCTTAGACTACAATTAAAAATAAATATTTGAAAATAAATAAATAGTAAGCGATTGAAAAAAAAAATGTGTTTTTACCATCAATTTTTGTAGTTTTTTGTTCATTAAATAAACACTTTTAAATATTTTTAGATAATTTTAGTTTATACGATTAAAACGTTTATTATAAACGTGTTTACCAAATTTCATAAAGAATGCTTATCTAAAACGTGTGGGAGCACTTCCATGAGTTTGGAATAAATAAAAAAATAGCCGTTTTGATTTTTGTCTTATTAAAATGTCATATACCATATTGTTGGAGATTTAGGGATAAAGTGTAATATCAATCATGAAAACCTCCATTATGATAATCGATTATATAATATAGTGATCATGTTTCTTTTACTTTAATTCGAATTTAAATCGTCATAATATGAGCTTAAAATCTCGCAAACACTTGGTTTTTATGATATTACTATTCTTTTTATAAGCATATTTTGCACAATTCTTCTAAATAATAAACAAAAATGGGTACTAAAGCCATTTTCCCCAATCTAACTTTGGAAGCTTTATATAAAAGTATTCACATATTAGACTCAACGATCGAAATAACTTCATTCTTGAATTTCATGACTTATAAAAAAATAATTTTGATTAATATATATAATAATGATGATTATTATTATCAAAAGTACACATCAAGTAACCAACCATTTTGGGCGACTAGAAGGATATACACTCAAACATCTTTTTGTGCGACTTTTTTAGTGCGATTTCGAAGTTATGCGGTTTTTTTAAAGCATTTTTTTCCATTTTTAAAATGTTCCGTCTTTTAAAAATACATTCTCTAAAGAATTTCCAAAATTCCAACAACTTACGGAGCTATAGATATTTTAGTAACGCAGTAACTTGGCCGGTCCTAATATAATGAAATCTTTTAACGCGTTTTTCTCGTAACTATTTTTTCAACACGGTTGACATTATATCTCAAGTTTTAATTATTTAATTTACTTTAACTTTTTTTATGCTATTTTTTATTATTCATAAAACGCATCTTCACTTTTTTTTAAGTAAGTCATAGCTTTTTTTGTGCGATTTCTTTTTATGCGATGTTTTGCGGAATGCATCTACCGCATAAAAAAGGTATATTCTGTGTATATTCTTAATCTATTATCTTGATCCAGGGTTACCCTTATTGTTTGAAACTAAAAAGATTAATAAAGTTGTGCTAGACTACCTATGATTGACAACTGCTAGAGTGAAATAATGCTACTACGTGATGATCTTTAATATTTTATCAGTTTATCAGAAATCAAGACATTTAGTGAACAAAGAAATTCCAATGATTTTAAACAAAAAATTGGGAAACGCTTCGATATGCGTATAAAATGGCGAATCATCTATCACGTGGAATACACCTATCAACGTCATATTAATTTATATGATAAAACCTACAAGTACCAATTCATGTTTTATCGTCGAATATTAATTGGCGTGTGGGAAAGCGGTATATATTTTTTCCAGTTTGTTTTAATTAATTTTTTGCTCGTTCCGTATAGTGTAGTCACCATTTGATTAATTGAACAATGTAATACGAACACGTCCCCATAAAAAAGCCTTCGATCCGCACATATTTAGATAGCGCCCGAATTTGCGCCGATGATGAAATTATTGCGAAATCGCTTAGATTTCGCCCGGGGCCCATTCTCCCCGGGGCGAAAATTATTAAATCGACCCACATTGCGGAAAAACTTTCATCGCATTATGGTCGACGGGATAATGAAATAACACGTTGAGAATTGTATTAAACGCGATGTGATATCGTCGCCGTCTCCCGCGGGATAAAACCGGATGTGACGTCGGGCGCAATTGTGCGATGATATAAAATAATGCGATGTGATGAGATGTGTGAGATTGAAGATCCGAGCCGCAGAAGTTCTTATTCCCCGTATATTCCCCAACACTATGTATATTTATGAGGGAGCTCCTTCCCCATCCCCTGGAGCGGCTCACATCCGCTCGGAGGCTGTATGGCGGAAGAATACGACCAATGAAATCAAATAGCGAACAAATAAAAGGATAGCGGAACAATGCTTTTGATGTAGCGGCAACTTCCAGGACCGGATTTTTCCGAGAATACGTGGGGCGTTTAACAAATTGAATATGCGAATCAATGTAAACGTATTGCTCTATTCATTCTTCATTTCTGTTTACATTATATACACGGGATGGTGTTTTGGGATGGATTAATAATTTTGCAAAAACATTATTAGGTGACAAATTGTTTAGAAATTATAAGATTAAATTTAAACAAAGAACTATTATACAATACAAAGACATAAGATAATTTATAAATTATTTTCCTTTTATAAATTTATGAGTTTTCTTATGATACCACGTTAGTTTTATAGGGGTAGAAAATTATCATCAGATTATTATAAGGCTATATGAGCCACCTTGCCATAAATTATAGCAAATCATATCAGAAATCCAAGTTTATTGTATGCTCAAATACAAATAGGATTTATATTTTTAAAACAATGAAATGATGGATTCTTGTCTCAGAATGAAATGCATTTTAAATTTAATTTCGATCAAATCAATACAGGATTTACCGCAGTATTTGTATACAAAAATATTATAACAACGTGCAATTTTTTTCATTGATTTGCAAAAATATTAATTTGTCTTAAGGTGGGAAACCAGTTTAGGAGGCAGATTTTTTAGTGATTTTCGTGATTTTTTTTAACAGGGAAGACATAATTAGAATTTATTTAAACTTTGTGAATATCTTATTAATACTTTTAAGTACATTTAAAAAAAATTTAAATTCATTTCCGCTGGAAACATCTGAGTTATAAGCTTCTGTAAATGGAAAGTCGCCATCGGAGTTTGCTATTGGCGGGAATTGTAAAAGTCACAATTTTTATTAAAAATCAATACAATATTTTGATTTTATTAATAATATATTTTTTTAAGAATATATACTCAGTTTTGATTTTAAAACAAATTAAAATTACGTGTTTTAGGAGTGTCTTAACAAAAAATGTTACGATTTTTACCATTTTTTTGCACCTTCTTTGCAATAAAAATTCCATTTTAAACAATAATATTTTCCCAGAATTAGTTATATGTTCATTAAAATTAAGTATAAAATCTTTATACAAATTTTTAAAATAATTGGTTAAGAACTTTTTGAGTTAGAGTTCTCGCCAGTTGAAAAAAAGTTGTTTCGAGAAAAACGCGTTTGAAAGTACTCCGTACTAATTGTCGCGTGTTCCAGCATCGATTTGCGTTCACTATAGTGCTCATAACATCGAAAAAAATCGGAATTTTGTTGTGAAACTTTGAAAACATATTCTTGAATAGTTTTACTAAATATTATCTATTTTTCAAACCGTCTAAACTGGTTTCCCCCTTTAAACACATAAATATGTGACTTTTTTGATTGCCTCAGTATTAATTTAATCAGATACAGAAAATTAGGATAAAATTGATCAATTGTCAATTGATCAGAATTATTAATTATCTTGATTTTCTAAAATTTATTGTTGCGGTTTTGTTCGATAATTCAGATGTAAACCCAATTATTTATAATAAAAGATGAGATTTGTTCCACTATCCCAATAGTTTTTGTTTCGTCGATCTCAAGTTGTATGTTCTATGCTCTAATTGTGGTGGTTATCATGATCATATTTCCATCGATTGCCGGAATATTTTTTATTCATGACATTTGGTCCGTAAGGGCGGTGCCCACCCCCAGCCGCCAGCATCGTGTTTTATGGCAAAAGCTACAACTCGGTCGCGATGTTTCATTTCCAATGATTCAATTAGTTAAGTGCTGCAATAACTCCGTATAAAGTTGTCAACGTTTTGTTTGTCCCCGGCCCTAGACGATGGCTAGAGGGGGCGCAGCCCCCGCAGGACGGCTGCCTCTTTGTTGTTGTTGTTGCTATTGTACCGAAGAAGGCAACGATGATGGGTATTTTATCAAATTGATATCGTAAACCGCCGATAAAAATAAATAGGCTAGCACTAAAAAAAAATAGTAATATCACCGATCAAAGCTGCGGGACAGAAACGAATGCGATGAACATCAAAACAGATTTTAGTGCTTTGTGACAGGACTATAATCTGTATTGATAAGCAATAAAACGGAATTAAAAAGTTAAGCAATAAACTTCTTTTACAGGCACGTTACTTTCCTCACATCATAATTACATACACACACACAATACGAAACATACCCTTTGTTGTTTTATTATTTTATTTATACCATATTAATATTTCATTACGGCGCAGCGGGCTCCTATAATATGAAAGATTTCCAGGAACTCGGGTACTTTCAATGGAACACTCTTACCAAAGATAAACGCTGATAAACGAGGTCGCGAGATAACCTTCGTCGTTCTATGAATGAATAAGATATTAAATTAGTTTAAGGCCGAGGTTAATCACGACTTAATTAAAATACACCAAAGGATATCATTAGCAATTTTAATTGGAACAACCAATGAATCATATCAGAGTTATTGCCTATCATATCAGTATTTTTTATGTTCACGCCATTATTATCGTAGATTGCGCGATGAAAAAGCAGCAAATCCAATCTCCCTATGTATCAACAATAATTTTATTAAAAATATTAAGAATGTCCAAGGTCTGCATTTTTTAAAACTTCCAAGCCACAATCCATTAACAACGATTAGGAAGCGATTTTTGTCAATCACTGCAATCCAAATATAATAATGTCTTGAAGAAATTTTATGTGCAAGATTTATATGTGCGCAGTAAGCCAAATTAACTTGAACGTCACAAAAATTGAAATTCCGAAATGCAGTTAGTTGCAAAAATATATATATATACACTTAATTTTTTTTGTGCGGTAGATGCGTTCCACGGAAAATCGCACAAAAAAAGCTATGACTTATATAGAAAAAGTGAAGATGCGTTCCATGGATTTTAAAAACCGCATAACTTTGAAACAGCTTTATAAAATATATATGCAATATCGCATAAAAAAGTTAATATAAAAACAAGAAAACATTAAGGCGATTGAAAAATTAAAATTTTGGTAATATTTAAAGGACGTCTTGCATCATTGGTAAAATTTTAAGGATGTCTGACATCTGGCATCTCAAAAGCCAGACATCCTAACTAAAAAAAAAAAAATACAAATTGGCGACTGTTCTCTCAAATTCTCTCAATTCATTTTTTGGCCTGATTTTATCACAGTTTTAATTTTTTAAGTGGTTGAAATTTTGAAAATTCCTTGGGAGAATGTATTTTTAAGTAAAAAAATTGGAATTTTGGTTTGTATCAATGTTTTTTTTCTATTTTATCCAAAATATCTCGATACGTATTCTTTATGAAATTAAAAATTGATTAAAAAAATCGCATAACTTCGAAATCGCACAAAAAAAATGTTTGCGTGCATATAATAAATCGTTTATACTCTCTCCATCTCTGTCGCATAAATAATAAATAGACTATACTATCTCTACTGCGTGTGTTGTGTTTGTTTATATTTAATATAAAGCAGCAACTAGATCAGTAGTGCGCCTATTTTATTATATATTACACAAACACAGTTTTTTAGCTAACAATTTGTCTATCTATTTTTAGCTAACAATTTGGCTAACATTGTCATTCCATTGCCCAAACCAGGTAAAGATGCCAGCAACCCTATAAATTATCGCCCGATCAGTTTACTTTCTGCACTAAGCAAAATATTTGAAAAACTTATTCTAAATAGACTGGATGAACTTAGTATAAATGTTATTAATAATGAGCAATTCGGTTTTCGTAGGAATCACTCTACGGCTCATCAGCTGACCAGACTGACTGAACACATTACTAGAAACTTTAACATGAAGAGAAGTACCGGTATGGTACTTCTCGACATCGAAAAGGCATTTGACTCTGTCTGGCACCGCGGTCTGATCCACAAAATGATATCCCTTAAGTTTCCTATTTACCTTATTAAAATGATCCAATCCTATCTGTACAAAAGATCATTTTCGGTAACCTTAAACAGAGCAACGTCAACTTCCCAGTCTGTCTCAGCGGGAGTTCCTCAGGGCAGTATTTTAGGGCCTCACCTGTTCAACATTTACTTACACGATCTACCGACACCGTCCCCATCAAACGTAGCACTCTACGCCGACGACACGGCATATTATACCAGCTCTCGGAGCAACAAGCTAATAGTCGGAAACCTCCAACGATCGCTAAAAGCTGCATTTAAATATTTCGATCGTTGGAAACTCAAATTAAATAAAGAAAAAACCGAAGCTATCTTGTTCTCCGTGAAACGGAAAAATCTTCGAATTGATCCAATAGTCGTCGGGTCCAGCTCTATCGAGTGGAAACCCCAAGTGAAATACTTGGGGGTGACTTTAGATAGAAGACTGAGGTGGGGAGCACAGGTGTCGGTGACTCGTGCCCGCGGATTAGCAGCTATGGGGGCGCTGCACTCCATATTTCGTCGGCGCAGTGCTCTCTCGGCCTCTAACAAATTTTTATTATACAAAACGCTGATTCGACCTACACTCACATACGCCGCTCCCGTCTGAAGCAATATATGCAACACCAACTACAATAAACTTCAAATCGTACAAAACAAAGCCATAAAAATTGCTTTCAATACATTTCCATACACTAATCTTAAACGTTTTCACAATAAAATTAAGCTTCCTTTTATAAAGAATTTTTTTCATAAGCTAACACTCAATTTTTACTCAAAAATTCCAAATCACACCAATCATCTCATATCTACACTCGGCGAATATACCACTCAAAACAATAATTTTAGATACGTTCACAAAATGCCTAAACATATTTTACTATAGTTGATAGTCATGAATGCGCGACGTATGAAGGATATATGATTGATTGATTAAATTATTTATTTTGTTTAGTTTGTAAGATAGTTTTTAAGGAATGTCGCAAAGGGGTTTTAAGTCTCCTATTTTTCCCCCTATATATACAAAAATTAAATTAACTCTTATTATGTAAAATTTATTATAACTAAAATATATACTTGTAATTAAGATAAGGATAGTAATCTAAGACTTAAATTGTTAATCCATTTTTGATGTAATTGTGTATATTGATACACCATTTTACCTTGTTATATTATATTTTTTGAATAAAGGTTTATAAATAAAATAAATAAAATAGCTAACAATTTCCTTTAATAAACCGAAAAACAATGCATAAAACTAACTTTTATTAGGAGCTAAGCAAATTATATAGAAAAGTGGGACATGATTTTTTTTGATAAATTTAATGTGTGCTTTGAGGATGATGTATTTATTGTATGTGGTTGGTGTGTGAAAATTTTTATTTTAAGTCAGTTGGCAATTTTCGTCCTGCCAATGGTTTGTGTGGAGAAAAAAGTATGCAGTGCGCGTAATTTATATCGTTGGCCTTTCAAGTTTTCCTTGTTCTCGATGCGTAATAAATATTATTAAAAAAGGCAAAAAAACACTTCAAAAAACGTATATTGGCTGAATTCGGTTTTGAAATGGATTACGTCGGGCGTACACAGTTCATACGCGGAACACCCCAAACGATAAATATGTCAAAAATTCGAGGCCAGGGATCAGCGATAAAACAGATAAATCCATCCATTTTTTAGGCGGACGTGTTTTTGTCCGGTTTTATGGCCGTCGACCGGATATCATTTCAATCGCCTCGGAAAAACACTCCCGCACAGACAGACAGTCGGACACAAACACACCAAAACCGCTGAATAATTAAAAAAAACTGCAGAAAAAAAACGCAAAAGCCACGTAAAAGCGCCCCCGAGTTGATGGATATCTCGCGACCGGTTTTGGCCCGACGAAAAACGGACGAATCAACAAAAAACAATCAATCATCGATATTGATTCGAGCGCCGTTCCAAAACTGTGACATATCTTATAAAGTTGAAATAACAACTGGATTCGGTTTTAATCCGAAAACCGTAAAATTTACCGAAAGACATCCTCTATTCGTATTCGTCCACAGCCCGCGCGACCACGGTTGATATTCATCATACAGAAACCACCCAAACTATGCAATAGTAATTTTATTTTTCTCCCCATACATCCCCGGGCGCTATAAATATACTCGAATAACAAAACCGGTTTTCGCAAAAATATTTTTTTATTATTTTTTTGCATCAAAGTTGCGCCTCGTCTTGTTTTATATCATTTTTATGAAAGGTTAATAAAAGTGTACATGGAATTATTGCTTTGATTTACGATCATGGATGACCTTGCTAACCCATTTGCGTTCAGATTCATTACATGAAAAAAATATAAACGTGATGTATACTCGGCCATCCTTTTCATATTTTTATCGTAAAAATAATAAAAACATAAATAATAACCACATAAATCCATCGGACCGAGTAAAACAATTTTAATCAATCATCGGGGGTAATTAATGTTATTGAATATCCACCCCTAATTTAGTAATTTGTCAATTTATTTTCAAATCTTAGTATAATATTTAGCCATTGTTACTCTTTATATATCTTTATGTTTTAATGGTCTTAATCGAAATATATTCACTACTGAGCTTAACACTTTACAGTCTGGGTGTTTCGCACTAAAATCCGCCTGGAG
This sequence comes from Stenopsyche tienmushanensis, assembly GCA_008973525.1. Classification (NCBI taxonomy): domain Eukaryota; kingdom Metazoa; phylum Arthropoda; class Insecta; order Trichoptera; family Stenopsychidae; genus Stenopsyche; species Stenopsyche tienmushanensis. The sequence goes on along the minus strand of WACJ01000087.1, from coordinate 448,023 downwards.
TCTTAAACCAGCCAATAGATTAAAACGAAATTTCAATGGGACCTTCTGTCTGTCAAACTGTGGTACAAAAATATTAACAAAATATTTTCAGTATGCACTCATCCCCCCGATTTACGCAATACTTTTTTTGCGCAGTTTCACTTTAACGCGGTCGAAAAAATATGTTTTTTTTTGTTTTCTCCTCCAATCCTCCGAATCGTCATTATTTACTGCAAAAAATTTAGATGACGCTCTCAAGCGTGCTTTCAATTTCCAAAGAAACCTTCGAAATACTTGTGCACAATATGCAGAAATATATAAAGGTCTTACGAAAAAAAAATACAATAAAAAACCACGGATTTTTTAATAAAAAAAACTACTCAAGATAACTCGAATATTACTGCAAATTCTCAAATTTAATTGACCAGTTCATCAGATGAGAAAGACGTTTTCAAAACAGTTATGAAGAAAATGGTTAGAATGATGGAAAAAAGCAGCGAAAATGAGCATTAATAAATCTTCAATTGTGGATCTATTTTACGCGGATTTTTCGGAATCTTTATATTAAATATGCATTTTTTTTATATGATGGAGCGTTGGAAAGTTGACCAAACCTTTAAAAGTGGTTCTAATGGAAGGATAACATTCATTCAGTTCATCATTGTATATAAAAATTATATTTATATTGTGTATTTAAACGTATTCCATGATAAATTTGTAAAAATAAATACTGATACCTATTTGCTAAAAATATTTTAATACAATTTGCCATATCTTGTCAACGGCTGATATTGAAAAATATTTTATATGATTAGAAGCCCAAAAAAGTGTACACTCAAATCTCTTTTTGTGCGACTTTATTTGTGCGTTTTCGAAGTTATGCGTTTATTTTTAAAGCATTTTTTTCTTTTCATTATTTTAATTTTTCCAATGTTTCGACTTTTAAAAATACATTCTCCATAGGAATTTCCAACTATTTAAAAAAAATTAAAACTGTGCAGAAATACTAGACTGATTTTTATTTAAACAGTCGCCATTTTGTGATTATTTTTACTAATTATATTGTTGGGAAAAAAAAATTACACAGAACAATGATGACAATGTTACTAAAATATGTTATTTTTTTAACTGCCTTACTGTTTTCCAGTTTTTTTATTGACTTTTATGCGTTTTTGGATATATTTTGTATTGCTTTTTCAAAGTTATGCGGTTTTTAAAAACCGTGGAATGCATCGTGGAAGTCATAGTTTTTTTGTGCGATTTTCAGCGGAACGCATCTACCGCACAAAAAAGGGCTAAGTGTACTGTCGTGACATACGCAGATATTTTAATGTATGAAAATAGAATAAATTATTAATATACATACATATATTTAATATGATTATTAATACATCTTCAATTATGAATTTCTTCATTATAATACCATAAGAGCATTATAATAAAATAAGAGCAATGCACGTTTCATCTTGCTAACATTATCCATTCTGTGATAAATTTTACTTCAAATAAATTTAATTAGCTTATATATAACTTTGGCCCATAGTTCTGTAGTGGACTGTTAGTGGCTGCGCTATGATGATGATGATATATAACTTAATATACAAAGCTCCTTATTCCAGATTTTTTAATGCTGTAAATCACATGATTTTTGCATTTTGATCCAATTTTCATGATTTTTTAAATTCAAATATTAATCATTATCATTGTTAAATAATCGTTATGGTATGAGATTTTAAGAAATAAATTAATCAGTGCAAAAAATGGTTTGAATCTGTTGAATAAAAATCGTCAAAGTCCTCATTCCCTGATTCGTACGTTTATATAGTGAGTGAATTTATACGCGTTCCTTTCACACACTTGTCAAGGGTGTACAATGAGAATGCGACACTTCCAAATATGTTAAGCAAGTGGGTATTAAAGAGGCACCAGGGGAGATAGTAATTAGGCCCCGGGCCCCCCGGCCCATTAGTTACATGTGTAGCGAGGGCCCAAAGCTCCCAACCGCCCCCAAAACGCCCAACGCCCGAAACCCACACCGCGAGACAATCTGTTCAGTATTCACCCACTGAATGTTAATATCACTGAGCCAAAGCTTAATACCTTTTTTAATGAGTATTGCTCTAATATTGACCAATCGCATAGCGCGTATCAACCCGTTACACCCAATGTTTTAATTTATACTTAATCCTCGTTTTAAATACATCATTTCCTAACCAAATTGTTCTAAATATTTTATAATTAGTTCTGATGCTTCATTTGAATTTTGTTAATAAATTTGTGCAATTCTGTTTGAGTTACTTAGTTGAAAATCGGGCAGAATATGTGTCAGCCAATTTTGATAAACATCTCCAAATTAAGATGCAATGCTTGCATTGTCGTATTGCATCTGTATTTCTGCATTTAGTGCATCAGATATCATTTGAGCATTAACTGAGCGTTTTTATAATGCCATTCCTCCGCATTACATTCGACCTATTTGCCATTTCATCTGCAGCTTTGTGCCACTTCATTCCTCCACCACAGATAAATGACCAAAACAGCCCTAGCAGGATTTTACCCTCTCGTTTTGGAGGGCATGAGGAATATTACTCTGGGATCTCCTCTTGGCAGCCCTCCCCTTTTCACGCAACACCCTGCTCCCTTTTACACTTTGTATTAAATGATCCCTCCGCCCCACACTCCCGTCATTTTTGGACCCCCCCTCTTAATTACTTTGCAAATTATATGGGGTGATTGGCGCCAAACAAAACCGCCCTTGATACAATTAAAATTAATAGTCGATGCAAATTTGTTTTAAAATAAGATTTCCATAAAATGAACAGTAGTCTTCTTTGAAATGTGGGTCTAATAATATATCATTCAGACGATTAGTATTTCAATTATGTATTTTTTTAGTGTCATTTGAGTAATACTATTTCGTTTTATAAGCATGATTTTCAGCATTACAAGTAGGTTAGAGTGTTAAAGAGTTATCTTGTTCAATTAGGAATGATAGAAATAATTAAATTTATTTTATTTTGTTGTTTTTATTATAAATATGAACAAACATACAAAAATTGATTTTTATATACAAGATCTATTGTGAGTTAATTTTACTATACTTATATTATTTGAAAAAGTGCAAACAATATGTTGGCAAAGTTTTATTACGATCGAATGAAGGGTATGTCAGCGCATTAAATACGGACAAACAAACATTATTTTTTATATATTAGACTATATCTATGCTACTCATAAAATTTTAGCAATAAGTGGACGAATTTTTATTGCAATCCAATGAACGGTATGGCAGCGCATTTCGAACGAACAAAACCCAATACATTTTTATATATTAGATTAACTAAGTTTGAAGCTAAATTGAGACTTCAAAACGTTGTGACATGGTAATATGCGAATTTCATTGAATTTTACTTGCTTTTTACAAGTATTAAAAGGTGTCAATAACACAAATCCAATCCAAAATGACAATTGCCAAATTCAATAAGTATTTTATTAAAACGTCCCTAAATTGCAGAAAACTTGTTGTTCAAGAAGGATTCCGCCAAATAAAAATGTTGTTCCAGAGGGGATCTGCGGACTATATTAGTTTAAGCAGGCGTGTCCGCGAATGTGTTAAAAAAAATTTGCATGGAATTTTTTAATAGCTTTTACAGTGCTTTTTTATAGAACCAATGATAACCCAATTGGCATGGCTTTTAAATTGTTTATATGTCATTTAAAATGTGATAACTAATCACACCTCATATAGATTTGAACCCATAACATTTGAGCTGCGTATTTAGTCACTAAATCCCGAAGCTTTAACTGAATTAATAGGTTATTATTATAGTGTTAATTGACGAATGTATATTTCTTGTGTATGTATATTTTGGCCAAAATCACGTTTTAAATCATTTCATTATCAAGACAATCGATTTATTTGCAAAGAATCCGAATAATAATTTATTTTTGTATATAAAAAGGTTCATTTTCATTTATAAAGCCCTAAATCACGTTTTCGAGCAATATTGCAGCGTTATAATGTCTTGATAACGCAAATAATTTGTCCTAACATCGGTTAATGACCACCCCGCCGTAAGCCCCATTCGCACCCCCGAACAACCACCCACCCTCTTAGCCTAATAGACATAAGATAGCGCTCAAAATACATATATCTCCATTATAATATAGTTTACAAACATGGGCAAAATTCGCAATCATCATTAATAAGAATTTAAACAATATAAATTTCAGCGCCTTGTTCACCGCAATGTTTATACGTAACAAATTGAGCGGGCACACAATAGTTAGTAAGCCGAGAAACTACTAATAATTTAATTTAACAATAATTCGCAAAGATACAGAATGTCTAGAATTTAATGCTGATTAATGGATTCTGAATTAATTGCGAGATGTGCGCTTATGGCAGTAAGCTCGTCAATGGAAGACCAAACACGGCATGAAATAATTATTTGGTAAAAACCCCGTATATAAATATAATAACGCTTTGGTAGCCATGTGTCTTCAATTGGAAATCCGTTTTAAGTGCGTTTTAATGCCGGTTGATGGGTATTTGTCTGGCGTCTTCCAAAAGAATAATTAAGATATAATTAATGGATGCTGTCCTTTTTTAATCTCCTATTAATAACCATTATTCGCATCCACACGTCTCTTGCATAAATTCACTTTAAGCCGAGCTTCAACTTTGTTAACTGGAAGATTCAACAAACTCCATCTCTGTTAAATTCAGCTCATTGTTTTAATACAAGAGGAGAGAGATGGATATACTCGTCTCTATGAAAAGGTCGACGGAGCGAAAGAGACGGTCGCACGTCTTCGGGAGCACCGGCACAGTTTTCTTAACTGTGTTACGCGCCAAGACTTCATAAATAGTTTCACAAATATCCCATCGCGTACATCATGCGAACTTTTCTTTTATTGCCTTATTTTCAGTTCCAGAATTTGTTAAATATTCATGTTTACTACGGCCATTTGAATACGATCCGGGCGAACATTCAGTAATAAAAAACAGCGAAAGAACTCATTTCACATCTGTATTTATTTTGTTCGTTCAATACTAAAATTTGACATAGTGAGCTATTTCAAGAATCTCTATTATGAATATTTAAACCCAAATATAATTTAAAAAACACGCTTCTATTACATATTTTTCGCCTATTTGCTCCAGCTATGTCTATATTTTCACTTTAATTCCAGTCTGGCCAATTAAATATTGTTTGATTGTTCCCGACCGACACTAAACACCCGAAGTTTGAATACTTAGATGCGACACTAATTACCAATGGCTAATACAATTTGACTAACACTTTTTTGTGGCCTAGCCACTTAGAGGCTATTTACTTAAATACTCATTTAACAGCAAACTGAAGACAATAGGTTCTACCTGAAATTGGAAAGCACTCAGTCTCGAATTCGCTCGGATAAGCTGCATGTGGACGGGGAGACACTCTCAGTTGGTGTAGGAGCGAATCCTAGATCCACTTAAGCGTCACGTATGTCTTCACCCTATCCCAGGAACGCCCTAGCGAGGAAAGGACTCTTTGCACTCCAGAAAGCTCTTTCCAGTTGAATCAAAAAGGTCGTCTAGAGTAGTTTTCTACTGTCTCCCCGAAGAAAACTACTCCCTATCGAGACAATACGTACATTCAGGAGACCCACTGGGTAAGCGTACAAAATGAAATTCGGTGGTAATGCTACCTTCAATATCAAGCGAATGAGGAGGTGAATGTATGATACAGACGAGATGGATGTAACCCCTTCCTGTGAATGGATATTGAAGAGGCCCATAGTTCTGCAGTGAACTGTTTGTGACTGTATTATGATGATGATGATGAAATAGTTAATATTAATATAGTGGAGATACGTTTACAGAAGATGCGTTTTAAAACTACTGTGCAAAAAATATAAAAGTCTCCATATAAAAAAAAACAATTTTTAAAGATCAGATAAGATACATACTAAAAAAATATAAACATGCAAAAATAACAAATTTAAAATTGAAATAAAATCAGGGGAAGCAAAAATACAACTTTTTGCATCCTTAATCTCGCACGATTTTTCTGCATATTATAAAGAGCAAAAATGACTTTATTAACTGTTTTATTATTAAAAATATAACACTCAATTGCAATGTATTTTTAAAACAGTTTTATAAACATTAAGAGATTATTAATTATGTATTAAAAATATTTTTTTAAATTATATCATTTCTGATATTCCGACTTGCTAAAATTCGCATTTTCCACGTGTTGAATTTGAGTCTATGAATTTATATAATTTGTACAAATATTGATAATATTATATTAATAGTACTAAATATTTTTTAATTAATACATGTGTAAATATGGGGATCAAAATATTTCCGCAAATGATTAGGAAGCTTTGATTCTCCATGTGAATTGAAATTTAAGCATGTCTCAAGATACGTATAGCCGTCTCACTCTGACGCATTTAATAGTCTCGTTATGCGAAAGAGAAAGTAATCAAGGGTAATTATGCGTTGTATTTGCAAATTACACGGTACTTAGCCGGCCATATAATGTTCATTAATCATCGGCTCCCCATCAAGCCACCCCCGAGCCACCCCCGGCAGCTTCTTAACAACCCCTTACACCGAAAACATGAAGGCAAAGTAGCAAAATCGCTTCATTATTATTAGTTCTTATAAAAACATAAATAAGGACGAACTTGAATAACTATCCATTGAAAGTTCTCATGATTCTCATTAATAATTATGATAAAAATTCATTAATAATATTATTCATTGTATTATGAGTCAATTGAGCATTTATCTGTATTTATTGATCCATTAAATAATTAGCTGTATAAATGTCTCCGTTTTGCATTACATAAATTCTTGGGTGTTGCAATTAAAGCAGACGCAACAAGAAGTTGGCATTTTAATTAATTGCAAAACAAGACAACAGTTTTCATGAGATATTGCAATGCTTCATCATATTCCGAGACAAAAGACGAGGGCGGAAAAGACAAACAATGCACATGCAACTTATATTCCTTCTAATACGTGATATTTATTTATATCCCGAATTAATTTCGTCACATACAGAAGGGCACTGCTATCACTCCGGCTTAATTGGATAGTATAACAGTAATGGCAAATATGTAAATGGAAGTTAAATTGCTTCGCCGAGGAAAAAGTCCTCTTTGGCTACGCCGGCTCAAAGTTTCATTTGTAATTAGAGCATCGACATCAGAGCAGCCTATAGGTGAGCTTTCGTCTAATGCTGTGGCTTTGCTGAACGATTCGTATTGCGAAATTAATTATCTAGTCGCATTTGAGATTTAATACGCAATTAATTAAGCGGAATCCCGTTCTCCTCTTGCCGGCCCCTCCAATTATTATTTCAGACTCTGGTTCAACAAACTAAATCCTCTCAAAATTAATTTCCAGCGAGTCAAAGGGGAGGGCAGCGTTTTCCGCGACCCCTACGCTCAAGTGCCAAAGCAAACAGTTTGCTGCAATCAACAATCGACCGTGTCCAATTCGACCTTTTTTAATCTCACACGGTCGTACGAAGGTTAATTTTAGCAAACAGCCAGCCTGCCAGTAAGCCGACTGCCATTTTAATATGACACCCCCTACGTTATGGATGGACTCCATTAATTCAGCGTATATCGATTCTATTGTGTATTCTGTAAGATTTGCATATTAATATTGAATTTGACAACATTCCTTTGCGATTCAAAAAGCATGGCATCATCTTCGCGATCCTAACAAAAGATCTATATGTTGTTTATTGCGCGTGGATTTATCACGCCAAAACACAATTTTTTTTTAATTTCATTTTTCAAAAGTACATATCTCTAAGAATGTTGTCTATAGTTTTGGTGAAGAAATTCGTATTATTTCAACGCTTTACAGCTAATTTGCGAAATGCGCTCGAAGCAATCACTCTGTCCAGATTGCGCCCCAACGGCTCTGAAACCGCTGCAGTCGCAGATTTATCCCTATACCTGCTTTTGTTCGCAAGCCAGATGTTCCTGTTGGGGACTTTTCTTATCTTTGTAAAGGAACAAATTAAATCAAAATAAGGGCACAAAAATAATGAATCGACCAGCTAACTAATGAATTGATGAGAGATTTATCTAATTATTATGACTTAGTTATCTAGGTGCGAATGGTAGAATTTGTTCCAGCATCCTCCTGCTTTTAATTAAGAAGTTTAGCAATTTTTAAGACCCATTTATGAAGAATTATGGTTCGAATACCCAAAATAACAATGAAAGATTCAACGCGTGCGTATGGTCTTTGGTACCGAAACATACTTTTTGTGGTATAAAAAATACTGAAAATCGCGACACATACTGCAGCTTGAATTTTTAACGAAGGATTTGAACCTAATTTAAGAATAATTGTCATCATAGGGATCAAAATCAGTTCAGATGACTTATACGCCTTGCCAAACGTCGAGGCTCCGAATATTCTAAAATAGCTATAACAGCTCGCAAAGACGCCAGATCAGCCCAAAAAGACTATGCTGAGATAGCTGAAATATTGTTTTATAAAATTAAAATCGCTGATTAGTAATATATTTTCTTTTAAATAATTTTGAAGTGCTTAAAACTTTAAACGCGTTTTTCTCGAAACGACATTTTTGCATGTGGTGTTAAAAACAATTCGAAAAATCTAGTAGATGATTGATCTAAAATTATGAGCTTATTTAACGCATATATATCTATAGCATTTCGTAAAATCAGGTCAAAATATCAATTTTATCTTACGTTTTACATTAAAAAATACCCTAAAAAAAGGTGTATTTTTCCGAACTTTTTTCAAATTAGCGCCATTTTGTTACGTTTAAACAAAAAGTATTGATTGATTGTTATATAATATTTATTATTCGACATTTTGAATCTGCATTCTGTATATTTTTCTTCTTCTTAAGGTGCAATATCCATAATCGGATGTAGGTCATCATCATAGAAGATATTCTATGGAAATGATCTTTCATGTGGTGGTTTCTCTTTGATGAAGAATAAGCATTTTAACTATATGAAAATCATTTTTATTAAATGGTATTTTTATTATATCATAGTTAAACTTGTATGAGATTAATAATCGCCTCAGTATTAACCTGGAAATCAGTTTAAATCTGGATCAAAACGATCGATATCAGAAATATTAATTGCATTATTTGAATTGTTGCAGGTTTGGTTTCAAAACAGAAGGACCAAATGGCGCAAAAAGCACGCTGCTGAAATGGCAACCGCCAAACGCAAACAGGAAGAACTTGGCGAAGAATGCGAAGAACCACCCATGGATGACGACGACTGCCGTAGCGATCCTGAGGACGACAATGCCGCTAAACGACTACGGCGGGAACTCCAACACCATCGGCCGTAATACCACCAACGTCAATCACAAGAGTGGATTGATTGAAACCAGCCCTAGATGCATTGATTCCATTAGATTTATCCAAAATTCAGCGTTACAAATAATTCGGCGGCAAATAACAGTGCTATACAAGGAGACATGCTTCATTTAGACAAAGACAATTGATTTATTTCGATGGTTTCGATCAACGTTGACTGTGGACAAGACGGTGTTCTTTTATAGTAATAAACGCATTGCAAAATTTTGTTCGTGATGTTGCAATATACCTAATTATCCGCGAAGTGGTTATGCAAAGACAGTGACTGAGAGTGATTTAATTTTTAAACAAACCCGTTTACGAATTTATTAAATTTTAAAAATGGACACGTGACATCATTATTTAATAAAAAAAAGTGATTTAGATTGTTAAAACCTAATATATATATTATAGAACCTTATAAATATATAACTACGTGCTGTGTTGGAGATATATACGAAGCTGGAAGAATTGTTTGAACAACCTTAAATTATTTATTTTATCACACTTGCAATATTGTTCGATCGATTATTTATTGAAATATCTACGTTTTTTTTCCTAAAAATCCATTATTTTAATGAAAATTCGATGAAAATGTATACGTTGTATTGTTATTTATTTCGAAGACATTGATTGATTTTAACGACATTGATTTTGGTGCCCCCCCCTAAAATATAGCTTATTAGTTTATAATACGTAGTTAATATGGACATGCTTATATGTTTGATGTTGTACAGCCGATGATTGTGTATTTATATAATGCGAATTTTAAATTAAACTGTATTTATCATATTTATAAATATGGAGTGATGATTAGATTTTAGATAAATCTCTTATAAAATTAACAAAAAAAATGTTTTTCAACATCAAATCTCAGACGAAATATAATGCAGACTGTGAATAAATTAATTTCATCCCCTTTTAAAATCCGCATACTTTTCGATTCACTCAAAAACTATTGAATAATGCTTTCAATCATACGATTCGTACGTTATTTTATTGTAAATATAATTCACTGAGCTTAAGATTGTATAATGAACACGATTTTGAAACATTTTAATAATTAATTAAAGAGTTGTAAATAAACTTGTCCAGTGCAATCATAGATCGTCTTAGCTATGAACTATTTACGATTTATCCCTACAACATCTTCATCAAATTATTTCCAAATAAATACAAATGCATCATCAGTAAAAAAAATTGATTTCGATGATACTTTATGGATATTTATATTAAAAAAGTGCTAAATTTCGAACACCAATATTTTTGTTCAATGATTTTCCCCATTGAATTTGATGTGCGTTGTATTATATAAATTTAAAAAAAGGCAGTGTGTGGATCCTTTTCGAAGTTGTTATGAAACCCCCTTACAAAAATATTTAAGCTTAAACATGTATGTATAAATTAAATAAGTATATTTGTAAAGTAATAAAACTATGAAAATATGTTCCGTCAATCATTTTGTTTTATTTATTCATAATGTATTATTAACATCCCCTACCCTAAATACAGCTTTTTATTCGAATATTGCCAATTTTTAATTTCAATATTGTGTAAAACTATCCCTGATCCCTAAATGGCAAAGCAAATTTGCTAAAAACAATTAAATATCATAAAAATTATCAGAAACATCGACGAAATGTGGAATAAAGACACCCTTAATTTGGAAAATGCTTTTCAAAGAAATTGTTAACGATCTTATTGATGCTTTTATAGTATTGTTTAATTGATGAGGAATTGAATTGGAAATAAAGTAAATGATGCTATTTTCAGAGCAGATGTATACAATATGTTTTAGACAATGAGGTATGATTTGGTAGGAGACATCAGGTCTATATATAGATTTGACGTGTGATACCTCGGGTAGGTCTTCCTGTGCGGGAAGCCATGACAGTCGTTATCACGTGATAGTAGAGCTAGAAAGGGTGCAAGCAGGGGGAGGGCCACGGAAGCCTCCTCTAGTCGCCATAGTAACCGCTTCCGACAGGGAGGTCACGGGATTCTGGGGGAGGAAGTGCCAAATCTCGCCCGTCGGTCACGGGATATTAACCCGTAATAATGTGGTTCGCAGGGCTCATTTTCGGTTGATGAAGTGACGGCGCACGCCCGGCCCTCACGACGATGTAGTTATAAATGTAAAACACGGGTCGTGGGTGTGAGAACATAGTCGTTGGGAGGCGGAGGAAAAAGAGACGATGCTGAGGGGTTGATGACTGCGACAGAGGTCCGTGCCCAGAGGTGCACGAACCGACATCCATACTATAGAGATCTTTTCTGCTAATTGAACAAACACGTCGCCATTCAACTCCGACAACCAAATCAAATTATAAGCTTACCTTAACAGCTCCCGATGAAAACATTTCAATTATATACGCTGGAAAGGGCTTTATGGCACATTAACATTAATTATAAGAAGCCTCCTAATATATTTTATGACTTTGCATATCATATATATAAGCAAAAAAATGCAGAATCCATAAACAAATAAAATATTGATCATCAAATTTTAATTAATATTAAATTCACTATTAACCTGTATGGTTGGATGATCGCGTATTTGCGAGCGAATTCCAGTAATGCAGTACTCTTGTACGTTGAGCTCGGAGAAAGACAGAGACAGAGTTCGCTAACTGTGCACGGGAAAAAGAGACGGAGAGCTTTCTACGTACATGCAAGATTGTTTAGATCGTTAACCTAAATTCATCGAATAATAATGATGTGTGAAAGATAGAATGAATCGATTTCAAGTGTATTGTTTATGTTTACTCGAAGAAACTACCGAATATTGTGTGTTATCGATAGTGTTAATTTATTTAACTCGTTCGTCGATGCATCTCGGGAGTCATGCTTATAGATTTGGACTTCGTGAGTAACAACACCGATTTATGTTGGGCGATTCAAGTGTTAATTATTAGCTTCATACGCGCCACTGCGATCCTGACAGATAAGTGGATTTGTACGGATGATAAATCGCGGACAAGCAAATATAGCATCTAAGACTATGAAGATTTTCAATTGGCTCACTACTTAAAGGGTTTGAATTAACAAAATCATACTTAAATATTAAAAATTTAGAAGACACTCCAAAGATACGAAGGCTTTTTCTATTGATCCAAGAATTGGGAAAGCCCATAATGCTCATAATGATTATTAAAGGACGTTTCTACCTTGTTGGCCTAAAAGAGATATAGAATGTTGATATTTAATATGTTGCCTAAGCGATCTCTATTGAACGTAAAAATATTTTTTAAACTTTGACAAACGTATAGCTGAGCGATGACATTCTTCATTACGGAAGTCCTAAATCCTGGACAATTGATTTGCAGCAAATAAATTAAATATATTTTTACTTTTTACAATATCATATATAGTATAGACTATAATTAGAAAGAAATATTAATAAATAAAATAATAGTAAGCGATTGAAGAAAAATGCGTGTTTTTACCAACTTTTTTTTATAGTTTTTTGTTCATTAAATAAACATTTTTAAATATTTTTGGAATAATTTTAGTTCATACGATGAAAACGTTCATTATAAACGTGTCTGCCAAGTTTCATAAAGAATACTCATCTAGGGCATGTGAGATCACTTCCATAAGCTTGGAAAAAGTAGTTTCGAGAAAAACGCGTTTAAAATTTTTCCTCTCCTCCATTGGTTCTTTCTGATATCATGAAGAATAAAAAAATATTTTTTTGAACCAACAAGGTAGAAACGTCCCTTCTATACCAAAATATGATCTAATATTGATCACATAAGATCATTCATAACATTCGATGACCATTAATAATATGTTAAAGAATCAATAAATTTGATCAATATGAAATTGTTTCGGTTGAAATATTGTTTCAATTTGTATGCATAGATCAATAGTTAGGATTTCTGATGATCGATCAACATTTTCATATTTAATATTTACTTACTATTTAGTTCTGAGGAAATCAAATTGGAACACCACCATATGAAAAATCATTTTCCTAAAAATGTCTCCTGTGGAAATCCTCTACCTGATGATGGATACGACATCAAATTCCTTTAATTTAATAATATAATTATATAAAAAAATAAATATAGAATTTGAATCGCAAAATGGATGGTTTTGTTCCCCTGTTGGGGGTTGTGAATGGTTGTAGAGGGGATGTGAAATCAAGTGGCCGGAAAGTTAGAAGCCTTTCAACTCGGAAACATGGAAAGTGGAAATAAGCACAGATACCCAAGATTTCCGAAATCGCGTACTACAATGAACTGATTTTGAGCACGTTGAATTTAAATTGACATTTCTTACATGAATATTTAAGTTGATGCATATTTTTTACAAAAATTGATACACAGGCGAATAGCACGAATAAAATCATCAACGTTTAATTGCATTTTATTGACATATGAGCTGTTTATATTAAATCATCAATGATTAATGCTTTTGGTATGAAAATATCAAAGAGCGGAACACATCCATAAAATTGTTGAACATCTCCCATATGAATCACTAGAAGACATTCCAAATTAATGATTCAACTATCAAACGTCTTCGGCCACCTGAAACTACCATTCGTCAAACAACATACAAGTATTTAATTATCTAATAAATTAATAAACGAAGAAACCTGTCCCTATGTGATTTTACTGCAGATTTATGGGAGTTGATACATTTATGTGAGACGTCTTTATAAATTAGTGCCAAGCGAGCTGTAAAAATGTTCGAATCGAACCTAAAACGCGAATCCATAAAATTTATCGTCGTGTAAATGGCATTCTTAATGACTTATTTGTTCGCGTTTTAAAAAGACAAAATACGCGCGGGCACTGCGCAAAATTGATGCCAATTTATGAACACGCCGAATCGCACGGCAAATTATGATTTATTCGCATTGTTTTCGATGCATTCGTGCTGAAATGCGTTTAATTCGTAGGATGCAGTACAAATGCAATTGTCTTTTAATCGACTAAATATTAGCTCTCGTTGCGTCGATAAATCAATATTGATGATTAACAATGTTTGAGCGTTAAGGTGTTAAATTTGCATTCACATAAATTATCCATTGCTATTTGGGAGCATAATAATTGCAGTGGAAGTACAAATTTATACCATATTAATTGCTTTTAACGTATCTAGAAATTCGTTCGCATAATATTTTGATTTCGGCCACTCATCCTCTGTCGTCGTCTCTTGAGTACCTTATTTTTTTAACATAGAAATATTCATCCATTTGCAAAATAATTGACCTAATGATCTTTCAAATCCACCAAGCTATATATTTTAAGTACTCGCAATTTTTTAATTTTATTTTTTTAAATTCAAAAACTATACCAATGATGTTGTTTACTATTTTTATATGATTTTGATAAGAAACATTTTTAGTTTATTAAGAATTTAATGATCGAATTGCTTCAGTTGCACTTCAATGTTTCGCATAATAAAAATTACAACTGAGAAGTGAGCGCATATTTGTTACTTTAATCAATCAAATCTTCATCTTCCCATTTAATTTCTTGTCAAATTAAAAATACTGAATTTAAAGACCTTTTAGTGATAGGGAACATAAATTAAGACGCACTATAATCTGAAAACCTCCCCCTTGACTTATATTTATTTTTCTTCTCATTTCGATGTCAACAAATTTGAGAGATCTAAATTTTTCCTGATTTCTGGATTCAGAAAAAGTACTGAGTCAATTAATAAAGTTGAATAAGGCCACCTATGAACTACTGATTTACAACAATAGTAAAAATGCTAATTAAAAATATTGGAAAAATCGATAATAGTAAAAAAGAAAATTCGACTTCTATTTATTACTAAGCTAAGCTAAGTTTTCATTCAAAATTTAATCTGGTAATTTTGTATGTAACTAAATCTTGTCTAGCATTTTTTAGGGAAAAATTACTTACTTATCTTATTTTTCGATTTTTATTGAGCTCGTCTTCTGCTTTTCAGAGCTCATCCATGGATAAGATTTTTTAGAAATTGGAAAATGACTGTACTCCTTCCAAACTTCATCATAAAATCTCATAGTTTTGTTTTTTTCATACATACAGTAAGGAACTTTATCTCATTCCATTAAACAGATTTAATTCAATTCAAGATAAATGCAAAAAAAATAATCAACAAGACTCTTATTTTATGCCTTCTAAATCAGTTAATTTAATAAAGAAGAGGGAGATGTCTACTGACGTTCTTATTTATAAATTCTTAGATTAGAGGTCTTAACTAGAAGGTACTAGAAGCGTTGGTATTGTTTCGATAGAGCGTCGGTTATCATCAGTTTAGCTTTGGCCTTCCTAGCATATGTTGAAAGTTAGAAGTCAAAATATAATTTGATTCGAAAAGAAAACAGGATACCTCAGACCGATGTAAATAAACCACGTAATAGATTCTTCCACGGAAATCGACACATCAAGGGTCAATCAAGTTTTAGTGAAGACACAAGTGCCAATAAAAAAAGCTAAAACGCTTGGAACGGGACCTGAAGGGCATTTTTATCCATTGCACCCCCGATTTTCAGAAATAAAGTCTTCCAATATATGTAAGATTTGTTGAAAGTTGAATTACTGAAGAAATGTTTAGGTGGTCACACGCAGAATGCAAATGCAGATTGGCTCCAAAACAACTACATTCTGGCTTAAAAGTAATCAAGGTTGCAGCATTTTTAGTTTTTGCATTATCCAATGAAGACAATTTAGCATTTGTAATGATCATGAACGAGCTGAAAGTAGTTATTGGCACGTGGAGCATTAAATAAGTACGGCAAATAGATCAACCGGCAGAATAGACGCAGCGCAGCGGAGACCAAGGTAGCTCAGAAAGCTCCAAAAGAAGAAATGCAAGTTTAAAATTATGTATATAAAGAAGAAGAAGGGTTGCTATATAGTTTTAGAATATCTGGTTAATTTCTGGGCAGTTTATACCATTTATTACCGCCTTAACCGGTTGACGCACACGTCTGGAATAATGATTTTTGCAATTCATAAACGTAAAATTGGAGTTAAACCATCGCTAAAACACACAATTATCATTGTTTTGGATTAATGACATTGATTGTTGACAGTAGCGTTATCTGCCTCATTTCAATTCTCAAATAAGTTTGAGAGAGCCGCTTAAGTTTTGATGAGTTTCGTCGATGTGAGATAAGATTTGAAGTGTCCACAAAGACGGTATGCATAGACTTATTTGACGCAAAAAGCAAGTACTATTTGCTTACGCATGACGGGATTTGACAGTTGTGTACGTCAAAGTGTTAAATTACTTGTTTTCGTTCAATTTATTTTCAAACGCGTTTTTCTCAAAACAACTTTTTTTTTAACTGGCGGGAACTCTAACTCAAAAAGCCTTTGACCAATTATTAAAAATATTTGTATAAAGATTTAATACTTAATTAAAATCAACATGAACCAAATTTTGAGATAATAATATTACTTAAAGAGTATTTTTTATTGCAAGAAAGTTGCAAAAGACTGGTAAAAAATCGTACCATTTTGTTTAAACGCTCCTAAAATTATATATATATATTTTTTTTTAAATCAAAACTAGCTTTATATTTTTAAAAAAACATATTTTTATTAAAATTAAAATATTATATTGATTTTAAATAAAAATTGCGTCTTTCACAATTCCCGCCAGCAGCAAACTCTGATGGTGATCTTCCATTGGCATCAGCTAATAACTCTGACTGTTTCGGCGGAAATTACTAAAAAAAAATTCAGATGTACTTCAAAATATTAATAAAATATTTTCTAAGTTTAAACAAATTCTAATAATTCTAAGTAACCGGTTTCCCCCCTTAAAATCTACCCTTAAGTTTACGGATTTGTCTGAAATGCGCACTTTATTAATGTTTTCACCCTATTTCATAGTCATGACCCATAGGATGCAAATCATGATTTAAAATTATGGAATGACTTTATAATAATTCATCACAATGTCATGCATATCTCACAGTTGCCTTGTGTTGGATCCTTAAATTATTAATCGTTTTGATTTAATGCAGAAATAAAAAATCCCCATAATCCATTTTATCGCTATTTCGGGGGAAATTATTTTATTATGGTAACCGGATTCCCACCTCACAACAATATAAGGGTCACATCTTTGTGTTGATCTTACAAACAGCCCTGACTACTCTATATATAGACTTCCAAGCACATCCTTTTATAAGGCTATAAATCTTGGCGAACACCTAATTGCCGAAGAGCTAAAATTTTAACAAACATTCCATTGCCTTATAAATAAAATGTTTTCATTTTTTATTACAGAGCAGTCTTTAATGCTCGTCGTTTTATTATTTACGGGAATTCGTTTCTCGGGAAGCTTTTGGACTTTATCGTTTTACATATGGCCGATACATATTCGATGGAATATACTTTCCAACAAATATATTTAGTATTTACTCCAATAATACATTTATTCTGATTGCTTTTTAGCAGATACGTTCAAAGTATCTTTTGGCAATGTATTGGTATTTTTTGTCCTGTCACATGTTACCATTGATTTATGTTAAAATCGCCATTCTTCTATGCGGAATCGTATTTGCATATTGATTGTTCTAATGGCTTTTCATATACACCAAGTGTATTTCATGATTGAAAAAACTGCAGTTATGGGGGCCCATCCTAAAGATGCAAATTGATGAATCGATTAATTTGCATATTGGCCATTTTATATTTCATCGAAAGCGAGTTCCACAAAAAGCCTTAAATATTAACAAATTGCTGAATCTTTTAGATATATTTCGTTTCAGATGCATTTATGAATATGGCACATATCTGTATGCTTTGGCGAATCCTTCGCCGTTGATCTTGCGTAAACAATGAACAATATTTGTGATATAGCAGGATTTCATTGCTGGAATTGGCAGGATCATCGACAGAATATAAAAGACGGCAGCGGTTGATGGCATTCCTGGAGCGTTTAAAGCTGTTTAACGACATTCTTTATAGCCTTCCAGTTTGTAGAGTGGTGCTGTGATAGGCGTATAAATGCTCCAAGGGAAATAACCATTATTACTACCAGCACAAATCTTATCGACATTAAAATTTTCTTACAACCAGGGGTGCATCCTAATGAATATATGATACTCAATGCGATCATCGTTTAATGTCTTTATAGTGTAATCATTAATTATTTATCGCAAGCAAATAAAAGCACAGCTTCATTCATTGTTATCCATATTTCTAATATAAATAACTTGCCATCATTTTATCGATTATATACCCTGAATTAACAAAATTTTCATATAAAAATGTCACAATATGTCTTTGAAAAATTAATATACCGGGTTTGATTTTTTTCTAGTTTAAAAAGAGACAAATTTCATAGGATCCACCCCTCTACATGAACAGAACGAGGGCACGTCAGAAGTCATAACTGTCAATAGATGGGCGGTCGCCATTAATGTGGCCATCAGTCAAACCATATTTATTTACTTTAAATGATAGCCCAAAAAACCTGCTCCCTTGTCTCCATAACCATGAACCATAACATTTCATTGTGATGATCTTCACATACATACTCCTAGCTTTGGAAACGAATCAGGAGCTTTCAATTTGATGTCAGATCTTATCATAACGGTTAAAATCAATTTTAAGACTAAATACTGATAGCGTAGGCTGAATATCTTATTATCAGGCTTAAATTTAGATTGCGAAAAATATTTATATTGCCGATCACTGATCTTGATTCAGGCTAAGCTTAATTTCTTAAATCTGATTATCGAATATCGAAGCAATTAATAGAACAGTGTAGAATCGCATAACAATATGCGATTCTGCACTGCAATTTTAAGTTTTTCTCTTATATTTAAAATTCTAATTCAAATCATCATATCGTAAAATACCATATGTAAAAGATTTTGGATATCGCACTTTAAGAAGAATATTAGATAATTTAAAATTTGTAACTGTAGGTTAGTTCTGCGATTAAGCGGTTGGACTGGCAGTTCAATCATTTTGCCACATTTTTTAATCACATTTTTTCATTTCTAAACTACAAGAGTTAGGTATTCGACGTTCGCAATTGAATATCACATACAGTACTAAAAATAAGTTTAGAAACGCCGTTACAAATATTTTTTTTCTTTCGTCTTTTCAAGCTAGATCCCTTTTAAATAACGACACATCATAATGTACACCTTAATAGTAATATAATCGTAAGATGAAAAAAATAGAGGGTTTAGACAGAGAATGGGTCTCATAATTTCAAATTTTACAAAACGCATTTTTTGTTAATTCAGTTTTTTTGTACATTTTTAAGCGAATATTAGCGTTTTTTATTTACTTTTTTGAATTTATGATGGCAAAATTTAGAGTTTTACTTCATACTTCTATTATTAAACTACGAAATGTATAAGTTTCAATCAGGAAAGTTTCTAAAAAATGAGAATTTTTATCAAGAGGGATACTATAAGATGATATGATCCCATGAGACAGGGACATTAAAGAACAGGAAAAGACTGGGCTGCCGAAAATGTATTTCGAGTGCCGAGAACAGCTTTATTATATTATTTTCTAAATACTAAACCACGTCTAAAAAGCATGGTTCGGTATTTTGAAAACATGTATGTACCCACAATCCCCAGACCTGTCTCTAGCTGAACTTTTGTGGTATGAGATCGATCAAAATGTCAAAAAAATATTTAACAAACCTCAAACCTCTTTTTGTGCGATTTCGAAGTTATGCGGTTGTTTTTAAAGCAACAACCGCATAACTTCGAAACCACATAACTTTTTTTTAATTTCATAAAGAGAACGTATCGAGATAATTTGTATAAAATAGGAAATAAATCATAAACACTGGCTTAGATTTTTGGAAAAAATGATTTCGTGTTTTTTGCATTGTTTCAATGTTTTGACTTTTAAAAATACATTCTCCAAAGGAATTTTCAAAATTTCAACTACTTACAGAATTATAGCTATTTTAGTAACGCGGCATTAACTATTTTTTTTTTCAAACTGGTTACAAATCTTTTCTATATAGCCCTCTATTATTTCTACCAAAACTATGTCAAAATTTATTTTTTAACTATTTAAAAAAAATTAAAACTGACAAAATAAGACCAAAAAACGACTTGATTGAATTTTAAACAATCGCCATTTTGTTATTTTTTTATGTTAGGGACAATAGTGACATCTTTGCTAATTATGAATTATATTGTTGAAAAAAGAAAATCCACACAGAACAATGATGATATTGATATTTTAATTGCCGATTGTTTTCCTGTTTTTTATTAACTTTTTTTATGCGATTTTGGATATATTTTATATAGCTATTTCAAAGTTATGCGGTTTTTTAAAACCATGGAACGCATCTTCATTTTTTATATGTGAGTTATAGCTTTTTTTGTGCGATTTCTTTTTGTACCGCACAAAATAAGGTGAATATCGATCATACAAAGAAATGAATCTCTTTACACAAAAAGGTAAATATTACCCCATAAAATTGGAGGAGATTGTAACTTCACTATGATTATGAAGTTTTTGATATCTAACTAAATAATTTCGTTAAAAATATTAGAAATGGTATTGATGATGATTGGCGTTGTCCCCTATTTTTTTTTTAATTCATCCCTGTATTAATGTGAATGAAATTAAAAAATGTATTGTGATTCTTCTGGACAAATGCAAATTTTATCATTTCCATTGTCTGATAACTATGTTTCAAGGCGTATAAATGATTTTCAAGCATCATGCACCATATCATGATTATATGATATAAAATATGTTGTCGAGGTTAAAAGAGAATTACGATGTCTATCTTGAATGTGTTAAAGCTTCGTTATGTTAATATGAATTTTAAATTTTCATATCAGAAACTTTCGCTGTAACAAAAATTAGGAAGCACGTGTTGAATCGAAATTTTAAAATAAAATCCTCATACAAATTCATCATTTTATTAGTCGATGAAATGTCCTGTTGATGTTCATGGCTTAATTTTAAGATATGGGCATTGGCAATAGGCACTTTAATCTTTCGCCTCGAAACCATTAAAGTGCGACTGTTGACTCGAATTGGTTAAGCATTCAATTTCATATTTTATGATATTTTTATGTCGATCACCGTTATGATTCTTGGAAATCGTTGTCGGTTTTATGAAGCCGTCATAGAAAAAATCGACATTTATAGATTCGATCGCCGTATTTATGGGGTTTATAAATAATAATCAATTAAACGTACGTTTATTACTTAATTTACTTTATTTTATTTGGCCAACATGCGTTGGCGTATAATATATTTTAGTGGAAACCCATTAAAGTATATTGTCAATATTGTCATTTGACATGAAAAGCGGTACCCATATGTGAATAAAACGGCGCTGGCTTGGATATTAATTTATATGGTCATTCAATAAAAGTAGTTTTGTGTGAAAAATCACTATGGGCTCGGTGTGAAATCGAACGTTTCGAGACGATGATATCATACATTAAGCCTATTAAAATTAAAAGGATTATATAAATCAATTAATGGCGTTGGGGGCTTAGTATGTTGTCTTAAATGCAACACGGATGATCTCATCAATCCGGATGCCTGATGATTTTTTCCTATGTCGGATGTTGTTAAGAAAAATATCAAATTTGCCCGAGCAAAAAATAAGCCACCTACAAAGATATCCGTATTGGTTTCACAAGTATACAAACATAAGCGATGAATGAATAAGCGGATATAGGATTGCAAAGATTTCTCTCTTGTGGCCATTGTGACTATTTATGTTTGATTTGTGAAAAGCATCTTTTCTACTCGAGCCAAATAACAACAATGAACTATCCTCGACTTCATGAATGAATATACTATTTAACATACAAAAAAATACTAGCAATCATGTATGAATCAAATCGCATACAATAGTGTTTCCGAAGCCCATTTTTGGAGTTGGTTGCGTTAGATGAAAATTTGGAACCAGAATTAGTTCAGAATAGTAGCACTTTATTAAGCCTTTAGAAATATAAGTGGTTTTTCTAAAATTTAAATAAAAAGAAAGATTCACGCGTAAAAAAGATCCACAGATCCACATTAAAAATATTTATTCTAAATTATATTTTCTTCTATCATTTTCTTCATAAATGGTTCGAAATCGTCTTCCTTGTCAGATAAACTATTCTGTGCTTGGATCAATTTTAAACACAATGTTTTCCAATTTTCTTGTTAGGTTGAGAGCGTCATCTAAATTTTTTTGCAGCAAATAATCACGATTCGGAAGATTCATCGTCACTTACATGATCAGTTTCGGGTGTTAAAATAAGGTCAACTAATTCCTCTTCGGTTATAACGTCATCGGTAAATAACTCTTCGATATCCTTGTATTACAAAACGCATCAATACAAAAAAAACATACTTTCTCGACCGTGTTAAAGCGAAACCGCGCAAAAAAGTACCACGTAAATCGAGGGAATTCAGTTGAAATTTAAAAATATTTAAAACGAAGAAAAAATGTACTATATATAATGTAATAAGGATGTGAGTAGCACCGATTTAAGTTTCTAGTGATGCTGTTAAGTCAATATAACACACTCGTCGCCAACCGTGAATCGGTGTTGTTTTTCACGGGGTCCAAATTTGATAGTCTCTCAGGTGTTTTTTTTTAAATCTTAGATCGATAAGTTCGACTCTATCATTAGTCAAATTGACAAAAACAAAGTGAAGATAAGAAGTGCAAACAGACAAGGATAGGAATGTTCGAGGAGAAGTTTCGAGGTCGATCTCAAAATATATTTAGACAGTTGTCATCTGAAAGACATTATAGAAAGACGTTCGTAATGTTAACATTTGTAAATCGTTAAAGAAATACGTAACAGTGAGACCCTGGATTCGCTTTTCGGAGACTGTTTGTTTCGGAGACGTTCTGCTCTCAGCCACCACACAGGGAACCATACGAATCTTAACTCTATTCAGTCATGTATCGGTTTATAACATCTCTGAATGCTCAAGTGTCTAAGTGACCTTATCATGAACTAAAACATTGCTCCAACAAATTAAAAAATGCGGTCGTTCCATACTCGCCATGCAAAACACCGTGGCGAGTCGGTCGCCTTTTGAGAGTGAAGAAAGCGACAAGCTTCAGATATACTTAGCAGAATTTCAAATAAAGCTTTACAAATTACGTTTAACTGTAATTAGGCATTCTCGCTTGTTAAGATATTTCAAAATGGCAAAAAGAAAGTCACCGAAAGAAGTGTAATCGAAAACCAGCACTCCATATTAGAGACTACTTTCAAAGATACCACATAATGGGAAATACAAAATATATTTTAAAAATAAAAACATGTTATTGAAACCAGCGGTTCTTAAACTTGTATAGTCTTCGGACCCTTTTTGAGCAAAATTACTTTCATGAAATCCCTCCAAATTTTTTTTGGCGGAAATTTCTGTAACTAATTCTACGAAAATATCTTGTTCAAGTATAGATAAATGTTTTTTTATGTTTTCGTGCACCTCCAGGAATCCGCGGACCCTCGTTTAAGAACCGCTGGTCTAAACATACATCTAATATCAATACAAAATTAATAAATCTTGTTTATCCTTCATAATCTTGCATGCTATGTATCAGTGCTCTTTCAATGGAAATTAATTCCAACCATTACGACACCCATGTCCAAATTTAAAACGTCTACAAAGGGTTAATATCATGCTACATAATGCAAAGTTATATTTTAGTTTAAACATAATTTTGTTATGTATAAATATATTTTTTTATATTTGCAGTGTGCTAATTCCATTAAATAGAAATGAAATAACTTTATCAAATCATATTTAAGCGGAGGAAGAAATTGTTCACCGAAATTACGCGAAAGAGGAACGTCCGTCCACCATATACGAATATGGACGCAGCGACGAACGAGTTAAATGCATTGTTTTTTCAATATATAGATTTTTTATGCAATCCTAAACATTAAATTTTTATATAGGTATTGTATTATAAAGTTTCCAATTCAAATTTGATTACGTTTCATCATATAATTTCGAAGAAAATATAATTATTTTTCTGGGAATCTAAATTTTGCAACGTTTTTGGAGTTTAAAAAATCTCGAACATCTTGGAAAGCAGCAATTTAAGTTCCTCTATTGTATTTTCTAGCTGAAACTGCCAGTATCAATCATCGGGTTTAAAAGTATCCGTCTTTTAAAAAAAAATCTTGAAGACAACCGTGGTTTAGCCGCCTCAAAAAAAGGGCATCGGCGACGTTCCGTCTGGGAAGTCTTATTTATTCAAGACCTGATGATGTAACCCGAATGCCGATCCCCAGGGTGCGATCCCGTCACTCTTCGTCCATCGATGGAATGTCCACATCCGGAGACGTCGAGCTAAAATAATAAACTATGGCTGAGGAAGACAAACAAATTTGTGGTGTTTCAAATGCTGATTGCACACACGTGGGAAGGAAGCATTGCAGATTGTTGCAACACTGCAGAAGTCACTTATATACTTCCGACGTTTGTGTTATTTGAATAAATATAGCAATATGGATGATTTAGATAGATTCGTAATTTGATAAATATAAGTTTGTTATAATTTGTTGACGGATTTAAGCTGATAAAATCTTTTAACAATAAAGCTTTTACATGTCAAATTAATCTGTTCGAAAATCACACAAATAGTCTTTTCCCCGATGATTCCCTAATGCCAAAACATTCATACGATCACTTAAGCGTCCCAGATACGTATCTCCCGAAACACAAAAGATAACCATCCCTAAACAGGAAACTCCAAATTGATTTTTGCCAACGTCTCAATGGGATTATTCATCCAATCAAACTCGATACCTTTCTTCATGACTTGATCCCTTTATTCCGAGGCGTCTTAATAAGATTGTTATCTGACAGTCGGGCTGGACCGATCCGTCCCTAAAGTCGGGGAATTCGACTGAAGAAAAAATTGAACATTCCTCAGGCTGGTGGTAACGATATTGTGGTGCCACTCTGTCTGCCGAGATCGGCTCCCGTCCTTCTCCATCCATTGAATCTCCAACTCCATCTCTTTCCTCCAAATCTCGTTTTGTCCGATTCTTAACATTTCTGTCCTTGTATTGCCTATTGATAAAAAAACAGGTAGAGGAAATCATAAAAATATTTTTGTGAAACATTCAATAGTGTGAAAAAGGAAGAACACATTAGCTGCGAGATGTCCAGACCTGTATGAACGATCAGGAATCGGGTGACTCCGAACAACTTTCATGGCCTGAATTTTTACATCACGCAGATTGCGTTAATTTATCCGGTTATTTCGTCCTGATATGGCACAATTACAAACTGCTGATTTACAATCGCATGTGCTAAATACATGTTAAATGCCATAATTTAAATCAATAATAAATTAAACGAGTTGCTTGACATATGTGGAACAGAGTTGTAATCGGCAAAAAATACGCTTGGCATAATTCATATGTATATTAATGGACGCGAAAATTTTACATGAATATCCATCATAAAAATATTTTTTGCAGTGGTCACATGACCACTGCAAAAGTTTTATAACAGTGTAGT
Source organism: Stenopsyche tienmushanensis (assembly GCA_008973525.1). NCBI lineage: Eukaryota > Metazoa > Arthropoda > Insecta > Trichoptera > Stenopsychidae > Stenopsyche > Stenopsyche tienmushanensis. The sequence continues at coordinate 422,210 of WACJ01000087.1, read as the reverse complement.
AACAGCTTTATCCTTTCGCCAATCTCTCACGATACCAGATTAGTATTTATGACGAAGTTTCGCTTGGAGATAATTCATAATTGACATGAAGTTCTTCTTACATGCAAATGAAATATGCTGACGAGCACGGATATAGCGAGCATGCAAACATTTATAATGTATATAAGATAAAAAGACTAAATGAACCTGTTTTTAAAATCAAAATTGATGGATTGTTGTCACAGTTGGTGCTCGTTATAACCGAGTGACCAAGTGTTGGTATAGTGGCTTAGATCCTGGACTCTTACTATTTAACAAAAAATGTATTCTTAAGAATTTTATCAGTCGTAATATTTAGGTATAATTAACTGAAATTGCTATCGTCGGATAAGACGACTTTTGTTCGTGTTGTCTTGAGAGCAGACGTTTGTTTCGATAATTAGGATACTCGCATCATTCTTATTGTTAACCAATTTTGTTATTCCTCCTTGACTATTCTGGAGTGATGTCATTAGCTGAGTATCACTACTCCTTTGCAAAATCTACTCCTTCAGAATTAAACTGGTAGGCTTACACGGTAGGCCTGTCCTTTTATTTTCGCAACACATTGATTGGCAAAAATCTATTTTTGTATTTTAACGTCATAATCTTTCAGTTCCCTCTCATAATTTCTAATGCTAACATTTTTCAAAGCAAGGATTTTACTAAAGCACATTTACACTCGTTACTAGCGAGTGCTATTTACATCGTAAACACCCGGTCCGTTCATTATTCAACTTAACACCGCAATTAAAGCATCCCAATAACTGTACCGCGTCTATCCATTTATAATATACCTGCCTTTATTGAGGCTTAAGCCCCACATACAAAGACTTATAGTAAGAAGGATCACTGGAGTGCATCCAAAAAAGTGCAAGACCGCGTCTGATAAATGGATGGCTTATGATTTTTGTACCTGGCCAAGGATAACTTTCAAAGAGCTGAAGGAATTGTCGGGACACTTCCGTTGCATTGTGCGTGGCGTGAAGTCAAAACGAAATCTACCTTTTCATATTCATCATCAGAGGTGTTAAGGCACCTTTTTAAATATTGAGACTGGGAGTGATTTTAATTTATTGCCGTTTTGAAAGGTCCTTGCCCGCTAATTGTCCTGAAAACAAAAAGAAAATGCGTTATTTACCTTAAGAACAAATATCTTAACATTTGCGAGAAATCCAGTAATTTTACCATCTACAATACAATGCATCAATAACAATGTAAAATAAATGCATTTTGCACTAGATCATAAATATTTCATGGTGGAAAAAATTAGAGCATTTGCAAAATTAATTATATAAATTTAAATGGATTTCTCAAGATGCTGCAGCAATTCTTCCTTGTGCTTTGAAATTTGATCGATAGTAATTTTCTAAAATAGTCCACGTCCCCAAATTTGAAATGTCTGCCACAAAAGTAAAGCATGGTGGGTAGATTACCGGGATTCCTGTCACATGGCTTATTTCTAAAGTGTGTCACTTTGAAAAGATAACAAATAGTGTCCAGGAAGGATGATCACTTGACACCTTTCATTCTCAATGAAACCGTGCTTTTCTTGTGAACCTTCTGTTCTTCGTCATCCTTAACTTCTCTTACTTAAAAATGAGTAATACTCGCTATTATAAATGCTTTCGCTCTAAGTATATTATGCAAGAATATGGGGATTACTACGCACAGATACATTGTATGTATTTTTTGGTATTTTTTTATTTCAAAATCCATGCACAGAATAACTTCAATGTATAGAATAATAGCTTAAGAAGCAATATTAAAGAAAGATTTACGATTTACTGTCAGGCAGGTAATTGGATCTTAACTTTTGTTTGGGATGAGAACTTCGTCAAACAACGATTGCAAAAGACAATAGGCAAAATCGCTGCCAAAAACACCGATTTCAATACCTTAAATCCTAGAATATAACAGTGGAAAAATAATAAATAAAATTGGCAATCGATGAAATTCGTTGCACCCACAAGGTCAATGATATCTTGATGATCGAATCCATGATTACTGTTCGCACATAGAAATCGCTGTTTTGTTTAAATAATTAACTGTTTTTCATGAATGTGAGCAGTAGGCAGCGTAGGTCTATTAGATAAGTCATTATACAGTAAGTAATGAATGTTGAGCTACTGTCAATTGAAATTGTTATAGAGGAAAAAAACAACGCCAACAAAAAGATTCATTAATCATGTTTTCAGTCGAGAAAAATGACTGCGTCACGTTTAAAATAATATTGAAAAATAATGAGGTTGAATATCCATTTATATATAATATCATCATGCCATTTTATATCTCTCTAATTCGCACATGTTTGAAAAAATAAAGAGATTTACATGTAAATTTAAAATCTCTCCTTTGGTTTAGTTTCAACAAAAAATGCACACTATAGGAAAATAACTCATCAAACCTTGTTTTTATCTTTCGTTGTTGGTAAGCAATACTTGGCTAAGATTAATCAAAAATCATTCTCCAACAGAATAATTCAAAGTCGTATTTTAGAGTTGAGTAATGATGTTTTGGCAACAATTATTTATGAAATCAAAGAAAGTTCTATGTTTGCCCTACAATTGGATGAGACAACCGATGTAGTTTCGTGTTCGCAATTACTTAAAGATGATCGTGTAAAAGAGGAATTATTTTTGCAAGACTTTTCTCATCACTACTCGCGGTGAAGACGTATTCAAAACGCTAAAACAGTTATTTAAGTAAAAAGGACTGGACTGGTGAAAGCTAGTTGGCGTTTGTACAGACGGGATGCCTTCTATGATGGGAATACGTTCTAGATTTCGAGTAGTCTTGAAATAATTTGCTCCTCAAGTTTTGTCTAATCACTGCATGATACGATTTGGCTGTTAAGAAGATTCCTTCGGACTTATTAAGCGCATTGAGTGATGTATTAAAAGTTGTGAATCATATTCCAGATTATTCAAAGTTTTGTGCAATGAACACAGAGTTATCCTGGCTGTTGAGAGGGAGCATTTTAAACAGGGTTTATGAGCTGTGTGAAGAAATAGGATTGTTTCTCGAAAAGCAGAGAACACAAAAAGATATAAAGTTGTACTCAAAAATAAAAGATAAATCATTCATCAAAATTCTGACACATCTCGCTGATTTTTTCAGTGAAATTAACAGTCTGTTGACAAGGAAATATGATGAATATCTTGACAGCACAGGATAAAATTGCAAGTTTTCTGCATAAATTAAAGCTTTACCAACGCGAGTTCAAGTTGGCGATATATCGATGTTTATACTTGTTTATATTTATATATGTTTATACAACTGTGTGAACAATTTGTAAATGACAGATCTGAAAAAATCACGTTTAAAAATTCTGTGATTTACCATTTTTCTGTAGACTCAATGAAGCAATATGAGCCTGGACAATCTTCAGTCCAATTTTTAGACATTAGAACCATTTTCTACTGATGATATTTTTTTTTAAAATGAAGATGTGTCAGCCAAAGTAGAATTTCTCCGACTTTTTGAAAATAACACTTTCGGAAAAGTGGAATTTCAAAACTATGACCTTTGTACATTTTGGCAAAAATTAGGTGCTGAATATTCTATTAAAGCCAACAGCTCTAAAAATGTGCATTGAATGAAACTAAATCTACCACAAAAAAACTTGCAAATGCTAAACAATTTCAAACGTCAGTAATTAATCATAGAAGTATATTAAAATTGTAATTTCGTATAGTTTTGTGCAATTTCATGATAAATAAAGGCTATTTGTATGTATATGTTGTTTTCTTCAACAAAATTTTAAAGGGGGGGGGGGGAAAAACGGTTTCCATGATAGGCTATAGAGCTATCTTCATTGAGAAGAAATTGATGAATAATGAAATAAACTACAGGATTCAACTCCAACAATTGATTCAACAACTCTGATAATCGGTGCTATCAAGGTCTGAAAAATATATTAGGGAAAATTCACATTAACACTTTGCAGCCCGGGTATTCCACACTAACAAAACATAAGTTTTAGTTATTTATTTAGTTAATTCTATATAAAAATTATATTTGAATTGTATATTTTAATACTGAAAATTGGCATGCCTGTAATTCTTCTTCGAAATATAAATCCACCACGACTTGTAGCTACGGTACTAACCTTTTAATGAAAAACATGATGAACAATATCATCGAAGTTACACTTTGAAATGAAAAATTTCAAGGAGAAGGTGTTGTGTCGCAATGATTCCTACTGATATACTATTTGAATTGAAATGTGCGCAGTTTCCGGTGCGAGTATAAACAAAGCACAGGAACACACAGGGTATGCGTGCATGCTTCTCACATGGATAGCTGTATATGGGCTGCTGCCTACGACACCTACCACATGGAAAAAATATTTTGTTTCTAAAAGGACTTCATTAGCATGGTATAATCATAATCTTTGGGACGGGAAAAAATGTAGGAAGTCTCCTGCCTAACAAAAAGAACAAAGTGGAAAACGAAAATCAGAGAACTTGCGAGATCGAATGCGCAGTCTGCATCATGTCTTACATTGAATAAACCAGTAGATAGATAAAAGCGATAGAAATCGATAAACGAAAAAATAATAGATGTAATCAACAGACGAGACAACGTTACTAGCATACCTAGAGTTTGGCTACCAATTTTATTGAAAATTAATGCACCAATAACCAAGCAAAAAATCTGAAAGCGCAAACAATCTTTAATAAAGTGACGGCAATGCGTGGCCCAACATTGCGCATTGACAGGATTGGACGAAGGATGCTCACAAGAAGCTTGCAGTTATTCCGCGTCCATGGGTCCGACAGGAGACTCGAAATATCGAAAAGATGATGATGGATGCGATATCTTAAGAAAATTATTATATATTCTAAAAAAAAACAGTTAATTTATACCAAAAAATCATAAAATCTGCAAGCACTGTAAATTTAATCAATGTTATTGCTTACTTCCGCCAATCATTATATCTGAATATTAAAACATCCAGTTGATTAAGAATGATGCATTTGTAGAAAATTTTAATGAAAAATGAAACGTCATTTCCGTTCTTGCATTTATGAATTCTACGACTCACTTGCAAAAAAAAAATGAAGAACACAATGTCAAGCAATTTGTGGGTTGTCCTTTGGGCAGTGGCAACATTTGGTCCATTTTATTGCATGTTTTCGATAAAAAATCGCTTCGAATTTGTGTATTGAATTAAAAGCTGACCGACTCGAGAGCTAATGGGCTCATTACTACGCAGGTGCTTTATTTGATCGCGATGGTGAGGTGAGGTTCTTTTCGGTGGTTGGGATGACCGGTCCAGCATCCATTGTCGGAGGCAAAGGTGAGATGATGGTGTGGCCGCCGGTCACATTATGGAGATGTGATAAAACACGCTCGCATCCTGTCCGATTGAATTTATTCCCATTGTGCGAGCGTAGGCGTTTGTATGGGACGGCGGTGTGTATGTATCAAGTGTAAATATGAAGCTGTGTACAAGTGTGATTTAATGTGGACGTGAATATAAGCCGGGATCAAATCTTCATATAAAGTCCCTGAATTATTGGAATTAATATATAATAATTAAACGGCTATTGGGAAAATCACAGGCACGTATTGATGATGAATGCTTTGTGCTTACTTCGAAATTATTTTGAAATATCACCCATTACCGAGTAATGATAGGAGACGATCTCGAATAAATATCACAATACGGCCAACACCGCCATTATTTACATGGACGTTTATCGATAATATTCTATAAGCCATGTGATTATTATTAAAACATGAGCGGAAAATAATTTCAATTCTGTTATTAAAAATATTGATCTGAAATCGAATCAAGAGCCCTTCAAATCTGATATATTTTTAAATTCAGGTCAACTTTTGTGACCAAAGTTAACACTCTCGTCGCCAACCGTTAATCCGTGTTGTTTTTCACGGGACCCAAATTCGATAGTCGGAGCGTAAACAGAAGGAATAGCGATGCGATTTTATAACGCACAGGATAAACACGGACGACATGTGGCACATCTTCTCTCAGGAATTGTTTATCTTAGATCGATAAACAATTATTCTGTCATTAGCCAAATTATCGAAAACAAAGTGAAGATAAGTATGTGCAAAAAGACAAGGGTATGAATGCAAGTTTAGAGGTCGATCTCGAAAGATATTTGGATAGTTGTCATCTGAAAGACGTCGTAGAAAGACGTTCGTGAAGTTAACATTTGTAAATCGTTATAGAAATACGTAATAGTGAGTCGCTGGATTCGCTTTTCGGAGACTGTTTGAGATTTCACTGCACTTATCCCAGAACCTTGATTCGGTTAAAAAGCATATTTTTTCAGCAAATATTAGGTTTTCCCATAAGTTTCTTTCATAATCATCTGACAAAATTGGCCTACATCAATCGTTCAGATGTGTGGCTTTCTCATGAACTGCCTGACTCAAATATACTTCAGCGTATTTCAACATGCGATCTTCTTCTCCAACGACTTGATAGCCAACCTTTTTTGAAGAGACTTGTCACTGGAGATGAAAGTTGGATACTCTATGAGAATATCCAACGTAAACGGTCTTGGATCAAGGGTACAGAAGTTTTAACTATAGCTAAACCTGACTTACATCCAAAAAAAGTTTTGCTATGCATTTAGTGGAACTGGAAGGGGGTAGTTTATTAAGAGCTACTTCAGCAAGATGAAATGATCAATTCAACAAAATATTGTTTCCAACTAGACAATCTAAATCCAATGAGGCTTCCGGAGAGATGGAGAAAGGTAATAAAACAGAATGGATCATTTATTATTCAATCAATTTTGATATAATACAAATTATTGTTTATATTTTTTTAATATGAAAACGAAAGAAACTTATGGGATACCCTAATATATCAGCATTTTATACAAATCAGAAATTTCCGGGAATTTCTAGTAAAAGAAATTACACAAACTTACTACAAATCGTACTCTTTGTTACAAAATTATGAGATAAATTCTCGATCGCCAGAAAGCGAAAAAAAATGTAAAAAGGATCATAACATATTGTTCTAATTATCCAAAATCATCTCAAATGTATTTGAATTGTTTCAATGAATACCATGCTATATAATATAATGTTATATTTTATTTTAAACATAATTTTATATATAGTATATGTTTATTTGAGCTATTTTAATTTTGCCTTTATATGTTATATATATATTTTTTATATTCTGTTAAGTTAATATTTGCATGTGCCAATTTCATTAAATATAAATTAAATAACTTGTTAAATCGTATTTAAGCGGAGGAAAAAAACGTCCACCGAAATTACGCGACGGGGCCCGTGCGGATGGACGCGGCGACGAACGAGTTAATAACAATGATAGTTTTACATTGCTCATAAATACTACCTTACATCAAATGTCAATTTCGGATTACAGAAAGGGTCACATATATATCATTATTTTTAAAAACCGCATAACTTCAAATCAATGTGTTGAAATGTACCAAAAACGCATAAAAAAACTTTACAAAAATTAACCAATATTTTTTTTATGCACTTCGTGATATGGAAACATGCAATTCCTAAGTCGCGCTGAAATTTGAAAGCTCAAAATTGAAAACTTTTTCCAAATTTTAGGTACAGTTGATGATTCATTTTCTAGTTTATCCAGTATATGTTGTAATTTGTACTAGTGTTAATTTTAGATTTTTTTAATGCGGATTCGCATAAAAAAGCTTTGTGCTTTATAGAAAAATGAGGGGTAGGTCCAATATTTTTGAAAACCGCATAAAAACAGACCCGAGTGCATTGTCAATAGTATACATTAGGTGAACGTGTCGAAATACGGTCTTAATTCCATCTTGATTGGGTGTGTGGGTGGTTTTTAAACACTGAGCAATTTTTAATCGGAAGACCATAGAAAACTTCTCGAGACGACAGTCTAAATTTTGTAAAAAGGGCCTTCTGGAATATTTTCCAAAGTGTTAAGCGGTTGGGTTCGTAACTCAGTCATCTTAAGTTCGAATCCTACAGGAGATGTGGCTGGCGACCGCATTTTTAAAAACATATATACGCCATGAAAAACTATGCCAAAATAATTGGTAACGGAGATAATTATTAGAATTTGTAATAAATTTTCGAATGTATAGTCAAAATATGTAATATGTGCATTCTATTCTGAGACACATTTTTATTGATATAGTATTATTAGCATTGAAAAATACTTAAAAATATATGAAATCATACCACTTTTATGTAAGCTTACATATAATATCATTAAATATCTAATCTTAAAGATCGAACGGAAATGACTATGCTGAAATTCAATGAGTTTGAATTATCCTTGATGTATATGACCCTTAAACGTCTTGGTGGTTGAATTAATACTCAAAAAAAATATTAATATTACATCGATTCGAAGTTCCGCATTGAGGCAATCTTACAATGTATTGCCGAAGTGCATTAACATTTTTTCGAATACTTTTTCACAATATTTCGCCCGTAATTGATGTGTCAAAAAGTATACTCTCACATCAGGCTAAAAAATCGGCTGCCTTAAAATATTGCACCATGTCAACTTAATAAATTGTATGCAGAGCGATGATTATATACATAATGCGTTCTCATTATAAAATGACTTTTTTCAACACATTAAGCGCCGAGCCATCGTGGGAACTGTGGCTGCCTTGAGAGTACGTCCAGTGATTTATCAGTTCGCTTGTATGTATTTTTTTTCGGTTCAATAAGAAATTTTTCATTGCGTTAATCTCCAGGCGTCTAACTACTGATCCATCACTTTATAGTGTTTAATCTTCGGGGGCGATCATAACTCATCTAATCACCGAGTGCTCCCGGTTTTCGCCTGTGAACATGAGCTTTTTGACGGTCGTTAAGGCTTAAAGGCTCTATTGACCTCGGACCGGCTCTTTAATAATAAGCAAATAAATGCTTGATATATTTGCCAAATGATGCAAATTTCATAATGATCTGTTGGGGTATTGTGTTGGGAAAAATTAACGGTTTTTAGCGTGTAAATATCACACTGGCACTTGAATTTTATATTTAATCATTTAAATGACTGATAGTATTTTATCCATATTTAATATTAATAGCGTTCTGGATGCGCAATTGGCGAGCATTGGCGCATACTTGCCAAATGTATTTAATCTAATGCCCAAATATTCGCATATTATTTGGTATGAAATAATCAATCTTGTTTATCCATTAAGAACTTGATTGTACAATGGTCCTGATGCGAGATTTTAAGATTTATGGCGGCTCTAAAATTGCCCCAAAAAAGGATACACATCGACGCAAGCATTTGGCTAATTTTATGGAGCAAATCGGCTCTGTCGATGATATACGTATAAATCCTGGCTGTGAGTAATTAATTCCTTGTCGGTTCGCACCTATCGAATAAACGTTCGCCACATTCGATGTGTGCTATAAAATAATCTCTTATACGAGTGTGGTAGTTTGATAATGCGATGTTGAATACCTGGACCAAAACTCCAAGCTATAGCCAACTACCTGCTGCTACTGTATTACACTCCATCTCCGGTCAACGAAACACCGAATTGCCGTCGCCCATGTGTGGGTATCAGATTAATCACAGAGTTGGACTTGGAACTCAACTGTGTGCCATATTGGTAGCAGATGATTCAAAAATTACCTTAAAAATATATGCAATAAATCTTATAATCATTTATTGGATGCGTGATAAATAACATAACAAAACTGTATACATACATAAGGAAAATTGTAAATTAATTTATTTGATTTTAGCAAGAATTTATTACTCAAACTTTAGCTTTAAGTTCAAATCTATAGAAGGTGCAATTGGCGATGACATTTTTATAAATATACATATGCCATGAAAACCATGTCAAATTAGACGGCAATGTCCCAATAAAAAATAATGCCAAACAATCAAAAGTCATAGAGCTTTTATCAAAGCAATTATATCATTAAATCTAATAGATTTATTCAAAAAATATGATATATATGTATTACCAAATCCTGTATTCATTAAAATCAAAGTTATCAGCATTAAGTTATTAGCTAAATATAGATTCATATAGAAATGCCTATCATCCCTTATATTCAATTGAAATATATTAAATCCATAGTATTTAAGTAAGATATTTTATCTAATATTTAAGTAAGATATTGAATTAACAACATTCATGTGATATCATCTAAAAGTCTCAAAATTGCAATCAGTTACTGTCCGAGTGCTTGCTCTGGTCATGATGCTCTTGAACATTCATTCATACGGGTCAATCTTAATAATACGTACGATTTATTAGGTCTTTTTTTCTATTTCTCTAGGTCTATTTTTGGGATTTTTTAAATTTGATTTGATTTGATTCCAACAGTTCGTAATAAATCACACCATACATATCCCACCAAACACTTACAGGTCCATTTTTAAGATGTAATGATATTGTAGCGTGGGCGATTTACCATCCTTATATAGTAGCGCTGTTAACGATGACATCTTCCATCTCTCTTCAGGTGAAATGTGTTATTTTAATAGCGCCATCTCTTGTGGCCCTGCGGTGACATTGTACCTGCATACAGACGGATCGCTTCTTGCGCGTGCACCGTTGCCGGTTGGGTAGTGATGCGCAGGAGGCGAGAGTCGGGAGAGTCGTCAGTTAGCCTTGGCTGCGGAAGGTCGTCCTTCCTGCAGCCAGATCTTTCTCTCTTTCGTATGGAATAAATAATTATTTAGAGAAGAGTCTTTTTATTCAACGCCCGTCTATTCCCATTCATTCGTCCAGCAACATCACGGCCCGATAGAAGAACGGACCCGTGCGCTAGCGCGGCCATCCCGAGAGCCCGGGGACTCTGCCCCCGAGAGCAATATCTTTGCTGTTGGAATCGACTACGATATTTATCTGTCCATCGTGTTTTCTTGTGAAGTTATAATTAATAATCTATTTATCATCACCTGTTACCAATTGTTTGCAATTGGATTCGGATAGCTCATGCGGTACCCACTTTCCAAGCTTGGATACTTTCCCAATCTCCTTTTTAAATTATGAAAAACTGTTCCATGAGATGAATCCATCCTATATGTGATCTGATCCACTGTTAGTTGTGGTTCTGTTTCCATAAAAATTTTAAAAACGTCCAAAAAAAATTCCAAAAATGCGCACGAACTTTTGGACTGACCTGATATACACGTTTTACATCATTTAAAGTCGTTCTTGGTTATATTATCGTCTTTTGGTTTACGAAGCTGTACTTCGTCGATGATTTAGTTGTTGATTTACGCCAATGTCCGGCCCTGTCCGATCCGAAACAACAAATTCATAAGCCAAACAAAATCTGCTACCATATGTGATCATAATAAAAACATTACTCATCATTACCGCCTTTCTCACCTCGTGATATTTCACACACAGCATCCTCCTTTATTCGTTATTAATAATAGCCCGGATTTGATGCCTCTACATCCATTTTTTTTTTGTGGTGAGCTTCTGTTGTGAGCCTCGACCTGGGCTGAGGTGCCTCTTTATTGCCTTATAAATATAATATCGTTTGTTAATACCTTAATGTCTCGGCGGGAAAGGCCCTCAATCTATGGGGCGCGGTAGCTTTGAGGAGCCAAGCAAATCCTTTATGAACAGAAACATAACGAATTTCATCCTGATATTGGTATATGAGTCTTAGAGACTTAAGCTGAGCTTATGAAAGCTGGCGGATGTTGAATCATTAATTATGTTTATAAAAAATACATATATTCCGTCTGAATTAGATGCCAAATTTATTTAAAAGGATGGTATTTACAAAAACTATAAGATAATGGAGGCTTGTTATGGGATTGTTTATGGCTGGCATATTAACGATGTTGAATTTTGGTCCAGCATCGAAGATGAGCTTTGTCGCGCATTAAGCTCAGTGCCCGTCCACATATTAAGTCCGAGGAGCTTTTCAAAAAATAAAGTTACCAAATAATTGAGCCGTACATACACATAGGGCTTAAATGATACAAAGTGTGAAATAAAAACCATAAAATACGATTTGGAACATAAATTACCCGATGCATCAACAGAAATGACCGGGGCTCGACGAAAAAAAATCCTGTAATAAACAATGCATATATTCATGGTAATTTATTATGGGGTTTTTTTCCATCGCACACCTTCCAGATCATTAGGAGCTACTTCTTGTCGACGTTGAATCGCTTATGTTTGTTTAAACGAAATGAAATGTTAATTCGAATAAACGGTAATGATAAAAGCATCCAGTTATATTAACCGGGATAACGGTATATAAAATTAGTATTAGGCGCAACCCTAATACCGTGTTTCGGGTCATCCGTAATATATCATGACACAATGGATGAAATTATTGGATATTTTGAATTAAATCCAATCACGTTGATATAATAAACAAACTATTAATGAGCTTATCTGGTCCAGGCTTCTCAAACTATTAAGCGCATGAGCTTTTTGCTATGTATGAAATTATGCTCGTTCGTGTTGCGATATCAATGCTGGAATTATTTGGTGTTATCCTAAATAATCCATACACATAAAATATTTGTATAATTACGTAAGTAGTTGTATTAAATTAATATTTTTCTGATATTTGTGTATCTGTGAGAATGATCAAAATTTTAAAATCAAAACTGAAGGTATATTTCATCGGTTCCCAACTTAGGGGTCACGGCGGGTTTTTTGTGGGGTCTTCAACTTATACAGTCAACTAAAAAATATATTCACTAAGGTGCTATTTTTATTTTAATAAGAAAAAATCAAAAAATATTCAGAAGAATATCTGAAATTCGACTTTATTAACTTGACTAGCAATGAAATAGAGAAGCCATAATACGTATTGTGCAAACTTGTTCTCAGTCATGAATCTATGAAACCTTCAAAATTCAAACTCAGATTTGAAGCATTCAAAACACACTAAAAAGGATTTGGAGTTCTTTCAAAGGCATGAAACCAGTTGCAAACATCAGAGACTTGATCGAACAGGATGTTTTCAGCAATGGTTCACAGCATCAGCGCAAGCATCATATGAAGTTGCTTTGGAAACTGCTTAGCAAAAAACACTTAGACATTAAAGAGTAGATTTATAGAGTAGAGTAGACTAACAAAAAGTGAAGATATTATAGAGAAGATAAATACCATTTTTGAGACTGGAGGTTTAAAGTGGAAAAAATGTGTATGGGGTTTGTACGGATGGTGCATCATCTATCCTTGGATTGAAATTGGGCATTCAGAAAAAAGTAAAAGAAGTAACTCCTCAAGCAAACTGCATGATTCATCGGTATGCTCTTTTCAGTAAGACTCTTCTAACTCCTCTGCAAGAGGTGCTTTATTCGTTGATTAAAATCGTAAATTACATCAAATCTGGAGCTCTTAACATCCGCCTGTTTAAAAAGCTGTGCAAAGACATGGATTCTGATCACGATGGTATTCTTTTCTATACTGCAGTACGCTGCTTGTCGAAAGGAAGTGTTGTGAATCGTGTCAGAATTGAAAGATGAAATCGAGTTGTTCCTGGAAGTGCAAGAGAAACATGATATTTTGGTAAACTTTATCGACAAAGCTTGGCTGAAAAGAGTAGAGAAGCGCTGAAGAAAGAGAAGAGCTGAAGTAGAGTAAGAGCTTGAGAAACTCTGCGGTGTGTTAGATGAATCTGAAGACGAAATGAATTAAAATTTTAAGGAGGAGATTTCTGGGCATCTCGAATCCTTTAAAAATGAACTTCAGCGTTACTTCCCTGAGCTGAAAGAAAAAGAAACTACATTGACACGAAGTCCACGTTCTGCTACCCTTGAATTAACCACCAATCCCGATGAATTAAGAGATGACTTCTTGGATTTGCGGAATGATTCCTCGGCACGTTACATGTTTAATGAAAAATTGTTCACACAATTCTGGTATGGTATGTATCATTCATACCCAAATGTGACGATAAAACGCCTTCTTGATTTTTGAGTTGAAGCCTTATGTGACGAGAACTTTGTATGTATTTATTAACGACTTTTATAAAAAGGGGTCGCCATCCGAAAAAGGTTGGAAACCTATGGTATAGTTATTTAGAAGTTACCAATCTATATGAAAAAGCCTAACTAATTTTAAAATTCGACGGTTTCCTACCTCTGATTTAGATCAATAAATCAGCAACTGTTAACGTATGAGTCCTACAACCTTATATGTATATTTAAGAAATAAATACATTTTAAGAAGGACGTTCTTAAATAGAGATTTTATGATGAGCGTTTATTACACATTGAGGCAAAAAACTTTACAAATTAGGCTAATCTTTAAAAAATGGCGATGAAGGTAAACGCGGAAAGGTTAGTTAATATGAGCGATGGCAGATATCAAAGCAAATATGTTTTTAGACATCATGTCTAAATTTAACCCTTCTGTCAATGAATGTTTCTATTGCGTCAATGAGAGTGGTCTGGCTGAACCCCCATACATTTTCTGCAGCACAGGTAAAAGAAAAATATCATACTAAACATGGGTTATTCCAAATATATGATGCGAAATTATTTCTTACTGCAAAAATAAAAATACAGATCAATATGATAAAGTATCTTATAGAGCAAAAGGCTAAAAAATCCTTATGGAACATACATAAAAACGAGATTTCCCATAAAAATTCTATGAAAAAAAATCACGTAGTAGCGGTATTAATCTAAGCATATTTAATTCGCCAGATTAACAGCGACATCTTCCGTCTCTCTTTGGGTGCAATGTGTTATTTTAACAGCGCCATCTCTTGTGGCCCTACGGAGACATTGCACCTGCTTACCGATGGATCGTTTCTTGCGCGTGCATCATTGCCGGTTGGGTAATGGCGCGCAGGAGGCGGGAGTCGGAAGAGTTGTCGGTTAGCCTTGGTTGCGGGAGGATGTCCCTCCTGCAGCCAGATCTCACCCTCTCTGTCTCTCGTGTGGAATAAAAAGTTATGCTCCCGAGAGCGCGTCCGCCTCAATGTTACAATACATTACAAATCCATTAAACTAACAAAAAATATCTGCTTTTATCTACTATTACAACTAATTTGCTGCTAAAAGCTGATGAATGTTTAAATGTTATCAAATTAATTAATAATTACAGATTTGCTACTGCAAACAATGTCTGATGCATTAGTTTTCTCCGAGAAGACAATACTTGTTGAAGTTCGCTCAAACACGATGGAGCAAATTTAATCTCGGATTAACTAAACTTTTGCGCTGCTTCAGACGTATGAAATACGTCTTCAACTATTACAGTATACTTTAAATACATAATAAATTACGTATATAATTTAAAGAATACCCATATGTTACATATTTGCGGTTATAACGCAAAATTGTGTATTTTCGATTGAAATTTGGATAATTTGCATGGACTTTGAATGTGTTAATTTACACTGTAATATGAAAATGAGGGTATATGGCTGCAGCCCGAGCAGGGATGATCATCCAGTCGTATATAGTGAAACCGCAGCTCATTCAATTCTTATTACTGTCGACCTAATCGCAGACATATAGTCATTATAAACAGGACGTGAATCGAGGATCGTCGAGCCACAAGCCGCTGCACAGCCTGATTTAGGTGGACAATCTATGTCCCTGATCAAATTAACAACAGGACAGTTAATCCGAAGCTCTGGTGCAGGACGACAGACGACCGGATCCGACCTACGTGCACATCTGCATAAATGCACATCAATTTACAACATTGTATATAGCCGCTAATTCTCGAAGCCTTTCTGCCACATATGTCCTTTGGGGCTTGCAATTATTAGACACTATACACTAATATACAATCGTAAAATCTTAATGGTTAAGATTTCATTAACTTCAATAAAGAAGATCCTTTTGTATTACCATTAATTGTATTGTAAAAATACTCTTTTATTTGACTTATGCCTAACATGTGCTATTAAATTTCATCATTTTCAATGCTAAATAGAGATTAAATCGTACTTTATTTTACTGCTTAAATGCACTTAAGGTTTATGATAATTCTAAATGCATTTCATCGCCTATAAACATCTGTCTGCGAATTTTCTCGTACAATAATCTTGCATTTTTTCAAATAAATCTCTTGTATTTGTATGTTTTTAACGGTTTTGCCGCCTTAAAAAGTCAATTTACTCCAAGTCACGAAATCTTCGGCGTTACCATTGGATGAATGAGTGGTGTCAATGTATCGGTCTTTAGTCCGTAATCGCATTGACACATTTTTATTGTTGCATTATGGCAACAACTTAGTATAATGTAACAAATATTAGTGGTAGGAAGATGGGCAACAACGGCGATCGAAGCACCTGGACGAAATATCTAATAGTGCTTCTCAAATATTCATGGTATTTAAAAAAAAATGTATTGGGGAAGGTTTTAATTTTGCATGGAGAAACTCAATTGGACCGATCATTTATATAGAAAACAATCAAGATGACTTTTATTTGATTTAGAATTCATAATCGAACTTGAATCTATAAAAATACCCTTATAGTATAAGTATTTTTATATAATATAGGTATTTTTCTAATATATAAAAATCAATCTTTGTTTGTTCGTATTTAATGCGCTGCCATACCGTTCATCTAATTGCGATAAAACTTTATCAACTTATTAATTACACTTGCGAAAATAACATAGGCATAGTAAAAATATAATTTGTGTATGCAATTTGTTTTGCGAGACGTTTAATGTATACACTATGTTGGCGCATATTGGTCTGGTGGTTGTTAAGACAAATAAAGCACAACAATCGTCGATTTTTTATGTATTTTCAAATGTTCGGTCTTCGGTGGACTATACCGTGAGGCGGTAACACACGAACGTCATCATTTTAATTCATATCTAGATCAAATCGTTTGGCAACAATATCAACACCCCGAAAACGTATTCGATTTATTTTTAAATTATATGCTTGGCTTCCATTACATCCTTTATAATTGTGTGTTTATAAGCTAATGAATAATTGTTGTATTTTTAAATAAAGCGAGTACCAGCAAATTTCGCAAGAGTTCAAATATCTAGGAGCTATCTTCATTGAGTAGAAATTGATGAATAATGATATAAACCGCAGGTTTCAACTCCAACAATCGATTTAACAACTCTGATAATCGGTGCTCAGTTCAGTCGGGTTCAATTATTTATTCAGTTAGTTCGTCGTTCCATTTAAAAATCATATATTTTAATACTGGGTATTCCACACTAATATAAATTCACCGCAACATGTAGTAAACGGTACCAGACTTTAAGCGAAAATGATGATAAATAATATCATCGAAGCTATAGTTTGATATGAAAAATTTCAAGGAGAAGATTTTATGACCCAATGATATGCTATTTGAATTGAAATGTGTGCAGTTTCTAATGCGAACACCAAAAAAGCACAGGAACACACAGGGTATGCGTGCATGCTTCTCACGTGGATAGCTGTATATGTGCTGGTCGCGCCCTTCTCATTTATTACCAGATGGTACACACCACGCAGAATATTTATATTATTTATATTTAGAATTTTATTGTTATATAATAATATATTATATTGTTTTATAATTATACAATAATACTTGTAAGATTCTATCACTTGTTTGAATCACAGTTTTGGAAGCACTCCATCAATAACCAATCTTTTGGAACCTTTTGACTTGTACTGCAATAACAATTTGAATGACTAGAACGATTTGGAGGAAACAATTATTTGTATTGAATCCAGTTTGTTAATCTGAGCGTAAAATGATTGTCGCCTGAATGGATTTAAAGTATCTGAATGACAATCATCGGACGGAACCGATCCGAGAGAACCTATTGAAATTGGCCCTTTTCGAATATCCCCATTTGGTGAATTTATATGGGGCAACAAACAGCATCCGATCTCGGTGATCTTTGACAGCATTACAGATTTTTTTTTAGAGCAAATCCATTTCTGGTATTGAATGGAAGACGATATTTGTAAAGACTAATCTGACTTGGTCGCCTGTGAAGATGACCAGTGTAATTATTTGATAAGGATCTGAGCGGTTGGAAGTGGAGCGACCCTTTTTACCATCTTTTACCCTAGGACCAAAATTTACAGCTCTTGATCACCTGGTCAAGCGTCTAAGATTTATTTAAGGGGCACTTTGTCTCTCGAAAGACAATATTGACTCTTTATGTCCTGATGCCGTTATCTTAGGGCTGTGACATAAAATTTGTTTCAATAAAAACAACCATATAATACGATGAACATCAACATCATTAAACGAAATAGTTTTCCGGAGTGATCTTTTAATATTTTTATTCAATCTGTATAGACTTTCAATGCGAAAATAAAGATTATAGCAATATTTCAAACATGTCCCCGATATTTCCTTCACCCTCCCGATTTTGCTAGGTATTATCCCATTTATTTATAGGTTCGACGGGAAAACTGTGACTTTATAATCTTTGTGAAATATGCCCGGAGTTTGGAAACAACAATTCAACTGGCATCCGACTTGCGAATACGAACATAAAAAAAAGTATTATACTTTGACAAATAGAGGATAGGGGAGTTTATTGATTGTTATTATTATATATAATACCCATATTTATTTTTTAAATAAACACAGCATCCATTCGAGATTAACAGCAATAAAAAAAATCGATTAACATTCACATAATTTGTATTAAAAAATTCATTTTTGGGTCCAAGTCGAAAAGTCATCTTCGAACAAAGTCTAAAACCGCATTATCTTCTTGTGAAGTGAAACTGATACGGCGTATTCAGTAGGTGTTTATAAATAAGGGGACGTTTAAGCCGAATTATTTTTACGGCATGTTGACGATGTTATTAAGCCTATTACGAGTACAAAAGTTTAGAAACCCTATTCGTCCCATTCATGCGGGGATTTTGTACCTTTCTTCTTCTGAGGGAATTAGGAAGGGTGGATTGCGATAAATGCAGCCCCCTGCATATACCATCCCTTCAAATTACCTATATAATTCCAGAGACGAAATTCCAAGCGAGATTGTATTTAAATATGCCATCGTCAGTAGATGCTAAACGTAATACAGACCCACAAAAAAAATCAGAAAGCGTGTAGATTTTTTTAAATGATTAAAAAGTTAAAATGATTAGATATTTTAAGATAAAATCACATTTTAAAATTAATAATCGTTAACCAGAAATACTGTTTGACCGGAAACCTGTCTGTTGAGGTTTAAGAACGTAGATTATGCCATCGCCCGCATCAACTAACAACGGTAATCACGTATTCAGTGTATAAAAAATGTGAACCAAATTATATCTAAAAAATGCAATAAATCGGAAGATTATAGCAATCATTTTTGATTAAAAAGTTTATAGATTTTTTTTGTGCGATTTCGAAGTTATGCGGTTTTTTTAAAGCATTTTTTTTATTTCATAAAGAGTACGTATCGAGATATTTCGGATAAAATAGGAAATAAATCAACAATACTAACCGAAATATGGAAAAAAATTATAATTTGGGAATGTGTAAATCATATTGCAACTGCTATCGCTGAATTACGACTACGCTCTTTATTCTGGTTTAGATTTTTGAAAAAATTTCGTTTTTTTTGCATTTTTCCAATGTTTCGACTTTTAAAAATACATTCTCCAAAGAAATTGTGGATGAATAAATGCCGCGATAACTAGATGACAATCGCACAAAGAAAACAATACATTTTTGATCTTACAACTTTGAATGCACCAAAAATATTACACTCGAATCTCTTTTTGTGCGACTTTTTTTGTGCGATTTCAAAGTTGAGTGGTTTTTTTAAAGCAATTTATCTTGCATGTTTCGGCTTTTAAAAACACATTCTCCAAAAGAATTTCCAAAATTCCAACTACTTACGGAATTATAGCTATTTTAGTGACGCGGCAACCTGGCCGATCCTACCATAATGAAATCTTTTAACGCGTTTTTCTCGAAATTACTGTTTTCAACACGGTTGACATCATATCTCAAGTTTTAATTAATTTATTTATTTCTATATAACCCTCTATTATTCATACCAGAAAATCTACACAGAACAATAAAGACATTGATATATATATGTATACTATTTCTTCCGAAAAAGAGAGCGATTTTGTAATTAAAATAATTGGTAGTTCTCTAGTAGATTCCTAAAATTTTACCAATGATGCAAGACGTCGTTTAAATGTTATTTTTTAATTGCCTTATTGTTTTCTTATTTTTTTCTTAACTTTTTTTATGCGATTTTGAATATATTTTATATAGGCATTTCAAAGTTATGCGGTTTTTAAAATTCATGGAACGCATTTTCTATGAAAGTCATAAATTTTTTTGTGCGAGTTTTTTTTGTGCGATTTTCTGCGGAGCACATCTATCGCACTAAAAAGGGTTTTAAGAATATTTTTTTTATCAATTGACCCAAAAAAACAAGGATCATTTTACTTCATTTGCTAGTAAAAGGTTTTTAAAATTTTATGAAGGATTTTTAACTTTATAATATTAGGAGGACTCAAAAATACTCGCGTATTTTGAAACTATTGTTTGAGCTCAGTTTGTATCCAGACACAGTGACAGAAGAATCTTTGTAAATTATTTTCTTGTAGAACTATTGATAAACATTATTTTTATGCAAATGTTGCTTATTTATTCATGTTGAAATACCACAAAAGCCAAAAAAAACAATCAAAGATTTGAAATGATAACAATCCGTAGATGCTAATATCGATTTCAGAAATTTAAATCGGGCAATAGAAGCTTAAGCGATGAACTGAGAAAGGAACGATATTCAAATTTTGATAACGCACCCTAATGCAATTGATGTGTAAATGCATTTAAAATCATTTTTTGCTTCTAAGCTGGAGAGTTTTTACCAAAAAGGGATCAAAGGTCTACCAAAGCGATGAGTAGATGTGTTGAATAATGAAGGGAATTGTTTTTATAATGACCTATATAAAAAAAATGTTTTTTAGTTGTTAATTAATATGAATTTTTTTTACTAGATAAATACGCGAATATTTTTGGGTCTTCCTAATATGAAAATCTAATACAAAATTACACTGACTGACATAGAGTTTGCTTTATCATGATTAACCTTTTATCATCAAATATTTAGCGGTGGTGAAACCTCTACAGTTGATCTTGTAAAGATTCGAATGTATCGCATGCTATAATTTTGTATTAATATCGAACCTCCTATAACACGTTTTACATTACACGATGTTTTCATGGAACCATAGTATATCAGAGTCAAGTTTATATACAACCCTATGAAAAATAGTATTTATACATAGGGCAAAAATTTAGTGCATGTTTTTTCGGCTTTGTATCCAAAATAGCGATACTTTCCAGCCATCAATATAAATCATATTTTTCGTCCACTCCAACCCTGTGATTTGAGTTTGACGAAAAGCGCATATCCACAAAAGGTCCCTCCAGCCGACAAATTACAATGGCTAATTGTGCAGGCCGTCAACTTTTGTGACGTGCTTCGTACTTTGCACACCATAGTCAGTCAATAGTCCATAGATACTGGTACTCCCGGTATATGATCCTCTTCTTATGCCAACAAAACGGCGGCACAACCCTATTACGACCATACGGTCAAATCTACCCCTCGATTTTGATGAAGCCACCGAGTTAAATGACGCTTGAACCAAGTGCCGCATAAAAATTGTTACATCTATTTGCTTAATTCCATGCATATAAAATGCATCATAAACGTCAAGAATTTCATTTGAATTTATGCTAATAAATCCGTATTTATTACGCCAATCAATATGCTCACCAAAATGGATTAACCATGAAGATATTATGCAAGATATTTATGCTCGTATTTACAAGACGCCATCGGTCGTTTGAGGGTTTCGTCTATTTATTAGGAAAGGTGTTCTTCCCCGGCATATATCACCCTGAAGTTTGGGTCCATCGATCAAAGACGATCATTTGTCCATTTACGATGCACGAAGGTGTTCCAACAACTTTTTGTAAATGGGACTGTCCGGGTCGTTTTTATGGAATTTCGGAATATCCGCCGGAATTTTATTTAATGGACTCCTTTCTGAAAGGACCACTACATCCGGTGCGGGTCGCCAGGTTTTTGACTCCTAGTCAAAGGACGATTTCATCAATGGAACATTGAGGATTTAGCATTTTACATGGCCGAAGGATTTAACTATTAGTCAATATATGGTTTTAAATAACGTAAAAACGGCATATCATATTAAATATATATTATAATAGACTAAATATAAATATATAGACTCAATGGAAAATTTGGGAAATGCTATCATAAATTTTCAACTGAAGAAGTTCCTCAGCATTCACGCTGTCCAGAAAGTGCAGATTTTTGATGCAAATGGCAGAAATATGCAACTCAACAAATTTCTTACGAAAAAATACTGAAAATCGCGACACATACTGCAGCTTGAATTTTTAACGAAGGATTTGAACCTATTTTAAGAATAATGGTCGTCATAGGGATCAAAATCGGTTCAGATGACTTATACGTCTTGCCAACCGTCGAGGCTCTGAATCTTCTAAAATAGCTATAACAACTCACAAAGACGCCAGATCAGCCAAAAAAGACTATGCTATAATAGCTGAAATATTGTTTTATGGAATGCAAATCGCTGATTAGTAATATATTTTCTTTTAAATAATTTTGAAGCGTTTAAAACTTAAAACGCGTTTTTCTCGAAACGACATTTTTGCATGTGGCGTTAAAAACAATTCGAAAAACCAAGTCGCTGATTGATCTGAAATTACGAGCTTATTTAACGCATGTATATCTATAGCATTTCATAAAATCAGGTCAAAATATTAATTTTGTTACGTTTTACATTAAAAAATACCCCCAAAAAAAAGTGTATTTTTCCGAACTTTTTTCAAATTAGCGCAATTTTGTTACTTTTAAACAAAAAGTATTGATTGATTGTTATATAATATTTATTATTCGACATTTTGAATCCGCATTCTATATATTTTTCTTCTTCTTAAGTTGCAATATCCATAATTGGATGTAGGTCATCATCATAGAAGATATTCTATGGAAATGATCTTTCATGTGGTGGTTTCTCTTCGATGAAGAATAAGAATTTAACTATATGAAAATCATTTTTATTAAATGATATTTTGATTATATCATAGTTGACCTTGTATGAGATTAATAATCGCCTCAGTATTAACCTGGAATTCAGTTTAAATCTGGATCAAAACGATCGATATCAGAAATATTAATTGCATTATTTGAATTGTTGCAGGTTTGGTTTCAAAACAGAAGGACCAAATGGCGTAAAAAGTACGCTGCTGAAATGGCAACCGCCAAACGCAAACAGAAAGAACTTGGCGAAGAATACGAAGAACCACCCATGGATGACGATGACTACCGTAGCGATCCTGAGGACGACAATGCCGCTAAACCACTACGGTGGGAACTCCAACACCATCGGCCGTAATACCACCATCGTCAATCACAAGAGTGGATTGATTGAAATCAGCCCTATATGCATTGATTCCATTAGATTTATCCAAAAATTAGCATTACAAATAATTCGGCGGCAAATAACACTGCTATATAAGAAGATATGCTTCATTTAGACAATTGATTTTTTTCAATGGTTTCGATCAACGTTGACTGTGGACAAGACGATGTTCTTTTATGGTAATAAACGCATTGCAAAATTTTGTTTGTGATGTTGCAATATACTTAATTATCTGCGAAGTGGTTATTCAAAGACAGTAACTGAAAATGATTTAATTTTTAAACAAACCCGTTTACGAATTTATTTTATCCACATTTCCTATGAATGGGTGATCATTCCAGTAATTACCACACATTATACTTATCGCGAGATTATTTTGAGAGATCTGAAATCTGTTCGCATTAAAAAATAACCTATGTGGAAATTAAAAAGGTCTTCATTAATGTTTCGCGAAGAAAAACATCTTAACGTGAATTATACCAAAAACACATATGAACACACAAACGTTTGTTATTTATGGCGAGCATATTTCTGATTAAAATAAAAGGACATAGGACCAAATCTTGAAAGGACATCGCCGATCGAGGTCCATCGACCTCTCAAATCTCCTCTTCGGACGTCGTCACACCACCGAATATTGCCTTCAAAAATACAATAATTAAAAAGGAGTCAAGAAGGATTTATCGGTCGCCTTCTCGATCTGTAACGACCTCCGCCACCGGGGGAGATTTATCGGCGTTATTATTATAAGAGCCGGTCGGAGGTGAATGAGTGAGCGAAAGAAAGGAAACAAATCATATTATTATTTTATATGTGGGTCATTTAATAGGATACTTTTGACGCAGCTGGGACCTGAACCTCATTAGTTGGGGGCCGCGAGCCGTTGCCTATATAATCCGAATATTGGGGTCCGGATTGGACGGTAAGACCTTAAAGACCCGTCAAATTAACAGAGGGTATTTCGGTTTGAATGTCAATTGTGATAATTATGATTATGTTAATTATTGCCGTCTTTGTTGATGGCCATTCCTAGGGCAGAGCGCGCCGAAATGCTTAAAAATTCGCATAACAATCATAGGAAAATTTCGCCATGCATTAATATTTCAATTGATTTCCATTAAATATGTTTATCGATAATTGATAATATTTTATTTATATTTATGATGCTTTTAAATAGCAAAAATTGATCCATTTCTACCCTGTCGGTTAACAATCGCATTATCCCGAGTGTAAATCTCGCAAAGTCATTTCTTTTATTAATATATTTCTTGATATTTTTGGGCATTAGGTGTGTGCATTATACAAACATGTTAATGCTCCTGTAACTCAGTTACACATGTGTTCCTGAGGGAGAGGAAAGGCTTCACATGAGGCTGCTGTTATTATATTAAAGAAATATTGCAATTTGACATATGCCATTGCACACGCCTTTCGCACCCGAAATAATCAACGAGTCGAGGGGGAAACAAAGCCCTCCCACCAAAAACGATCCCATTATAATTGCATCTGACTGTCAGATTGATAAAATTCAATATTGAATCCACTGAATGCTTTATTTCGATACGAAATGAAAAAAAAATCCGGCGAAGATTTGACATGCGTTTCCCTGCTCGAAGCTTTCGGATACCAATTGGCCAATAAAATATTGCTGTAAATTTGCACAAACAGAAAAAGGAAACAAACTCTGCTAAGGAGTCGGATTGAATATGCAGGGGGCAGGTAGTAGGGTGGAGCAGAAGGAAGGCAGATTAATCGGCTGACATTTGTCAAGCAGTTAGCTCCTTTTCCAGAGCTCGTGTCATAGAAAGAAAAGCGATCGGAAGCTAAAGAAATTTTACTAAATCAATATCTATAATATATTTTAAATACAAATTTGTTATAAATTTAATAAATATTTATATTATTTAAATCGATTTACAGCCTTAAAGCTAAAAATTTGTTCATGGAAATACATCAACGAAAAACATTTTTTTAATACATACATCAAGGTTCTGGATTTTTTTAAAAATATCACTTCGATTAAAAAGTATTTAAGCTATTATTGAGTGTTTAAAAATTTGAATAAAAAATATGGCATATGTATAAAAAAAATTAATATCGTTTATTCAAACATTTCCGAATTGCAACTGATCTTCTTCGCGTCGACTCACAGTTTCCCTATTAAGAGTGACTGGCGAATAAAATATTAGGAACGCTTTAGTCGTGAATATAAAAACAAGAGGAATCCACGCAAAGACAGGGAGGCGAGGAGAAGAAATCTGTTAAAATTTTGAATTCAAAACAGGGCAGACGTTTCGGCCATTAACGACCTATAAAATCTCGTAAGGCGTCTTTTATCGTTCGAAAGTTTTAATTTTATATGGCGGAATTTTACTACGAAAATGAATACTAAGTTCGCTGCGTGTTTGTATCGTTTTCGCGAAGAATCAAAATTGGATTGCCGAAACGTATCAAATCGCGGCGGTTATGAAGAAATTCGCATGTAAGAACATTACGTTCGTGCTTTTGCCTATTGAAATAAAGACGCAAGAAATTGTTGATGTCGACGTTGTGCATTGCGACCCTCAAACATTCAGATTTGTATTTAAAACATCAATAAAAATATACAGAAAAAGAGCAGAAGGATTTAATTATATTTCATCCCGAACATTCCCATTTTTAATCCTTACAAAATATACAAGAGAATATAATTATAAATTGGAGATGAAATAATGGTTATAGCAAGCAATTGATTGAAAAATGTTTTAAATAATGCTCTCTAATATCGATTTAATGCTCATAACAAGAAAAAAACAGTATACACTCAAACCTCTTTTTGTGCGATTTCTTTTTGTGCGATTTTCCGCGGAACGCATCTACCGCACAAAAAAGATTTAATTGTAAATCACTATAATAATTAGCTAATAGCTAATAAGCTAGTCCTAATTTTATCACGCATGGAAACAAATGGGAAATCACCATATGAAAAATCTTTTCCTTGAGAATGTGTCCTATGGAGATTGCCAATATCCGCTAATAAATATGGAAGAAGAAAGGATATGTTGGATAATATAAAAACAGTGAAAGCTCAGGTATATAACTTATAAAAAAAATTAAGAAACGCTTTTATATTTCATATTATTTATCATCATATTTTAAAAATCTTAGATTGTAGTGCAAAATTCATGTATGCAATATCAAAGGAACTGACGTATAAAATGATGACAAATTTAATGGATTAAAAATGCAATTATTTTCGATCTCAAGCGGTTCGTAATAACCGAGATTGCTAATAATTTTAGCGTTTTTAAATAGAGAAAAAATATTTAAAGACTTATCAAGTTATAAACTGGGTCGCTTACTAAATATGAATGGTCTGGATTTAAGATGTTTCAACAAATATTAATACAAAAACGCCGTAAGCTAATTAGAAGCTTAGATTAAATATGATATTGCCAGGTCTATTAAGAAAGTTATCCCTTGAGATTTGCCACATTTGAGGGCACATGTTGAGAAGAAGAGCATCGAAGGAATACGGGAATATGTCTGTAAGACTCACGAGTCGCTCGCCTAATGCGTATTATTTGTCACTCCCGCGGGAACATCTGGTCTGGCAGAGCCGAATGATTCCATCACAATTTATTCAATATTCACGCAATTTATCGGGTAAGCCGCGTGAATAATATTAACTTAAATAGGGAAAAAAATAATAAAAATACAAAATAGCGATTCGATAATTTTTAATGAATTTCTCGGGGCGCTCGTCGGTCTGTCTCCGGGGGTGATATCCTCATTACAGAGTTAATCCCAGCTCGTCACTCAGCTTTGGGATTTTTCCTGCAATAATAATAAGAGCAGAACCATCTGAACAGGTTTAAGCAAAATAGATTGTCGCCTCAGCCCACTGCCTCAGCATCTGCACAACAGAGTAATAGCGCCCTGAAAAAGGCGCCATTTAAATTGGGTTATTACTCAAAAACGGCGGATATATTCTTAGAAATTTGTTAACGAAGAAAATAATCCCCATTGCGGAGATATACAAGGCATTCGTAAAACTGCTGGAGAATGACGGACACTTAAAGCGAAGAACGAATTGGATCTCCCCAACCAGTCGTGCTGTACAATTATCCATTGTAATTCTTGTTAACGTCAAATGAATGTTTATCCTCAAGATGGAACGTGCTCTATTTATCAATGCAATATACCAATATCTTGCCCTAACATAATTTCGCCTTAAGACATATTTCAGCTCCATGAAAATACTTCATAGCGTATTTCAACCCAGGAAAAGAATCGACAATTTAATAACAGCTAAACAATAATTTCAGTAAAATTGATCTTAAATTGTAACAAAGCATGCGTTTCCGTGAATCGTGATGCGCTGGATAGTTCTATGAATCGCTATCAAATTTTGCGTTTTACTGGGAAAATCCGCCACCGAAACGTTTGTATTAATGCGTCTTCTCACTTTAGGCGTCTCAAAAATAGGCTATTTTCGGGATATTTTTTCGAGGATTTTCGCTAAAAATTATGAAATAAAATGGATCTTATGTAATAAACACATCTTTTAAGTACATGAAAAAAAAATATTTTTATATTTTTGAACAATTATTATAATAAAACAGTAGCATCGAAAAACCCGTGTAGAAATGTTATGCTCGTGGCTTGTTGATGGTATCTCCGTGATGGGTCATTTGAAACAAAAAAATAAAACTGTTTTAGATTCACTATATCAGTGGCTATAGCGCATATCATCAATTTTTTGATATTCACGAAAATAACAAAATGGCGCACGTTTTTCGAAAAAGTAAAAAAAAATGCGTTTTTTTTGCAGTTTTTTGTAAAAAAAAAATTACTTAAAATCAAAATTTCAAAAATCTGATGATATGTGCTATAGCCATAAGTATGAAGAATATGTCATTCAAATTTCATGACAATCGGCCAGATAGTTTCCGAAATTTCATCAACAAGCCACCGAAAAACCTTGTTTTGAGATAAACGCGTTTAAAGTTTTGGTTGCAGAAAAATTGCCCAGACACAGCTGTTGAAACACTCGTTGTTATTTTGGGTATTTCCTCCGAAGATCTTCATAAATCGGTTTCAAAACCTCGTGAACATCCTCAGCTAGAGCAGGAGGATGTTTAAAAGTTTCAATCTGATTGTTTTTCACCACTTTCTTGTACTTGCACCATGAGTCTGAACAATATGTATGCAGCCGGGTGCTCTCAGGTAGTCACCTAACGGTCGCCCAAAAATGTAGTTAGACTCTTCCGATCTTTATGAAATTTCGATATAACATTTTTGAAGATATGTAATTTCAAAATTTAAAAAAAAATAAAAATCGATTTTTTTTAATTTGTAAAGTGAGAAGACGCCTTAATTCAGCTGACCATTGGGAGTGATTTTTATTCATATCACAAGTTCTCCGAAGGCACAAGTTGTTCAAAGAAGTTAAATAATACTATTATAAATGCAATAAGCCCGGGGGAGAAATTAAGTAGATTTTGTAGCCTAAACTAAAAAAAATAAGCTAAGATAGCTAGCATAAATTAGTAAGATGGATGAATATATGGGCGCGGGGGAAGTCTAGACTCATTCGCAATCTCATTTGGTGTGAGCCATCTATGTGAGATCATACAAATCATATAAAATACCGCAAAAAGCCCATAAAGAAGACCACAGGGTCTGTGTGTTCAATCGGTCCGCTTTTCGGACCGCTGATATGACGAATGAGCACCTCGCGTTCGAACGCCATACCTGAACATGTCTATAGAATGATTACGAACTCTCATTATAAAACGAAATTGTCTGAAGAAGACTGATCTGGTGGGTTGTTTAAATTTTACAATCGGTCGAAAATATTTTTTTTAATACCCAATGCGTGCAAGCCCAATTGCACCCGTGGCAAGCGCCTGCTCTGCCACCCCCTTGTTACGACCCTGGTTACCGAAGATTTTAACGCAAAGACGCCTGGTAATCCACAGCGCCTTGTCAACGATTTCCTGGCCTGGATTTGACTAAGGACATCTCAAAGAAGACCTTCCATAATAGCTTCCAGGCCTGGCAATACCGCCTCCAGAAGTATATCAACGCAGGAGAGAAGAAAGTAGTTCTTTGAGATTGTTATTTGTGTACTTTTATGAATAAAAAAAATTATAATCAATAGAGTTGTCTTCGGGTGGCACTCTGATATCCAGACACAAAACATTAACATTGCCTCAGTTTTGGATATCAGTGGAAGATATTCATCTTCCATCTTTCACGGTCCGCAAGTGTAAAAAGATTGGGGAACCCTGATATAAATAAATATGTTGTTCCACATATAGATCAATGAGTACAAATATAGGTAAATTAAAAAAAAATCAATACATACTTCAAATGATCCTTTTTATTTGCATGTGCTAATGTGTTGGCTTCAGTTGGACTTTGATGAGTTTATCAAGGTCTGCAACGCTGAAATATTAAGAACACAATTTAATTGAAGAATGAGTTCTTGAGGATATCAAACAATTTCATTGCGTATTTATGATTTTAAGTTCTATATAATGTATTTGTAAATTTGATGGGAAATCTCATGGATTCTCTTATTGTAATCTTTCGATCGATATATTTTTTTGCAAAAAGGGCTTTCAAATTTCATACACATGTCTAGTTATTTATGATTACAAATTATGTACACAAAGTGAACCATATATTCAATGCATACAAATAACAACCCCCGACAAAAAGTAGTTGCAACAGCACTTCCAACAATAAACTGTTATTTATTTAACGTACCTTTCGATTGGGAAATCTGCTCCGTTTCATATGGCCAAAATCGTACACGAGCAACCCTCATTTGACGATCGATTATTGGGTTTCTATTAACAGCTTGCGCTAAATGTGCGAAAAAATTACTCGAGCGCGTAATTGTCGATCAATTATTTGGATACGGATATCCAAAACGTATAGAACTATTCAGACGTGTGTACAGACGACATCGGACTAGGGGTTGATTTTATCCATCTGACTTTTTAGCAACAATTTTTTTTAGCATCAAATGCTTGTGGATTTTTCATCACAATAAAAATGTTTCATATGCTGTGATTGTGTCAAGTAAATCACTTTTATTACAGCGTATTCCGTATGAAAATTTACGCCTAAAAATCTGAACCTGTATGTAATTGTAAAATTTAATTGCAGGTTGTAAAGATTGCATTTTGCAACAGCTGCATTTACGCCAAATGTCTGATCTGAATGAAATCTGCAAACAAATATATCAGGTACAAAATACTCGATTGAATACGGAATTGCGAATGTTAATCAATCAATTTAAATCTGAGATGAAATTCGTCTATTTTCTATAGATATATATGAATCAGTTTTGGATTAAAATATAGGTTGCATCCTCACACTATCATCCCTTAATGCTCCCCCTCCATTTAAGCGATGATTTATATGCATTTTATTAATGTTATTACGTTTATTAAATCAGCTCCAATTTTTCATGGCACTCGGATTAATTCATCCAGTTGACTTCTGTCAGACTTTTAATTGCCTCAAACGAATATTCGGACAAAGAATTACCCTGATTCAATCTGTTTAAACAGTGCATATGATTTCGGATTATAAATTCGGAATCGTCCAATAAATATAAAAGAGGGTTTAAATTTCAAAATAATTTATGTAAATTCATAGTAAAATAACATAGTCACAAATGAATTGAGCCACCAAAGTAACATATGTGCGTCGAATCAACGAAGAAAATAATTTCAAATGATTACAACATATTATACAAACACACATTTATGAATCTACGATTAATATGAAGAAGGGATTTACAAAATCTTATAGATACATTTTTAGCACTAATCTTTACTCAATGATCGTAACTTTTAAAACTGGCCTGGTCACGCTTTTTTATAACAATGCAGACGGTGCTTATATCGAATCTATCGTCTTCCTGTAAAGATGGCCGGTTGACTGACTTCAGCTTCATCAGCCTGAAGGCTCCTCAGCATGGATCTCGACTCACATGCTATAGCTTGCCTTAGTTCATTCTGAAAATATTTAAAATTCAATTAAATCACATTTTAAAAATCGCAAATCAGTGACATCTATGATTATTATTGAAAATTTATCTCATTTTTTAACCATATCGTTAAAATAATTTTCTACACACATTTTTTATATTAATATCAAATTCAATATATAGATGTCATTATACAAATATTGTTTTAAATTTGAAATAAATATAAATACATACCAAAAGCATATGGCAGACTGCTGCAGCAGATCGTCCTGAGGGTCCGCATTGGATATCGGAAGAACCTCGCTTTCCAGCATTCCAGTCGCGGCTGAATGTCACCTGGGCTGAACTGCTATTGAAGTATGCCATCAAAACGGCCAAAGCCAAGACCAACAATAATTGACGAGACATCACTGGATATTTCTGGAAAATAATTTGAATATTTTTAATATTTTGCAAGTTATGAAAATCATATTTTTTAAATAAAACTCACCTGTTTTATCAGAAAAATAGAGCTGCTGGAAGCTGTGTGGTCTTCGATGAGTTTGATGCTGAATGAGCGGATTCCTTCAGCTTTTATACTATGATCCTTGGGGTGAGCTGATTTCACCCCCTTCCTTATTCAAATCTACCCACTGACCGAATGGAGATTTTCAAGAGGATCATATCTTTAGTTTGATGATAATTTTATGATATAAACGTAATTAATTAACGTATTTAATTAATTAAACTATATAGTAATTCTAAATAAGGTCACGTACAACAAAAAAAAAAACATAAATGACTCGCCATACGTTCAATATTGTAGACATTCAGTATTTGATCTTGGCAATAGGACTATATGATTTTAAAAAATAAATATGATTTTTATACATTTGCTTAAAGATTTTTTTTAATGGTAATGTAGCGTGGAGAATTTACCATCCCCATGTATTCGCGCTGTTAGTCTGAGCAGATTTAATTCGTCAGATTAACAGCGACATCTTCCGTCTCTCTTTAGGTGCAATGTGCTATTTTAACAGCGCCATCTTCTGTGGCGCTGCGGAGACATTGCACCTGCAATTACCGACCGTGCTTCGCGGTGCACGCTTTTTGCGCGTAAACCGTTGCCGGTTGGGTGGTAACGTGCAGGAAGCGAGAGTCGAGAAGAGTCGTCGGTCGGCCTTGGTTGCGGGAGGACGTCCTTCTCGCAGCCAGGTCTCTCTCTCTAGTACTGAATATAAAGTTGATGTCCTAAACACAATGGTCATAGCAGTTATAAATAATGAAAACCTGTTACAGTCATCAAACGTATTCCTTTATAATCTTTGAAGCGTTTTAACTATCCATTGCTAGTTATAAAGTTTAAACAACTTTGCTTTGATGGCCAATGTGTGCCCAGAAATAGCAGTATGCCTGTTTCTTTCCTGAAGAAACTACATATACAAAGTTTCGTCCACCACTACTTGGATGTTAAACTTTCTTGAAAGTTTGCCTAACAAGGCAGGACCGTAACAAAAGCGTGGCAAAACAGGCGCCCGCCACGGGCGCAACTGGGCTTGCAATTCTGCACCCGATCAGTTTTCTTCGGACAACTTCCTTTTGTAATGAGAGTTCGTAATCGCTCTGTAGACAAGTTCAGATACGGCGTCCGATCGCAAAGCGCTCATTCGTCATATCAGCGATCCGAAAAACGGACCGATTGGACATACAAGCCTTGTGGCTACTCCGTCCTCTTTTAAGACTTTTTGGAAGGCATTTAGTTTTAAGTTATAAAATTTGGCTAATCTCTACCTCGCACTCAGAACAAAAATGACCACTCGAATTTAAGAATGAACATGTCCTTGCGAATATGGATATTCAGGCTACGAATAATCATGTTTTGCATCTCGTTATGCACTTTTGTTGAACGGACTGGCATGACAATAAACAGCTCGGGTCAGAGGAGGGTCCCCATGTTTCTTTATCTCAGATATAAAGTGACGGATCCATGTTTCATCTTAAATTGATGCAAAAACTCGGTCTTATTGCTGTGAAACATTGCCAAACACTCGATTGAAACATCATCACGACGCCGTTTTTGTTTCATTGTGAGCAAACGCAGCACCCTTCATGCACACAGCTTTTTCATGTCCAAATTTTTTGTCAATATGCGAAGTATAGCATTTTTTGAAAGGTCTATCACGTCTGCTATACTTTCAGTATTTCAGTCGACGGTCATCCAATACTATTTTATGGATTGTTTTCACTTTTCCTTATTGGATCGACTACTGCGCTGTTCATCTATCTTAAAGGGACGGGACTATTTTAATATATTATTTTAAAATATACATTATATTAATATTTAATATATTGCATTTATAATAGTATTATTTAACTTTAATAAAAAAATCGATTTAGGCAATTCAGAATCACACTTCTGCATTTTTTATATTGCCGAAGCTTTATTATACTTATATTGAGATGTCGGACTACAGGGAGCGCCGGATTAGACCGGGGTCGAATTACCACTGGTCTGCTGTAGTAGCATTATAGCTACAAATATATAAATAATTTTATGAATTGAATTATATATTTTCATCAACATTCAACAACATAAATAATAGAAAATCAAGTCTTAATAAAATAATAAACAATTAATAAAACTTATTGAAAGAACCTCATATCTATTTACAGTGTATGATGCCCAGTTATTCTTTTTAGGTTGCATTACAACTCTAATCCCGAATGATCAGTAACGTCGGAGAGGAGCCATATAGGAATATAATATTTTCCCTAAATAATTTTGTAATAAAAATAACTTGTGCATCAAATACAAATATTTTGAATAGTATTAATTCATATATTGTCATCGAGATGAACGTGTGCAAAACTCAAACATTAAATACTATCTAATTAAACCCTTAACATATTGCTATTAATATTCCTATTGATTTGAAATGGATGCTAATTGAATACGTCATCTCGCAATTTAGATGCATTCGAGAGGCTTATTTTTATCCCTTCCTTGCCTAATTAATATTTATTACTTCTCAATCCAAAATGATCAAGATTTTATAGTAAGATATTAAAAAATATCATTTAGATTAACAATACCTCGAGCATTTCATGAAAAAGAGATGAAGCAAAGATACGTCGGTTAACATTCATATAAAGGCTTTGAATTTACCCACAACATATTTGCATTTCTTCTGAATTTAAAATACTTCATTCCGTTGTACAGACTCGGCCAAAAATATCAACAGGCATGATTTCATATTATCATATTTTTTATATGGGATTAAAGCCACACATTGGATGTACGTTGATCAAATACAAAATATAGCTTTAGTTAACATTGATGGATTGTACACAATGGGCTCGTGTATGTTGAAATATTTTAATCAATTGCGGATTTGCCAAATTGAAAGCTTTGAATAATATGATCCATTCCATACACATATTACGAAGCCCACTAAGCGTAAATATTTTTCAATTTTGTTGAATAAATGTTGTTTTGATTCGTAAAACCTTTGATTCTCTCATGCCATTAAAAGCTTTAGAGTATTTACACGCTTTGGTACATTTTTTACTCCTGTTCATCTGCTCATATACGATTTTAAAAAATACGTAGGATGATGGCTAGGATTTTAATATTCATAAATAAAGTTTTCCCATTAATTTTATATCCATTATTAATATTTTTCATGGCGAAAAAACTTTGAAAGAAAGTTCGTAATTGTTAAGACAGGATGCTAGTCAGATTAAGCTAGTCAAATGGAAATTTTATTTCTGTCGAATGTTAATTAAATTTGAATATACATACTATGAAATGAGAAAATCCTACAAATATTTTTTCTTTCTTTAAATCATGGGTTATAATAAATTTAAATGTATCATTATGGAAGTATTTAAGAACATTATACTCAATTATATTATATGATTATCAGATATGTGAATTTAAATATCGTCGTCTAAATATCATACAAAATAAATAAAGTATAAAAATTATTTTTCTTTGTTCGTATTTAATGCGCATCCATACCGTTTATCCGATTACGATAAAACTTTGTCAACTTACTGTTTACACTTACGGGAATAGCATAGGCATAGTAAAATATTATATGGATGCACCGTGTTGGCGCATATTGGACTGGTAAAATGAAGTTTGGGCTGCAGAAGCGGGGAGAGGAAGGATGCGCGCGCAATACGGTAGTCAAGTCGGTCTTTGAGACGAAAGCGAGTGTGCATATGCTTTTGAATCCCAGCTCTTTGGCTCGCACTACACGTGACCTGAAGCAATAAACCACGTACTTCGTTTTTTTTCAAAGAATTATTAAGCGCTTATAGTATTACAACGCATGTCGGGTATTCGCTAGTGTCATATACAACCATCATTTTGATGTATATTAGCAACAGATATCGAACTAGAGAGGCTTGGGGTCCAGAGAATCCCACTAAAAAAATATTTATTTTAAAATTTTTATTGCTACATCCAGTGTCAATATCAAATACAATGTCATGGACGTCGTGTTATACTATGATATAATGTGTCTGCCTTATAAATCTTTGATTTCAAGATTCTCAAGAAGAAGAAGGAAAAACTAGCTAGAGTTTGTAACTTAAAACTAAAAAACTAGCTAAGATAGCGTCATAAATGAGTAAGATTCATAAATATATAATTTTTATAGGTGGACTTCCCCTAGACTCGTTCGTGACTTCATTTGGCGCAAGTCACCTATGTAAATTACCTTCTGAGGGAGCTTCCGTGATCGTACAGATCAAAAAAGACCTTAAAGAGGCCTCAAGGCCTGTATGTCCATCTGGTCCGCTTTTCGGACCGCTGAAATTACGAATGAACGCGATTGGACGCCATACCCGAACATAACTACAGAACGATTACGAACTTCCATTACAAAACAATGTTATCCGAAGAAGAGGGATCGGGTGGGTTGTTTACATTTTACTTATTTTAATTTTAAACTTAGTATATAATATAAAAACGGACCTAATCAATCAGTGTTGATTCATGTAAAGAAGAATGATTTAGTAAAATAATAACCATGTGCAACTGAAAATCAAATTTGTGCTATATGCTATATTGAATGTATGAGGAGGTGTATTAAGATACGTTCCAATAATAGATTATGTAAAGGTTCTAATTAATTAATTAAATATTAAATAAAATATAGCATATGTATATTGATTGAAAAAATCCTACGTTTAATAAAATAATTAAATTGAATAGAGTCATCTATCATTTTTATACAGAACTATTAAAATACCCTGAAATCAATTCAAATCTTCTCAGTTCAATTAATAAAATAGAGGTTTAGATATGTGATAAAATAAATATTTCTTGAACTGCGCATAGATGGCTATTTTAAAATATTTTAAAATGAACTATTTTTGGAATTATAAATTATTCCGTTATAATAAAATTATCTGTTGATTTTTTAATTTAAATATGTTTTATTCAAACCAAATTTAAATATGAATTTAAAACAGATAATACTTTAGTGCATCGAAATATTCATAGATGGCACTGTATATTAATATCATTTGTCGCAATTCTTCATAATTAATATTTACGATAAATCATATTATTGTAAAAATGTATTAAAAGTATAAATATCAATATTATTCGAGCAAGATTGCAAAATTTAAATTTGAATCATACGATACAATGTTATTTGAGCGATCATTAACGCATTTTGCATTGTAAACAAATCAAATAAAGCGGAGTTGTTATATCAACGCGGATAATTGGCTGGTTTCTGATAATTGCCAGTAGTTACTCAGTAACAGTTTAATAATGGCTTCTAATTCTACGAACTGAGATAAATCTATTATGCGAATCAAATATGCTTGTGCTGAATACACACATATTTAGTTTGATACTGAGCACTCGGTGGTTGGATGGGATAAACTCACCGTGGAACTAATAATGTGTGGAATGTCCGGGCGTTAATTGTTCGAAGCTTTTTGTATCGAGATGCATTAGTCAGATTGGTTGAATGAAAGACATGTTTTTTTTTTTATTTATTTACTTAGAAATGTTTATTTTTCTTTTAGAGGTCATCTATGATCCACTTAAAATCTATAGAACATATATTAACAGCTATGTTGTCTAAAACTATAAATTGCACTTTCAGAGGAGTCATCTAATTTTTTGTATTTTTTTTTTGAAATAAAAACACACTTTTTACAATGAAAAATATAATGATCCAATATACGTATATCTTTCTTATGTCAAAATATTTTTTTTTTGTATGTACAAACATCGAGAAATTTTAAATCAAACATTGTGCGAAATATTTTGACTCTCTGATGTGTGATTAAGATTAATTAATTAACATTAACAGTCTACTGGACAAATTCAGCGAAAGAGACGATTCGTCTTGAATTCTGGGCTTGAACATCGATCGATCATTTTTTTTTAGTATCGTATGTGTATTGGTTTCATTTGCAAATCATAAATGTATCAATGCAATATTTTTTTATCATATATAAATATCGCACAGTTCATCATCTCTTTCTCTGAATCTTTTGGGTAAGTCATGGCAGGCACAAGTCATACAAACTAATTTTCTTCATCATATGACTACTTACTAACTACTATGCAATTATCAAACAATGAGACAAAATGGCACTTTTTTTACAGTCACTCAAAATCAAAAAAAACCCTATAATATACATTAACTTCTAAACGACAAACGGTACACTTATAACTCGTATACTTAAATCAAACCTTATTTTTAACGCTTCAATAAAATATATCATCCAATTCAAGGTAATTTAACGTTCGTGGATTAAGCCGTATGCAAACTGCGCTTGATATTTATTAATGCATTCGCGGACACAGATTAGCAACCTCATGAACATAGAAATTGAGTTAAACCATCAGTAAACACATGCGATTGCGATTTCACTCATGGACACGTCTGCAATTGCAGACGTGTGCAAGAATGCGTTAATTTTTTTCCACTAGATTACAATCAAATTACAAATCATTCATACTGCTTACATATGATCTATTACAGATTGTCTTTAATTATGGAAAAATTTAAAGAGGCAAATTATATAATTGAAGAGTAAAAGCATACGGCTCAATCGACAAATGTCGGAGAGTTGTTGACTTATTTATTTAACACACTATGAAGCAAATATTTTGAGAAACCACAATGGCCACTCTTCTGAATATCTGCAACCCCGGTCATGTACATCTAATAATTTTGCTTTATACATTTTTTGTCCATTTAGACCCCATAGTCGTGGGCTATGATGGGGGAGCTATTGACATGGCCGTCCTGTATGTCGTATCCGCTAATATCCATTCCGGTTCTGCTGTCAAGATTGACTTGTATGGCTATTCTTCGTTCGCTATTGGGACTTCCTCCGCAGTCCATGTCCACGGGGCTCTCCTGCATTTTGTTCGAAATTTTACTTATTGATATCCTGCTTTCTATGTCGTTATCCGGGGCGTGGTCCATCAGGGGGGACGGTACAAATTTAACTTTCTTGCTCATATCCAAAACGGCCGGCTTGATGATTTGTTGCTTTGCCCCTGGCGATAGAGAGTTTTTGACTGGCTTCGGTGATGGTTGTAGAGGCGGTGGCGCGCTGCCATCCGACGATTTTCGAGTCGACATGTCCACTATTACAAGATCGGGTGTTGATGTTTCAGACGAACGACGAGATGTCTTGGTGCATTCGCCCTTTTCTGGTTCGCCTTTGTGGGTAGATTTGTGCTCTGCTGCTTCAGCATTTGATATATTGTCCTGTTTTTTCCATTTCGTTCGACGGTTTTGGAACCAAATCTTCACCTGAAACAATATAAAAAAAAAACTTTTAAAACACAAATTCAGATCATGATTTTTACTTTAATGACGCCTCTCCAGAACAGTCAAAGGGGAATAACAAAATTGATCAACGATAAGAATGATGCGAATATCTTAATTATCAAAACAAACGCCCACTCTCAAGACAACACGAACTAAAGTCGTCTCATCTTTGTTGAATGAGCTTAATAGCTTATCCGACGATGGCGATTTCAGTTAATTATACCTAAATTTTATAACGGTTAACCTGTTGAGGAGCGAGCAAATTTAAAATCGATGAAGTCGTTGATATCATAATCGCTTTACGCCGATTACTTTCTGTCAGCTCCTAATCATCGTAAGACAATCTTCAATTGTAAATGAACACTTGATAGTGAATACAAGACCACGTCATTTCTTTACATAAACAATGCACAAAAATTCGATTCATTTGCTCCTCCTTTAGAAGGAAATGATAATTGAACAAAGACTCGTTCAACACGCAGCGAAGAACGGCAAGCAGTTAAATAAACAAACACTCTCGATAACACACAATATTCGGTCGTTTCTTTGCGTAAACAAATAACACACTTGAAATCGCAATCATTAAAAGTCGATAAATTTGGGCTTAACGATCTATACAATCATGCGATGCATGTGAGGAAGCTATCCGTCTCAGTCTCCCGAACTGCGCTAAGTTCTCTCTTTCTCTGTCTGTCTCCGAGCTTCAATGTGCAAGAGCGCTCTTTTTGTGACATGAGAATTCGGACACACATGTATGTCGATGCTCCTCAACAGCTTAAAACGTTTTGAGAGTTTCCATTCGATGCACGAGTGTATGATGAGACGCAAGACACCTGTCTCTGTCTCACGATTTTCGGTCCGATAGGGTTAAATAAACGTATTTTTTTTGTTGAAGTTCAAGTGCATTTATTAAAACTTATACATATATAAAAGACATAAGCTATAATGAATAAAGACATTTATTTATGTCATCATCCTTTGGCCAAAACGTCTACCCCTGCAGTAATCAGCATATCATTTTTTAATATATTTAATTTTAATATCGACTGTTAGTTAAATTTTTTAGTCAAATTTATGTGCTTTATTTTGCGTATATTGGGTTGGAAACTATGAAACGGGCGTTGAATACAAATAAAAAGCGCTATTTTTTAAAGATTATTTGGAAAGGTAGGAGAGAGGAGAGAATCTATGAGTAAGTAGCGAAATTATCATCTATCTAATATATAAAAATCAATGTTTGTTTGTTCGTATTTAATGCGCTTCCATACCGTTCATCCGATTGCGATAAAACTTTGTCTATTTATTGTTTACACTTGCAGAAATAACACAAGCATAGTAAAAATATTATATGGATGCACCATGTTGGCGCATTTACTTTTTCAAATCCAGGAAATCGGGGTAAACCTGAATCGAGACGATGAATCAGAAATATTAATATTTCCGATCTTCCAAATTTTGGACGAGTGTAATCAATCTAAAGTAATATGAATAGCTTTATGGGTGCCCCTCTTATACAAACATCCATGCCAGGATAATTTATCAGGAAAACATTACAGAGATACATTGGTTTGCTGCAGTTGCGTTCAATTTGCATAGGTAATTCAACAGTGACGGCACGTGCACTTCAAATATGCATCGGCACGAAAAAGGTATCCCACGCATTAAAGTAAAAATATCAATTCTGAGTAAATTACAGTGTATTTATTTAGCGTTTACATCAATAATTATGACATGGAAAATTAATTCTGCCTACATTGCAGCGCATATCTTTGAAGCAAAGCCTACGACAATGTAGGTGTTTGTTGTGATTTTTTTAGGAATAGAACTACTATGCTATTCATTGCGTTGATTGATCTTTAATCTGGATCTGGAACTCATACACATTGCAAGAGCAGATAGGATCGTCTTCACGCAGCGTCACTGTGCTCTTTCTATGAATAAGACATACGGCAGTGCATGGACGTGTATACACGTCCTAATTGAAAATCAATAATCAAGGGAACATGTCTCAGTGAGGAGCAGGGGTGGCACGGCCGGACAATCGGGGGCGGGAATAATTCACACTAATTGCTTGTACCCCGTCGCCTCATGTCTTCAACCGGCTCTCCCAACAGCACCCTCATAATTGCTGGCTTATCCCATCCGGTTATTTTTTTCATCGTCACCGCATATTAACACTTGCGATGAATCATTTCGCCATCGCCGCAAACAATTAATAAACATGCAAACAATGGGTGGAATTTAGAATTAAATAGACGCTATAAAAGCCTAATTAAGATTTTCAAAGTTTGCGTACTAACGCCGTCATTTATCGATGAAGTTATGATCACTCGCTAAAGTTTAAATTAATAACTTTAATTATGGGCGTTTTCATATCATTTTAATATATTAGGGTGTCCCATAAGTTTCTTTCGTTTTCTTATTATGAAAAAAATAAACAATAATTTGTATTACATCAAAATTTATTGAATAATATAGGATCCATTCGGTTCTATTACCTTTCTCCATCTCCCCGAAAGTCTCATAATGGCAATGTACGTAGAGTATGGAGGATTATGTAAAACATCCCAGTCAAATAATAATCATTTATTTCTGACGAGCAAAGACACATGAGGCTTGGCGTTATCGTGATGTAAAACAACGCCTTGTTTGTTCGCTAATTCTGGCTATTTTCTGGCAATTGCATCCTTTGCATTGATCGTTTCACCTTGCTGAAGTATATCATAATAAACTACCCCCTTCCAGTCCCACCAAATGCATAGAAAAACTTTGTTTGGATGTAGGCCATGTTTAGCTACAGTTAAAGCTTCTGTACCCTTGGTCCAAGACCGTTTACGTTGGATATTCTCATAGAGTATCCAACTTTCATCTCCAGTGACAAGTCTCTTCAAAAAAGGTTGGCTATTATGTCGTTGGAGAAGAAGATCGCATGTTGAAATACGCTGAAGTTTATTTGAGTCAGTCAGTTCACGAGGAAGCCACAAATCTGAACAATTGATGTAGCCCAATTTTGTCAGATGATTATGGACGGATGTTCGTGGAATTTCTAACTTGTTAGCTATTTCGCGAACAGTATATCGCGGGTTTTCTTCAACCATGGCTATGATTAGAACTGTGTTCATTTGCGAAAGAAACTTATGGGACAACCTAATACATATATGTTTGCACGTTACGTGCTATTTGATTGAAAAAACCGGATCGTTTTTCTTACAGCTCTTTCAACAAAGATAATATGAGTTTTGTCCGTGTTGTCCTGAGAGCAGGCGTTTGTTTTGATAATAAAGATACTCGCATCATTCTTACCGTTGACCAATTTTGTTATTCCCCCTTGACTGCTCTGGAGTGGTGTTATTAGCCGACTATCACCATTCCTTTGCAAAATCTACTTCTTCAGAATTAAATTGACAGGCTTGCACAGCAACCCCTTTATTTTATTTTCGCAACACAATCAAGTTAGATATTAAGAATGATGTGAAAAGGTCAAGAGCTCATATTAAATAACTAGAATAATCATATTCCACCAAACACACAAAATAATTCATTGCAGTAACAACCTTGGATTGGCGTTGAAACGAAAATTATTGCTTTAATTTGCTTTGTCGCTTGTGTTTGTGGCATTGATCGCATTCAAGCCCTGATCAAGAAAAATCAGCATACAACATCGAATATATTTTTCATTAGTTTCTAATATTAATATTTCCGCTCCATTGTCTCAATATTATTTAAGAAAGTGTAAACAATAAGTTGACAAAGTTTTATTGCAATCGGATGAACGGTATGGAAGCGCATTAAATACGAACAAACAAACATTGTTTTTATATATTAGAAAACGTGCAATTTGACTATTAAGATACTTTTTTTATAATGGCATAATATTATGTGTTATCTTTCAAGAACAATTATATAGGGATTGCTTTCATTTAATTGTGGTAAGTTTTAAATAAGCTTTATTCGTAGAAATCTAGCTGTATTTAATTTAATTAAAATCAACTATAACATATTGATAAAATAATAGGAAAAAATCACAATATTTAATGATTTTGTAGGGGTATAATAATCGTTGATAAGCTATGCTGATATTATTTGTATAGTAATTAAAGCAGCTACATAAAAAATAAACACTTCGGAATGATGTTATAAATGTTGATGAAGTGGTGATTGCTGAAAAATTCCTATCTTGAAATTCTTCAAACATTTTAAGGATCGTACTATTTTAATACCCTATTAAAGTCGAGTACATTTTCTGTCTACCAGATCAGGGGTAATCAATTTAATTTGATTCGTTATTATTTTTATAACATTTAAATATAGCTTAAACTAGATGAAAAATGCTGCCAATTAAAAATATATGACATGAATAAAGAAAGTCATCATCAGCTTCAAATAATACATAGATTTATTGTATTGTATTGGGGTAGGTTTTTAGTCTGCGACCAAAGATAGTTCAGTTTGATTGTTGGATATAGAATATATTATAGTTTTTATAAGATTTAGCATCATTTTTTATTAATGGTCAATAATTTAAATTAAGCCCTCTTTCGAATAAAGTTAATCACCTCTGTATCGGACAATTCCGCTTCTGTCGAAAGAATGTTCTCCATCATGAACAATTTTTGGTCTAAAGACTCAGAGTTAATAAATCAACATTTAAAGCTCTTACATTCATTTAAATATACGTACTATTTATTAATCAAATTCGCATTATTTTGTAATACATTCGTAATATAAAAATGTATAATAATTGAGTAAGTACATCAATTATATATTTTTCCTTGTTTGATATAATAATTTAATTTCCATGAAAATACGTATTTTTTATCGAAGTTGGTGCATATCAAATGTTCAAACGCTGAAACGCAAGTAAAAAAGTTTTTTTTCTTGCGAATTGTATAAGTTAAAATCAGAGGGGGAAAGTTTGGAAAAATATGATATTTTTAAGATTATAATTCCTGGTATTATTCTCATACTACTTTAAAAAGTATCAGTAAAATACATGACCTAAAATACACATTAAATATATCATAAGGCAGTGTATTCATCATTTTGCATCAATATTTGCTCATGAGAAAGCTCTGCTCGAAGTGGGTACGGTTTTGGCTCACAGTTGATAAAAAAATAACAACGCGTCCACAATTCAGAGCGCTGTTTTGAGCTATTTTAGCGTTATTAAAATATTTTTTTATACGTGACAATGGACGAAATATGGATTCATCAATTCACTCCAAAGTCTAATCGGTAGTCAGCTAAGTGGCCGATTACCTTAAGAAAGGAAGAACCATAAATAGCGAATATTATATGGCGTTATTGATGCGTTTGACGAAACAAATTGCAAAAAAATGACCACAAATGAAGAAGAAACATAAAGTGAAAAAAATCCTACAAACTTATTGTATGACATGCTATATAATAATCGCTTACTTCGAGAAAATAAAATCCTATGACACATCGTCGATCGCACACTTTTTGTCATCGCTTCTTAAAAAAATATATATGGTTTTTTATGCGAATTTGAAGTTATGCGGTTTTCAAAAATAATGGAACTTATCCCTCATTTTTCTATATAGAACATAGCTTTTCTATGCGAATATGCATTAAAAATCTAAAATTAACACCAGTGCAAGTTACAACCGTTATAATGTGAGTGTGTATAGGGCGATATAGGGCGAATGGAATTGTTTTTAATTTTGGCAACTCTTCTCAAAAATTGCATTTGTACGATAATC
Organism: Stenopsyche tienmushanensis; assembly: GCA_008973525.1. NCBI lineage: Eukaryota > Metazoa > Arthropoda > Insecta > Trichoptera > Stenopsychidae > Stenopsyche > Stenopsyche tienmushanensis. The sequence goes on along the minus strand of WACJ01000087.1, from coordinate 377,311 downwards.
GAATAAAGTAGAATTAAAATAAAGCAATTCTAAGATAAATATGTATTGTGTTTTTACCTATATAAACTTTTTTTATGCGATTTTTGGTACATTCTATCACATTGATTTGAAGTTATGCAGTTTTTAAAAATATCGGGAACTTATCCCTCAGTTTTCTATGTAGTTCAATCTTTTTTATGCGATTTTTCTATATGGTGGAATGTATCCATCGCATAAAAACAGACCTAAGTGTACTTACGCCGCATCGATTGCATATTTCAAAAATATATTTATACGAGTTTTATCGGTCTTATGAAAATAAGTTCAAGAGTTCGTCACGTTCATTATTAAGCTTGAAGGGGCCCACGGTCCTAAATAAAGTCCCTTGAATGTCCACTTCGGGCATTTTTGACAGGCTTTTAAGAATCCGTATCCATGACGCTGTAAGCCGATCGCCACCCCCCCGACTAGCTGAGTGCTATTGATGCGACGGTGTTAAAACGCAAGAGTTGAACAACCAGGTGAGTCGGAGGTGTTTTTTTGGTCTGGCAAAGTTGTGGTGGCGAGCGGTGCTTTATTGGTCATTTAAGTCGAGCGGACAGCGCCGTGAATAAAACATGAAAAGGCTATTAAGCTACCACACATCGATACGTGTTAACTCGGTGGTGTGGTTATTTTGATGGTGAAAACCGGTGGTTTCCGGGCCCGCGGGTGTTCCGCCATCCTTACCCTAAGAACCCAAAAAAATCTTTGGATTTATGCCAGAGACTCAATTAGAAAATCAGACTCAACACCGTGAAGATCGATCATAATAGCGCAGCTATTGATGTTTAAACACCATCGTGCAGGCTAACAACCTACAATGAATTAAGGTACCTGGCGAGGGAAGCTGCTAAAACATACTTTGAATTCTCAACTTTAAACTTGTGCCTTATTCCAGCTGCTGATAAGCCAAAGTGTTCTACATTACTTCACATATTAAATTCATCAACGCTTGCAAAACCCTCTTCCTTCTTACAATTAATTACCATTAATTACGAAAAAACGCAAATTTATTCTCAGTTTCATATTATGTATATCAATTTTAAGCGCTGATCTATTTGCGATGCAGTCTACTGCATTAATTAATTAGAGTAATATTTGATTGATCTGTGATTACACGAGTACTGACCAATCAATTCAATCAACCGATAAAGCGTCATTGAATATACAGGATGCATTAAAATAATTTAAATAATGATATATACGTTTGCAAATCTATCAATTTAAAATCAACAATAAATCTTAGCAAATAAATAGAAATCAATTGCATAATAATTCGTTTTATTCAAAGCATTCTAAATGAGCATCGAACAATGAACGATTCATTTCGACATTGCGCCAACATGGTGCATCTATACAATATTTTTACTATGCCTATATTATTCCCGAAAGTATAAACAATAAGTCGACAAAGTTTTATCGCAATCGGATGAACGATATGGAAGCGCATTAAATACGGACAAACAAACATTGATTATTATATATTATACTGCGCCTATATTATTCGCGCAATCCTTAGTTATATATTGGCTTGAAGCTTATTGGTTGGAAGTTTGGGAGTCTCATTCTGGGTACATAGCAAGTACATTTGGGTCTGTTTTTATGCGGATCTTTTTTATGCGATTTTGAAGTTATGCTGTTTTTAAAAGTAATGGAACCTATCCCTTGTATTTCTATGTAGTAAAGTTTTTTTTATGCGGATTTTTTATATGCGACTCCCCGTGTAACGTATCTATCGCATAAAAACAGACCCAAATGTATATAGGAAGCAACTAACTTAAGGGGTCATCTCACTTTGTCGAGCCAAAAAATAGGCAAGTTTTTAGCAATTTTTTTTCTCAGTAAATACACCATATAATGAAATGAATCTTTTGGAGATTTATTATGGCACTCTTATATAATACTAAAAAAATAAATTCGTAATTTAAATATATATATATATTATATCGTTTTTATAGCATCAAAATGACATGTCAAAAAATATGCAAGTCCATGGTGTGGAACAATTTTTTCATTGAGGCTTACTTGAAATACAAAATCAAACAGATTCTTAACCTGTAAGCATGTCGCCATCGCAGAATCGTTAATGAATAGTTTTTGTTTAAAAGAAACAAAATGGCGCTGGTTTGAAAAAAACTTTGGAAAAATACACCTTTTTTGGGGATATTTTTTAATATAAAACGTAAGATAAAATAAACATTTTGACCTGGTCTTGCGAACTGCCATAGCCATGTATATTGTAAATAAGCTCGTTAAATTTCAGACCAATCGGCGACTTGGTTTTTCAAAATTCTTTCCACACCACATGCAAAAATGTCGTTTCGAGAAAAACGCGTTTAAAGTACCACAAAATTGTTGAAAAGTGGAATATACTACTAATCAGCGATTCCAGCTTAGTAAAAAAATTTTTAGCTACGTCAGCTTCTTCTTTTTTGGCTGATTTGGCGTATCTGTAAACTGTTCTAGCTTATTTAGAAGATTCGGAGCCTTGGCGGTTGGCAAGGCGTATACGTTCTTAGTTGCGCCATGTTGCGATTTCTAGTATTTTTTTGCCATAAAAATATATATTTTGGTACCGGAGACCATACACACTCGTTGAAACGATCCAAGGCATCTTTCCAATACATTATCAGATGTTAATTCTTCATAAATGACTCTTATTTGCTGAACATCCTCTGTGAAAAAGGGAGGTTGCTTGTACAAATATAACGATTTTGTAGTTGCATGTTTTCGCAATTCGCACCAAGAATCTGCGCCTTTCGGCCAGTGTGAATGCTGAAGGACTTCGTCAGTAGAAACTTTGTGATAGTATGTGACCCAAATAGTATTTCTCAGTTTTTTTATTGAACGAAGATGTAGGCGGATAGCTAAGCCATAATAATTAGATCTTTTTTAAATAATTCATTAGCAAGCTGTTCGGTTTTCGAAGCACTTCATACAGAGTTCTTTCTTTTTAGGCCCTTACTTTCCACTTGCTTATTCGCCTTTTTTAAATCTGTATTAACATTTTTTAGACTTAATTCGCTCCTTACTAGAACAAAGATAAGAAAGGTCCCCAACAGAAACCTCTGGTCTGCAAACAAAAGCAGCAGAACCGCTGGGGTGCAATCTGGAGGGAGTGATTGTTTCGAGCGCATTACGCGAATTAGCTATAAATCATTGAAATAATACGAATTTCTTTACCAAAATTATGGACGACTTTCTTATAAATATGTCCTTTCAAAAAATGATATTAAAAAAAACGATAATTTTTTGAGGCGATAAATTGAGATTAAAAGTTTGAATTTGGGTTGATAACAATATTATTTGAATATCGTATCCTGCTGTTAATGTGTTAACGGCATTGTGTCCATATTGAAAATTATCGAAAGAAAAGCTCTTAATTTATTTTATACCACCTTGTACGTAATGGTTTTGTCCTGTAAGTTATTTAATTAGTGTAAATAGTTTGAAAGCCGCTGTTTATGTTATTAATACCGGAGTTAGAAGCAGCTTTGAGCTTCTGTTACAAGTCGACCGGAGTTGTTGCAAGAGCACAATCCTCGCCAAACGGTGTTTTTATTTAACACATTTGCCTTTGAAATTATATACAAGGGAATGTTAATTAATTGGGAAAGCTTTGCTCGGCGTATTTGGCACAGAGCTGGATGTCGTCGATCCTCGAGCACTGGCATATAACAGAAGCATCCGCGAATTAAAAATATCTGGTCAATGGCGTGGCAATTGGGCGGACAGGGTTATCCATTATGCAGAGGCTGTATCCGGATGCTGATATCGGCAGGTCATCTCATCGGTTCCAAGTCTTTGGCCGTCGATACCATCGGCTTTACGTAAATTAAATCAATTGGCTTTATGTCATGCTGGCCGACGTGGTTACAAGTCAGTATGTAACCGGGCCTGTCGCGATCTGAAGAAGTGGGCAGCCACGGGCTGATTTATCCGCGGCTCGGACCTGTTCATATTTACTGTTGTTTCTTTTGACAGCTTTGTATATAATTGATGTGTTAAGAGCACTTGATAAGTACCATTGAGGCTTTTGTACTCTGAAAGACCTAATCATGGCGCACATACAGTGCTGTCAACTTCGCCGCTTGATTTCAATGGGAAACCGGCACAGGAAGAAACTTTTGTGTCGATTTTGAAATGAAAGCTGCCTGAGCTTATCCAGTAGCCGTGGTTACAATAAACACGATTATAAAAGATTAATTATAAAGCCTTCATACAAATTTGTTTCCATCTATTGCAGCGAATCGGACGTATAATAATCAGATAGTAATTTTATTGAACACAGCGTGCAAAATCGTTCAAGTTGAATGTTACAGGCAAATATCATAATTATGATACATATGATTATAATAAGTTTACATAGAAGCTAAAATCAAATAGAGAAAGTATCTTATTAACACACTTTATAACTATTAAATTATGTCGGCAATAAATTAACAAATAACATCAACATATTTTGATATAAAATTTAAGATTGCTATAAGAAAAATGCTACTCATAGCATATTTAGTCAATTCCAATGGATTTGATCAATTAAAAATTGTGTGTATGTAAAATTTATAGTATGAATTAATAAAAATTATATATATTTTCATCCTCCAAAAGATTATCAGGCTTATAACGATACAGGAAATCAGGTTAAATTTGGATCGAAACGATCGATCGATCTTAACACATTTTGGGCCGCTAAGTTTCACATGAAAGTTCGCCTGGAGTTGGCGCATATTGAATGATTTGCATTATAATAATACTTCCTTTGTAAAAATCAGCATAATTCATAAACCAACAAACAAGTTTATATGAAATTTTCATAAATAAATATATATATATAACATTAACTATCAATCCATGGTGAATGAGTTAAATTTGTTCCCGCAATCTGGATTTAAGTCCCAACTTTTATAATTTAATCGTACATTTTTTGTGCGATTTCGAAGTTATGGGGTTTTTTTAAAGCAATTTTTATATTTTTTTTATAATTCACAAAGAGTATGTATCGAGATATTTTGGATAAAAGAGGAAATAAATCATCAACACTAACCGAAATTTGGAACTGTGTAAATCATATTGCATCTGCTATCGCTGAATTACAATCACGCCCTTTATTCTGGTTTAGATTTTTGGAAAAAATGTTTCCACTTTTAAAAATACATTCTCCAAAGAAATTTCCAAAATTCCAACTTCTTACGGAGTTATAGCTATTTTAGTTAGTATTTCTTTGGTGGATGTCTTGCATTTGAGATGCCAGATATCAGATATCCTTAAAATTTTACCAATGATGCAAGACGCTCTTTAAATGTTACCAAAAATGTTATTTTTTATTGCCTTAGTTGTTTTCCACTTTTTACATTTTTTTATGCGATTTTGGATATATTTTATATAGTTGTTTCAAAGTTATGCGGTTTTTAAAATCCATGGAACGCATCTTCACTTTTTCTATGTAGGTCATAGTTTTTTATGTACGATTTTTTTTTGTGCGATTTTTGCCGAGCGTATCTACCGCACAAAAAAAGTTTTCAGTGTATATATTTTTCACAAAACCAAAATAGCATTAATTTCTTGCAATATTACGATACAAACACACCGTACAATCTTTATAGTTTGTAGAATCATTTATATAATGGGAATTTCTATTAAATCGTTCCTAGTCATCGGTTTTCGATCTACACCCGGTATCTGTCTTTTTGGCTGCACAAAAACCCCTAATGATTTTCATCAACATTTGGCGAAATTCTATATGATTCTAGGGCTTTCGTTCTTCTTTTTTCTCTCATATGATGTATGCATTCACAATTGATGTTTCTAGCCCCCCCAAAAAAGGTTTCCTCCACCATTTTAATGACGTTGCCAATTGATCAGCAGTGTCTACTCCTCCCATATTTTTTTGTAGTTCTGAATATCTATTGACTTTTCAATAACTTCTTTTTGATTGTTATTATCAATACGCTACCGGATTTTCCTTCAGGGACTTTCTTTTCACCAATTGCAATGACTACTTGTGCTTTGTGTCTAGTGTCTCCATTTTGCGGTAAGCTACTTTTTGTCCAACAGCATATTTTGGTTTTTTATATCATTTGTGTAAATGTTTTTATTTACCATTACGGTGAGACAATTCGCAAAGACTATGGTTAAAAATTTGAAATTATATTTGCAGCGGACACTGGGTCATAAAAAGTTAAGCCTACTACTGCTCGATACTTATTCGGATCAATTAAAATAGACAATCCACTATTGTGAAAAATAGTCATTAACCAAATGCTTTTCTGAATGGTTGTATATCGCTAGCCAATATGATGAAACCATAATAAAAACACATTCGGAAAAATTCTTCAATCGGTGAATTTAAACAGCATTGAGTAGTTATGCGGTAAGCCTTTTTACATAACCACGACACACTTTAAATGGTTGCACTCAAATCGATTTCATCGAATATACATTACGAAAATGTGGACTGCGATTTAAAAATATATTCCATGACTATTAGCGAACGCACAGATATGTTTTGGAACAACCGAAAACCATAATTATTCAGCAAAATGAGTGCAGTTTCGTTTGAAGTGCTCGTTAATTGCGTTTCGGATAATGAGGATTTCGTCATAGATAGGCGGGCAGAGGTACCTATGATTCGATAATGGCTGGTCAATATAATGTTCATTGAACCGTTTGCCTGCAACATTAGACCACAAAACATTGATTGGGTCCGAGTTGTTATAAAACAGATAACAAGTCACTGTTATGAACGGCAATGACCTGTGGGTGTCGGTGAATCGGGCGGCGTGTGTGTGCGACGGGCTTTACTTGTTTGTGTGACAATGTGTGATACCATCTAAAGCTATTCACGTACTTAACAATGAAATCGAACAAGGTGATCGCAAAAGCTTGCAATGTTCAGAGAAAGCTCTTCGAGAGCTTTGATAATTTTGTACCAACCCTGAACCGAAATAATATTCACAATAGCAATTCAAGGGAGGAGGCGAATTTCCTTCAGATGCATGCTGATATTTTGCAGAATTTCAGCATCTATTATTTCTTCTGTAGCTTAATTTTAATTACAGCATAAATATTTGATTAATTATCATTTATTTCCCCTCAGATACAATGATATCTAGTATGCGATTATATATTCAATATAGTTAGGAGTCGTAACTAACTATTTGTAATTAGATTTATTTTCCAAATGTTCCCTTGGAAATACAAACAACAGAGATATGACAGATGACACATGGGCTTTCGTATAATGTGGTTTTTTTTCACCAGTTCTATTTTCAACTTGCAGTCTAATATAATAAATATGCGTCTGTTTTACGATGCAAAACACTTTCATTATGGCTGTAAATCTTTAACAGACTCAGTCAATCTCAATATTAATCTTCCAGATTAAGTCTGGTTCAAGACTGATCATTTAAAAGCAATATTTAATGCATCTTTAAGGTTTGAACAATGTCATAATTTATTTAAATGAGTACTTAATGCAACTATTTCGAAGCATGTTCACGAATATACACCAATCAATGCAATTGATAGAATTTTTACTAAGCAATTATATTTTACATTTAACCCTTTTAGTACCAATCGAAAAAATTGCACCTAAGCGAAGAATTTCGAGCCAGATTTGACTTAAAAATTATATTTACAAAATTACAAAAAGGGATCATTCAGTCATACTTTGATATAAATGGAATTGAATAATATATAAGGGGAAACGTATAAATGATATATGAACAAATATACAAACATTGATTTTTATATATAAAATCTACTATACCTATATTATTTGAAAAAGTGCAAATAATAAGTTGGCAAAGTTTTATCGCAATCTGAATGAACGGTATGGCTGCAGCATAAAATACGAACAAACATTTTATTTTTATTTTTGTATATTAGACTATACTTATATTACTCGCGCAATTCTTAGCAATAAGTGGACGAAGTTTTATTGCAAACTGATGAACGGTATGGCAGCGTATTACATACGAACAAACGAATTGAGACACGGTTCAGGAAACATGTATTTTTTATTCCCATTGGAAAATGAAAATTGTGAATTTGCATAGTGTTGTAATTCAAATCAAATGAGAATAGGAAAATAATTGATAATAGATCTTTGTAAAATAATTGGGGAATTGTTGTCCATGTTTAAGGGTTCAAAATAAACTTAATTCAAGAATTTCATTTTTCTTATTCAGATAAGCAATTGTGACTTGTGATGAAAAAAGGGTACTATATAATAGTTTTAAGCGAAAAAAAACAATGCTTTTATTCGGATCCAGTTGAATGTTTCTATCCCTAAATCACCTTCAAAATGAACGAAATTTTATTTTATTCTAAATCATCCCTTATGTTAGGTTTAATGGACGCTTTTTCACGTGGATAACTCTATCAACTACTATTAATTAAGCTAGAAGTTGCTATAATTGAATGAATAATGATCACCGTGTAGTTTGATGCTCATTAATGTATACATACACGATCGGTCGAATGTTTGTGTTAACATTTGCCAGTTATTAATGTATATTTAATATGATAGAAAGTCGTGATGCATGGCACTGTGAACGATTTATTGTATATTGGCCATAATGGCTATAATGTTATAATGGTCATAATGGAGCCAGAATAGACATAAGGTCATTTAACTATTTTTTTTTTAATACTCCATTGTACAATTCATTTCTCAGTCGACCGATCAATTTGTACAGTCAACTAAAAGGCGTGCACAGCCCGCCATTTAATCGTGGGATATTTGTTATTGGACACACTTTAATTATGTAATGCGGTGGCATTACCGGGAATTTTTCTCGGAAAAGTGTCCATAGTAGAATACAAACAGTCGATAATAAGTTCCTGGAAGTTGCGAGGAAGCGTTCACGTGGAAGGTGTATGAAATGATGGCCCTCCATATGGCGAATCTATGTAATTATTGCGCTGATGGGCTTTTTAGCAATGCTTTGCTAAAGGCCGTTTAAGCACGACGTAACGATGCTTTTATATTGCTCGTAAATAGCACACCAACATGATGAGGTTAAAATTTGTAAGAGCTCATGGCAATAAATCTTCTCGATACTGGATACTAGGTGTTATGGTGTACAATGCTCACATGTAAAGCATTTACACCATCGATGCATAGCTTTTCCATAAATTTGCAACCAGGGATTTTCAATGCATGTGTTTGGATTACAAGTCTTTCAAAATACTAATGAGCAGCGTCCGAGTATCGGATAGCTTCAATGTGGGAAATACCAATCTTTCCATTATCATCAATCTTATAGTGTTCATCTTGACCTAATTTCACCATCGGAACTTTGATATATTGTTTACAAAGGATCAATATTAAGTTTGTGATCTTCTTATGCATATATTTTAGTCTGAATTAAGAAACATATTCTTGTATTTAAAAAAAACTAAAACTGTTAATAATATAGATAATCGATGATCGATTGATCAAGGATCTAACGTCCTTTAGATCTGTGTACGTATTTATGACGAGACGAACATTGGGCGACGAGAGTGTTAAATTTAAGCTTGAAGGCGAAAGAATTTTATTTATTAAAAAAAAGATACAAATACAAATCAAAAATAGATAAATAAAACACTAAAAAATTCAAATATTATTTTGAAAATATGCCCGAAGTAACATTAAAGCATAGAGTGTTGGATTGATAAAATTCCTTTCTATTGAAACACGAACTAAAACTCGCAAAATTCCCGATTTCCCGAAGAATTATTTATTTTCGTCGCTGCAGATTAATACTTACATACTATAATACTTTGATGTGATTCGTAATTATATTACGGAGGAATACAAAAATTTTGAAGCCCGTATCTATTATATTTAGGGGTCTCAATCGAATATTCGAATATATTTGCCCGTTTTCCAATATTCGTATATTCGAATATTTGTAAAATTAATCGAATATTATTCGTTATATATTTTTTAAGAAAATTGCTCGATGTTCTTCTGCCAATCTAAATAGCAACAAGAAATGCAAAAAAGTGCCAAGTTTATTGAAATTATTTTATTGAATTGTGTAAAATTTATTAAAAAACTATTCAAAATATCGATCATGCCAAAAAAAGGGTGATATTTTAGATACTGTCGATAAAATAAACTCAATGACAATGAGATGGTTTTCAACAGCAGGCTCAATAAAATGAAATTACGTCAAGCTTTAAAGTAAACATTCAATAACACTCTTTTTTAAAAAAATATGTATTGCTGAAAAGTAAAAAAATTCTAATCCTTGATTTCGCGATTTGAAACCAAAACCTCAAAATTTCACTTGATTTCTAGCCTTTGTCTACGAGAAAACGCGTTGCGCAACAGAAGATGATACTTCTCGCCCTCTTTGTGTGATGGGATCAGAACCTTCCTTCCTGAGGGAATAAATTTATTTTAAATGAAGGGCACTTTAATAGAAACTAAGATCTCCATTTATATTTTATATAATGTAAAACACTATGAAAAATTGTCCGGGTTATATTTGAATCACCCTCGTCTACACATATAAAATATTCGAATACTCGAATATTTTACCAATTTCACATTCGATATTCGAATAATTGATTTTACGAATATTTGGGACCCCTAATTATATTTCATATTGATATTCACATTATTAGAGTCGAGGTGTAGTAAATACATCACCGGTATGGAAAAGTTAATATAACAATTTGGAAAACATACATGTACTCTATATATGTATAAATAGATTAAACAGTTATTGCCCCTATGCGTCGCCTAAGCTCGCCAATTAGTAATTACGCCACTGTTTCCAAGCGTCCAGATTTCGGCGGGAATGTCTCGATTTAGTAGCCTTCATCGCGCTGGTATGGTGTACGATTTCTGTTAGATGAAAATTTCAATCCCGAATTTTTCGGGACTACGTTTACTAATCTCGAGATTGAAGAGTTGAGCATTTTATTAATTTTTACCGTTCCCACGGGCACATAAACAATGGATAAACGACGCGTGCATGCTTACATCATTTAATGGGGAAAATTTGTGATATGAAATGTATTTATAAACAATATCGGATTTAACAAAATTTATATTATAGATGTTTTGTTAATTTTTTAAAAATGTGGTCATCACCATACTAACAAATTTGAGAGATCTTTTCGACCAAGAAAGAAGAAATGTTGGTGCATTTAAAAAAGTTGGGCAGGGCTGCCTATGAATGAGTGATATGTAACATTAATTAGAATTTAATTTGAATAAAATATCGCCTCTCATTCATAGATCTTCTCTTATCTAAAAAACCTTAATCAAACTAATCTAATCCTATCTTGAAAATTTGCAAATGTATGCATTTTCTCATCGCTTTAGCTATTGGATCCGCTGTGTGAAATTCGAGTTGTCTATAGTTAACCGGAGATAGAATTGATTCTTTCCCAGACAAAAAAACGAGGAAATAAATGATCGTTGCTATTCAGAATGGTCGACTGTCACATTATCAATATGACTGTATCATTTGCATTATCCGGACACGATCTTAAGTGGCAGTGTGCATAAATCACAATGGAGCTGAATGCACCAAGACGCAGTATCGATTCTTAATGCAGCGTCATACAAAGACAGATGCAACGTCACTTGCATTCCCGTTGTCTTAAAGAGCGATCCCAGAACCGATTATCGTCGTTTAATTGCATTACCGAAAGAGAAAAACGACGAGCTGCGATGCGCCCACTGCACATTGCAGTGACAACCCAAATTAATCATCGGTCAATTCGAAAAATCATCGAACGCAATTTATGACGCTGGATTTAATTTATATTTCATAAATCGTGCCAATATCGTTGCCTGAGCGCACACAGGCTTCCGTAAATATTTTCGAGCTTGAAAAAAATTAATTATCAAAATGTAACATTTCACATATTCACTGCGGTTAAATTTGCAAATAAATCAATGCACTTTTCAATATGCAACGCTCAAATTGCCAGCGGGCGCGTCATATATAACTCACAGGCATCGAACGTACGTGTGCACACGCTTAATATTGAATGCACGAAAATTATATGCATTATCGTCTGCTCATTTAATGTACAGTTATTTCTATGGAAATGATGCTTGTATAGCTTCAATCGACGAAGCCATGCCCGAAGAACCAATCGATTCATCGGTTGACACATCACATCAAATCTGTCTACGATTAAAGCTGCAGAAGCTTTTTCCTATATTTCTAAATAGTTGAAAGGATTTAATATAAGTGAGATGATTTGAATTTAAATTGATTTCAAATACTATGAAAGCATAGTACATAATTTAGTAGTAATTAAATATAGAAATGAAGGTACGGGATGTGTGGCTTTCTCATGAACTGACTGACTCAAATAAACTTCAGCGTATTTTAACATGCGATCTTCTTCTCCAGCGACATAATAGCCAAACTTTTTTGAAGAGACTTGTCATTGGAGATGAAAGTTGGATACTCGTATGAGAATATCCAACGTAAACGGTCTTGGACTAAGGGTACAGAAGCTTTAACTGTAGCTAAACCTGGCCTACATCCAAAAAAAGTTTTGCTATGCATTTGGTGGGACTGGAAGGGGGTAGTTTATTATGAGCTACTTCAGCAAGATAAAACGATCAATTCAACAAAATATTGTTTCCAACTAGACAATCTAAAGGATGCAATTGCCAGAAAATGGCCAGAATTAGCGAACAGACGAGGCGTTATTTTTCATCACGATAATGCCAAGCCTCGTGTGTCTTTGCTCATCAGAAATAAATTATTATCATTTGACTGGGATGTTTTACATCATCCTCCATACTCTCCGGATATTGCCCCTTTTGATTATTATTTATTTATTTCATTGACAAATTCTTCGCTTGGTAAAACTTTTAATTCAAAAAATGATATAAAAATGTACCTTGATCAATATTTTGCCAACAAACCTGGGAAATTTTGGAAAAAAAACTTACATCGATTGTTGATCATAATTTTAAAATGAACGTTTCAACAGAAACGTAACCGACAAACGTGCGAATCAGATTCTAAGTAATTTCATGCATATATTTAAAGAAAATAATTTAGCAAAAAACAACATTATTGGACATCATTAGGATAGGCAATATGACATGACATGCAGATAAAAAATCAATTGAAGATCGTCATTAAATAGCACTCAAAAGACGTGATGCTCGTTGGGTGCAGTTGTTGATATTGATTCAAGATGTGTATGAATGGAAGCGAGCTGAAAGAACGTTTGTCTTGCAGGCTGATGATGATGATGATGACTGATTTGCAGTTTTTTTATGATTACTGATTATTATTGCAAGCTCATTTCGTTAAATATTTTTTTAAAATGTAATTTTAATATGGATTTTTATATAAGAATGTCATTAATTCTAACTACCCCATCCCTAAATTTACCAAAGAAATTAGATGAAACTTTTTCCATTGGTGATATAACAATCATTGACACAATGTTATTTTTTCAAATATAAATTTCTAAATACATAGTTTGAACTAGTTTTTATAGTTGGATAGCTACAATCTCGTGTAATAAGATAGCGTGACATTCAAAAAGATGTTGGTATCGAACAGGGAGTAAAAAGTCTTCTCCCAAATTAGGCAATGTACTGGTATGAATGAAGGCGAACGTGCCGACGAAAATATCAGATACGTACATAAAAAATAAAATAATACAGGCTATAGGTTAATTTGGCTAACATGGAACAATAAATATCTTTGTGGTCATACTGAGACCTTGATTGTGGTATATATTGAAGTATAACAAAAGGCGGTTCGTATTCTTATCCATTTTATTCTGAGTTATTAAAACAATACTTTAAATTTATTACAAATCCAAAATCAGCCAAATTGTATTATGAATCTTATATTTAAGCAAATTTTACAACTGAAACCCAGTCAAAGATCAAATAACAAAAACAAGCCTAACCTAACCTTCGATTTCCATCATATTTTCATACATTTCTGTGGGGGTTTATAATAACTTTGATCGGAAAAAATCTGAAAGACTCTTTCAGGAAGGAAGATGGAAGGAGATGAGAATTCTGAATAAACTAGTACGATAGAATAAAAATGTGTAACTATATCGAGAGTGAATATTGAAGATTTCCCTCCACCTATCCAAAGTTTATTTATAAATTAAATTAGCTCAATTAATATTTGCTAGTTGTGTATTTAGTTTGGATAATCCAGAAAGAGTAACATTTATCTGCAAAATTTGACCCACGGAAAGAGTAGTTCAATCAGCATTCAATAGTTTCAGTTAATGAACCAATTTAAAATCTTAATTTACTTAGATGCTTTATTTGTTTATCCGCCATTAATCATCCATACAAATCCATTATCTATCAGGACCACAGAAGCGCGTATGAAGCTTATATTTAACACTCTCGTCGACTAACGTGAATCGGCGTTGTTTCTCACGGGGCCCAAATTCGATAGTTGGAAAGTAAACAGAAGGAATAGCGATGCGTTATTATAAAACCCGGGATAAACGCGGACGACATGTGGTGCATCTTCTCGCAGGTGTTGTTTTATCTTAGATCAATAAGCTTTACTCTGTTATTAGTCAAATTAACAAAAAAATGTAAAGATAAGCAAGTGCGAACAGACAAGGAAAGGAATGCATGTTTCGCGGTCGCCCTCGAAAGATATTTTGACAGTTGTCATCTGGAAGACATTATAGAAAGACGTTAGTAATGTTAACATTTGAATGTCGCTATAGAAATACGTAATAATGGGACGCTGGATTCGCTTTTCGGAGATTCGAACTTCGGACGCAGAGCGAACATCAAGTAAACATAGACAATTCTTCAAGTAAACATAAACAATATACTTGAAATCGATTCATTATATCATTCACACATCATTTTCAGTCGATGAATTTGGGTTAACGATCTATACAATCGTGCGATGTACGCAAGGAAGCTCTCCGTCTCTGTCTCCCATGCACTGTTACCGAACTGCAATACGTTTTATCCGTATTTGTCTCTCTCTGAGCTCAACGTACAATAGTGCACTTTCTAAATTACTGGAATTCGCTCGCAAATACGCGATCATTCTACCATACAGGCTAAAGATTGTATGGATACAAAAAAAATATGATCTAAGTCGGTCAAATTGATTTTTGTTATAGTGATCTTGTGAAATTTAGCGAAACTAGAGAAATTAATGCGCGTATTTACACCTAAACCAATCCCCTCTCAATGTTCGGCTATTTATTTTATCAGCCCAGATTATATATGGTTCCTCTTAAGGTACCATATATTAACGTTTTTATGAATCACATTAGAATTTACTTTTCAGATCCAGGAAATCCTTAAAGCCTTATTAATGATAACAGAACAACATTCCTTTCGCATGTGGAATTTTTTTGCGGGCCCCATCCTAACCCTTGTGACTTCATTTTTCAAACAAACAAATATTTCTTGATCAAAATAGACTTTTTTACAGTATTATCTGTAAATAGTTCCACGAAAATATCTTGTTCAAGTATAAAAAATGCTTTTTTAATAATCTTGCAGACCCCCAGTAATGTCTTCGCGAACCCCCCGCGGTCAGCGGATCCCAGTTTAAGAACCGCTGGCTTAGTATGTATAACATGTTTAAATTATAGTTTTTGACTAGTGCTGATAAACAATATATAGCCTACTAAATTTAAACTGCATTATAAAGGTATTACAAATTTATGTCTTAATTATGCTTTTTACATTATTGCTATCAGCTTAATTCCTCAATAGAAAAAAAATTGGCACGCGCCGCCATTGAATTGCCGAACGTAGAGCTCAAATCGTGAATTACCAATGTGCATGTCGGAGATGCGTATCTCGCTAAGTGGCGGGCCGGAATTCGCTGGGCGATTTATTACCCGAGGCCCATACTAATGTGACCAGTTAGGGTCCAGCTCGGAAACCGGCCGCTGGACCACTTATTCATACACACAACATGCCTTTATAAAGTAACCGGCACGGGGGTGACTTACTTCGTTCCGCTGCAATGTGTAAACACCACCAACAAAACCAATCCAGTATCTTCACGCCTTCTCCGACCAATGCTCCAAATCAATGCTCATAATCAACACCCATGCATATCATCACACTTCTAATCGCATTCTGTTTGATCACAAATAGATTCGATGACCTGAAGACATTATGCACACAATCACTACAACAAAGGATTGTTTGACATTTAGTAAATAGCACGAAAATTCTAATAATGACATAGCACTTAATCAAATATCGCTAAATTACGCCATTAAATTATGCTAAAATGCATTTTTGATCGACCAACTAATTCCGATGTATAATTTAGATCAACAAATGCGAAATTCCCGTCACGTCTCCATCGCCATCAAACACATTACCTAAATGCAAAAACAAATACTTCATTACCGGCTTTAGATAGTTTTGCAAGAGTTTAATTAATCACATATTTATATAATGAGCACTATTCATTTTCCACATGATAAATTAGCGCCGGTAATTTGCAGAGTAAACTGCAAAAAAATGTTTAGCCAAACACAGAACGAATTCCACTGTTTTTCGATTTTTTTCCGCTTTACAGCAAACTGCTTCTATATAAGTGAAAAGTCAATAGATATTGTATTCCAGGAGCGAGAAAAAGCGAAGACGCACAAAGAATAGGGAAACACAAACAGGGAACTCGAAATATTCTGCCAAATGTGCTTTTAAAAGTACCAAAGCGCCGCTTGCGTTTGCTTTTCAATACTGGAAGTATAAATCATAAAAGACGGGGGATGCTCAAACTTTCAAACTTATTACTCGGACGCAATTGTATCATTGTTGCGTTATAATATTAACTTTTAGATACAGAGAAGATGAAGATTTAACGACGAAACGATGCTTGCGCATACCGACATGATGAAATCCATCGATGCTTGAAGTCCGTATGCAAATGTATCAATGAAGAATGGGGCGAAGATTAGATCCTTAAACGGATATAAAACGACTCAAAAACAGTTTTTTGTCACTCGACCACATTTCAGGCCTCAATTCATCCCGAACCATATGCTTATACACCCATTACAACTGTCTAATAACGGCTCAGATTAAACGTAATGATATATAATAATTATGGAGTGTAATCATGCCGGGCTTAAATTAAATCATTGTAGAGCTTAAGTACTACCATTTCGGCGCAGATACGACATCAATAAACATAATACCAGACGAACTAGCTAGATTATTCACTACGCGTTAAAAATGAAAATTTAAGGGTATGATAGCAACCCAGTCGGCATGAGCCCGCAATAAATTAAATACATAAATATTATCAACCGATTGTAAAATTTAAACAACCCACTCGATCAGTCTTTTTTCAGACAACTCCGTTTCATAATGAGAGTTTTTAATCGTCCTGTAGACATGTTCAGGTATGACATCCGATCGCTAGCCGCTCATTCGTCATATCAGCGGTTCGAAAAGCGGACCGATTGGACATACAAACCTTGTGTCAACTCCGTCCTCTTTTAGAGTTACGGAAGCAACGTAGCGGTCTAGACACTTTCTATCATGGTATTTTTTTAAAACAGTAACAGCCATCTATACGTTAGGTCGGGTACTTTTGGAACTATTTTTGTATATTATTTTAAAACATACATTATAATAGTATTTAATATATTGTATTTATAATAGTACTAGTTAACTAGAAGTTAGATACTTGTCACGGGTGCTATAAACGCTCAATTTACTATATTTTCCAAAGGGGTCTAATTGGGATGCATTTTTTACAAAATGCCTATATTTCAATAGATTTAAAAGTCACTGATTGAATATGTACATCGATTTAAAAAGCTTAACCAAAAAAATGATTCATCAAGTATAATGCCTTCGGGTAACCATTTTACTTTGATTTAATTGACTAAATAAAAAATATAACTTCATATGATCTTGAATGATTATAAATTATAATTATCCTTGTACGGAATGTCTTCGATAAAAAATGTTAATATGTTAATAAATATCCAATTACGAACACTTTATAAACACCCGGTCAAATATGGCGAACCTGTCAATTAATAAGTGTGGTATTTATATCTAATTGAAATCAGTGGCGTACGAAAAAAATCTCGTTAAATCATTTTTTAATTTATTATTTACATAAATTATGAACATGAGAGTCATATTTTATTACTTTATGAGCTTAACCCAAATGATACGTATATACACGTGTTTGCATGTCAACTCACGTGCCTAATTGGGAAAAATTAATAAATCGACCGCCTCCCGGCGTTGCTGATTTATTTGATTTATTCGCCGGGGTACTAAATGTCATGTTGCATGTTGAGAAGTGCAGGTAGTGGATATGGAGGCTCCATTGCTCACTTAAGTGCATATGCAGCTATGACTCGACTGTAAAGCCATCTGTAAAAGCCGACATATCAAAAATCAATATCTCAGAGTCAGCGAGTGGTCTTCGGGTAACGTGACCATAACAGAGGTACGGTGTATTAAAGGTTATTGCATTTACGATCGGCCATTCTCACCTGGAAGGATCTCAACAAATGGGCGAGGTACTCATCAGCGCGATAGTGAAAGTCAAAAAGTAATAAGAGAGAAAGCGCATAAAAGATTGGCAGACAAAGAGGCATCCGTCTTTGTAAGAAAATTACACGATTTAAGTAACAATCTCAGAATTTAATAACGCGTTTTCCGCTGGATGGAAAAGGATCCGAGCAATACGGAAATGGCTGTTTTTGCCTCTTTTTCAAATGGAGAACTCACACTTAATTAAATTTTAGCACTGTTGCCAAATTGCTCACGGCTTAAGATGATTACATTATTTACGCCGATTCCAATATAAAATGCAAATGGTACATGATTCATGAATTATATCATTTAAGGCATTTGCAGATACAGGTTACACAGAAATAAACAAACACAGTAGGAGTACAAGAAGAATATATTTATTCACTTGGAACTTAGTTCAATCGTTTATGGATTGTGTAGGTCCCAAAAAAGAGGAAGAAAACAATTAGAAGATAATGTAAAGTCGCTCGTTTTGGCCAAAATCTTTATTATCTTCAGACAAAGAGAAATTATACACTTAAACCTTTTTTTGTGCGATGGATACGTTTCGCGGAAAATTGCGCAAAAAGAAATCGCACAAAAAAGCTATGACTTACACAGAAAAAATGAAGATGTGTTCCATGAATTTTAAAAACCGCATAACTTTGAAACAGCTTTATAAAATATATCCAAAAACGCATAAAAAAAGTTAATTTAAAATCAGGAAAACGATAAGGCAATTAAAAAATAACATTTTAAGGATATCTTGCATCATTGATAAAGTTTTAAGGATGTCTGACATCTTTCATCTCAAATGCCAGACGTCTACTAAAGAAATAATAATTATTTTAATTACACACTATCATTGCTATATGATAATCATTATTCGGTGTAGATTTTCTCTTTCTAACAATATAACTCTTAATAAGTAAAGATGTTTCAATAGTCCGTACCTCAAAAAAATTTGTTTTTATAGAATGGTCACTGTTTAAAAAAAAGTCTTTTTGGCCTTTTAAGAGTTTTAATTTAAATTTTGACATAATCTGGTAGGAACAATAGAAGGTTAAAAGGTACTCAATTTGAATTAAATTAAAAAATTAAAACTTAAGATATCACGTCAACCGTGTTGAAAAAAGTTTCGAGAAAAAAGTGGCAAAGATTTCATTCTGGTAGTACCAGCTCAGTTGCCGCGTCACTAAAACAGCTAAAACTCCGTAATTAATTGGAAATTCCTTTGGTGGATGTCGAAAAATTAAAAAAAATGCAAAAAAAATCAATCAATTTTTGCAAAATTCTAAACTAGAGTAGTCTAAAGTGGTCGTAATTCAGCGTTAGCAGATGCAATATGATTTTAACAGACCAAAATTATATATTTTTTCCAAATTTCGGTTAGTGTTGATGATTTATTTTCCATTATATCTAAGATATCTCGATACGTATTCGTTATGGAATAAAAATAATTAAAAAAACGCTGTTAAAAAAATCGCATAACTTCGAAATCGCACAAAAAAAATCGCATAAAAAGAGGAGGATGTGTAATATTGAAGAGGCCTTAGACTGGCAGTGGACTACATGTGGCTGCGATTTATTGATGATGATGGAGTAAAAAGATTATAAAACAATTTAATGTAAGTTGTGTCATAACTTGTATGTAGTAAATATTTAAATCAAAGCATTACAAATACGTAATTATTTATATTAACTTTTTTATTATAGTTATTTTATACATGCGACGCCTTTCGCAAAGAATTGCAATCGCAAATCTTCAGCTATTTGCGGCTATCTAGAGATAGCCGTATTAAGAAGAGATGCCGCTCTAAGTGACTATATTCTTGATGATTCATGACTGGCTATCGTTACCTTATTGAAAATGACTATTACATATAGGCTTAAATTACGACTGAAGCAGCATATGATGATGATTATTGTCGGATTTATCATCGTATAAGCTGTTATTTAAAGGACGTACTCCGTGTAATACGAACTAATGAGTTGACGCGACGAAGCGCCACCAGTGCCCAAACGGTGACGACTGACATTTATAAAACTTGAATAAAATAACAAGGGATTAATGGTATACATAATTATATTAATATACACATTGATGAATGAAATAAAATCCTACCTTTGTATCCTCAAGAGTCCTTTATAAATACGAAGTCCTTAAATAGATATGTTTACGTGACGTAAATTTATACGTGTCGATTTCTATGACGTAATTTTGAATTTGTTGTATCAGAAATATAGAAATATCCAAGTGCGTCATTGAATGGTAAAAATATATGTATATTAATGGAAAAGATTAAATTAATATTCGATCGTGCACTGAATGTATTTCAACAACAGCACTCAATATTTCTGCGAATTCCAAAAAAAAACAGTATCAATACAAATCTGCAAATGTTGCTCTGTTCAACAATATGACCAACGGCAACAATTATTTGCCATATTCGTCTCAAAACGTATACGGCGACATTATTATCAGAAGTTTAGCGAAGTACTAAGTAGCATAATGGCTGTTTCGCTACAAATATCACTTTGAATTTCCGAGACAAAATTTATATTGCCAAACAACAATGTAGCTGTGTATGCTTTTGTGCAAAAATGGAGCTCAATGTCGCAATTATTCAAGAACATGTATCAAAAAATAAGACCCAATTAAGTCAGACCTATTATAATAATATTGACGTTTCAGCATTCACAATAATGCATCCCCAACGTATTGATTGACGGTAGATCAGGAATAGTTTTTTTCTTATGGACCTAAAAATGATCGGTTTTTTAACTTTTTTTATGCAAAAAATATTAAATACAGAATATTCATATTTACAGAAACAGAAAATGATCCGAAATGCTTAGTTTAGTTCTTAGAACCCATTGCATTGTCCTTTGGTGCACCCATACAATATTTTTAACATGCCTATGTTTTTTCCGCAAGTGTAAATAGTAAGTTGACAAAGTTTTATCGCAATCAGATGAACGGTATGGAAGCGTATTAAATACGGACAAACAAACATTGATTTTTATGTATTAAACTATGCTTATATTACTCGCAAATCTTAGCAATAAGTGGACGAAGTTTTATCGCAATCCGATGAACGGTATGGCAGCTCATTTCGTACGAACAAACAAGAATTCATTTTTATATATAAGAAGATCTACTGTAAGTTAATTATACTATACCTATATTATTTGAGAAAGTGCAAACAATATATTGGCGAAGTTTTATCGCAATCGAATGAACGATATGGCAGTGCATTAAATACGGACAAACAAACATTGATTTTTATACATTAAACTATGCCTATGTTACTCGCACAATCTTTAGCAATAAGTGGACGAAGTTTTATTGCAATGTGATGAACAGTATGGCAGCGCATTACATACGAACAAAGAAACATTAATTTTTATACAATAAAAAGATAACCATTGTAGCAAAATTTTAAAAATATTTGATGCCAACTACCTTGAAATCTTGGTAATTGTCGATTGTCAAACATTGTGAAAGCAATCTTCAATTGAAACTCAATCATCAATATGATACACTAAGAATGATCATTTTTCAATGGTAAAATATGATTATTTTGCATCCTTACATGATACCTTATTTGGCATTATTAGTGGTTTATAATCATTATTAATAAAAATTAATAAAATTGCATAAAGCTGTTCAGCTGTCCGAGTTTCATTTTGATATTAAGAAAAATATTTTTATAATATTTCTATATGATTGGATTGATTACATTATTTTATTACAAGTATTTGTGATTTTAAATTTGAATGATTCCTTTTTTATAAAATCATATGAACTGACTTTCTTATTGACGAAAACTTATTTCATTCTATGAATGATAAATAAGATCAAAATATGTTAATTAACACATTTTTTCGCTGTTGTTTTTCAGTATCAAGTGATGATAGTCTAAGAATATGCGCAATCTTAAGAATATATTAAAAGTTCAAACGGCATCTCCGCTCAAAAGCGATTCTTGTGATTGAATTAATTAAACTCGTCGATCGGCTGATTAATGTATTTTTAAAGGACGGAACGCGATCTGATAAGGGAGCTTTTAGCGAGCTTTAAGCTCCTCTCGTATAAATAAGTCTCGCTGGCCCAAGGCGAAAGCTCTAACAAATGATCCCGTTGTGACAAACGACCAGCCGTGATACCCGCCCGGCAATAATGTCTTGTAAGGCTCAAAAGGCCGCTGATAAAGCCTCTTTCGAGATGATGAAAAGTGTGGCTAATAGAGTAAGTAGAATTGCCGTAAGTCATATCCGAGGTTCCTAGGAAAACTCATTTTGTCGCATTTATGTAATAATATCATTATGTGGAAATAGATACTGCGGTAATGAGGGCGAGGGTGATTTCGGGACTTTCAACCCCTCGAATGTCTGACCTTAAAAGAAATGTATGCAATCGATAATTTAAATCTTACAATCTTGGTTTGCTGAGAAATAGCATTAATGTCGCACTGTTGTAAGAAATGTTTTTGGCGTATTTGTGGCAAAGAAAGCTCAACAATAGACGATTGTATTTAATACTTTGGCTTGGTAAGATACTTAAATGAAGTTTTGTGTGCCAAAAAAAAATGATCAAATCAAATCTATTGTTCGTACAAAAAATGATTGAAGAGGTTACAGTCGACAATGAATACTCAAGCGAAATTGATACACTTAAATATTTTACTGAATTTGCCAAAAATCTCCAAAGGTTAGCTGTTTTTAAAAGGGAGTCCTAATTATTGACAATCAGACTGTGAAATTGGAAGGAAACAAGACCGGAACATTTTCTTTTAAAGCAATTAAAGTATTATTCTGACATTTGTCTGAAACTGACTTGCGAAACGGAGACGAAAGCCTCAAAATAATCGCTCCGATTGATTTCGAAACTCGCTCCCAAGCAATGTCGATCGAACTGGGTCAAGTTTAAATCGCGAAAAGACCCATTCAGTGACCGAAAATGGCTAATTGTTTCGAAAGCAATGGCGATTAGCGAGGCACAATGGCGAGTTGCGTGATGTTTGCACTGGCGAACAAACCATTTGCTCGTAAATATCAATCTGCTCGTCTGTTAAGAGAGACAATAAATTCAATCATAATTTGAAAACCGGACCAGTTAAATCATCCAGCATCCCACACAGGACTGGTAATCAAATCCGACAAACTACCAGCTTCCAGCTCGGCTCACTTGGGCGGACGAGCCCAGTTGTTCCCAAATGTTAGACCGAAGCGGGGGGGATCATAGCTTGACAAATTCATTGTGCCAATAAACCAAGGAGATGAATCATGTACAATAATATTAATCATTCAATTGTGGATGAATAAATGACGCGATAACTAGGTGACAATCGCACAAAGAAAACAATACATTTTTTGATGTTACAACTTTGAATACACCCAAAAAAATTACACTCGAACCTCTTTTTGTGCGACTTTTTTTGTGCGATTTTGAAGTTGAGCAGTTTTTTTAAAGCAATTTACCTTGCATGTTTCGACTTTTAAAAATACATTCTCCAAAGGAATTTTCAAAATTCCAACTACTTACGGAGTTATAGCTATTTTAGTAGCGCGGTAACTTGGCCGATCCTATCACAATGAAATCTTTTAACGCGTGTTTCTCGAAACTACTTTTTTCAACACGGTTGACATCATATCTCAAGTTTTAATTAATTAATTTGCTTCAAACTGGGTACGAATCTTTTCTATATGACCCTCTATTATTCCTACTTGTTTTCCTGTTTTTTATTAACTTTTTTTATGCGGTTTTGGATATATTTTATATAGCTATTTCAAAGTTATGCGGTTTTTAAAAATCATGGAACGCATCTTCACTTTTTCTATCTAAGTTCATTATATTGGTTTTCATAGCGTATATATGTTTTGAGCCCAAAATATTGAGTTGAGTCCACAAATAGTCTATTTATAGATTTTAAATTGGTATAAGAATCTCTTTTAACTCGTTCGTCGCTGCGTCTACCAGATATGCGCGACGGGCGTTCCCCCGCGGAGGCCAAGCGTCTTCTGTCTTCCAGATGACAACTGTCTAAATATCCTTCGAGATCGATATCGAAACTTGCATTCCTACCCTTGTCTGTTCGCACTTGCTTATCTTCACTTTGTTTTTTTTTTAATTTGACTAATAACAGAGTAAAGTTATTGATCTAAGATAAAGCAACACCTGAGAGAAGATGCACAACATGTCGTCCGTGTTTATTCCGTGTGTTATAATATCGCATCGCTATTCCTTATATTTACGCTCCGACTATCGAATTTAGGCCCCGTGAAAAACAACACCGATTCACGTTGGGCGACGAGAGTGTTAATCTATTATGATTCCAATAATAATATAACACCGAATTTTAATAAGATAATTCGATCTGTAATTATTTCCATTACTATCGATTAATCCCATAAAAATATCTATCATACGTAATATACTATACACATAGTAATGTGCATAATTTAAGAGGGTCAAATGTATACTTTTATGTTCTATGGTACAAATGAAACGTCGTTGAAACATTATTGATTGCAAAATATTTTATAGATGCTTTGGCCATTTTAAATATGTATTTAGCTATGAAGAGATTGGTTATAAACAGTTAATGATATTGTTTACATTGTATACAAATGTCAATACCTCAAATTAAGCCGAATACGATCGCTTTGAGGATGATTACGTCAATATTATTTTAAATGATGTTGAATGGAGTATCTAAAGATGTATTTATGAACTAACTAATCTATAAATGAACCACGGTTTTCAAAGTTTAGCAAAGTTTGCGTCAAGTTGGTTTCCTTGCTGAACTACCCGAGAATAAATTGAGCAAGAGGAAGCAAAAAGAGCATCCACTTAAAGGGCGATTGATCGCCGCAGCCACCGAAGTGCAGTATGGGTCGTTAAATGGTCTCGTTGGCAAAATGCATTTTTTGAGTCATATATGACATGTGGAATGCAGCTGGGCAGGCAAGCCAATAAATGGAACCCCTTAATTGTCACTTAAACATTAATATCTGTCGGCCACATCAATAAACGTCTTGTTTTTTCTGACTTGAGTCCCTTCAATTGGCAGCAGAGCATGAGATCGATCACCTCGCCTCTTTATTACACATCATCACGATGACAACTGCGTTCAAGTTTAACGATCGAGAGATCTCTGGGAACAGGATCGATAAGCGACTTGGGAAAAAATCATGTTAAGTTTGTATCGGAGGGTCGCCTTAATTTGGTAACCAAGTGATCGGATCAGTCGAGTGGTTATAGACAAACTGAATGCATGTGCAATGGAGGAATTACATTTGACGAGCATTCAAGGCACTGCAATTAATTAACATTAAGATCCAATATATCAGCACAGCATTCCTTAAATATCAAAACAATCACAGGAACTTAATGAAATATTATCACTTTCTCCGACATTAATAAGAGCATTATAAATAAAGATGTTTTAATTGACTAAAACATTGGCTGACGAATTAAAACGTATAAATGATTGTTTTGATTCGTTAAGCAAAATATCATATGTATTTGAAAATAGACAATTCTTAACTCGTTCGTCGCTGCGTCCACCATATTAGAATGAAATGAAATTTATGGGGGTGTTCGTGCATTTTCCAAATAATTATCAAATTAAATTTATTTTACCTAGATAATATTCAATTCAATTAACTTGCAAATGCATGCGAAAGCTCTAATTATTATTTATGGATTGACGTCCAATACATTTCGTCAATTACATAAGGCCCAATCACATTATCCAAAGATCGATCGAAGCCCATATAAGAGGGTTGTGCATGCATTGTGTTATATTATAAATAAAACAGCGAACAAAGTCACATCATGAATGATCACTCGAAGAGTCGAAAATCATCACTCGGATGTCATTATTCGGGTTGGCATCCATTAAGGAGAGCACAAATCTGTTCTACAGGCAATCGCAACATCATTCACATCCATTATTCTTCGAAGAGAACCATTATTCTTGTTTTTTACTTTAACCGGTTGACGTTTACCGCAATTGCGAAATCGGTGAAATTTCGAGTATACGAGTATAATAGCATTTCAACCAAAAAAGAGCGACTTTATTCGTTCCCAATATGTGCCACGAGCCATTGGCAAACAACAAAGCATCGATAAGCGTCACTTTCTTTCGGAAGACGACGATTTTTAATTGCTTTTAAAAATCAGAACGCTCAAAAGTGAGTCCAATGATTGCCGACGTGTTCAGAATTTTAAAATTAGATTTTGAGCTACATTACGAGATTTAATATCGATCAGTAGATTTATGACATAAACACCATGGATCCAAACGATCCATTTTTATATTCAAGAAAACATCCACATATTGATCATCGAGGATTTTTTTGCTCCATCAAAAAGTTTTGGATGATTTTAATGTTAAATTACATCCCAGTAAATTCATGAAAATATATCATTCAAAGTGATGGGTTAACTTCATTCACAGCTTCATGTGGATCTCTTTCATAAATTGAGAATATCGTTATGTATTTAGATGTTAAAACCCTATGAAAACAAGAGCCCGTTAAAATTGAACGAAAGTCATTTATTAGGGAGACCGAAATGTAATCAATTTTTTTATCATTTGCAAAATAATCCTCAAAAAAATAATCAAAACACAATTTTTTCTATAAAATAATTTACAATATTTACCATCACTTTTTGCCTCAAGAAGCTTTCAACCACCGTTTTTTAAAAACCTTTCAGTGTTTTGTTTAACTGAATTAATTGTCTTGTTAGCTCTAATATAAGTTTTAAGATGGTGCAATATCTGATGAGTTAGGACTGGGATGGAAACTGAAAAACAAGCTCCAAAAATTTTTTATTGTGTTAATCTTACAAAATGACAGTAATGATACTATGTTTTTTTATGAACTCTCATTTTATTTATCGGCATTATACTAAACCTTATAAGTTTAAACAATTCAAAAAGCAACTATAAAGGTAATATATAACCGTACATAGAGAATGACCTTTTCCATTGTTATTGTATAGGGGTAGAAACAGCAATCTGAACCGAAGAAAGCCATTCATTTTTTTCGTTTTGGGTTATCATACAGACCCACGTCTTGTTTTAGGTCTTTCTAATATCAGAATATTGATTACATACAGATCGCCCTAAAACTATATGAAATTTTATTTTTTTCTACACCTGAGTAATCTAAATATTGTCGGTTTTCAATCAGTTTTTCTATTGGATTAACAAAACATTTAGAAGTTCATGAATTCACATTGATTTGGCAATTTGCTTCAATTAACCCTTCTGTGAATAGAATGGTCTGGCAAGATCATTTTGGTTTTTTAAGTTGTCCCATAAGTTTCTTTCGCAAATGAACACAGATCTAATTATAGCCATGGTTGAAGAAAACCCACGATATACTGTTCGCGAAATAGCCAACAAGTTGGAAATTCCACGAACATCCGTCCATAATCATCTGACAAAATTGGGCTACATCAATCGTTCAGATGTGTGGCTTCCTCGTGAACTGATTGACTCAAACAAACTTCAGCGTATTTCAACATGCGATCTTCTTCTCCAACGACATAATAGCCAATCTTTTTTGAAGAGACTTGTCACTGGAGATGAAAGTTGGATACTCCAAGAGAATATCCAACGTAAACGGTCTTGGACCAAGGGTACAGAAGCTTTAATTGTAGCTAAACCTGGTTTACATCCAAAAAAAATTTTGCTATGTATTTGGCGGGACTGGAAGGGGGTAGTTTATTATGAGCTACTTCAGCAAAGTGAATCGATCAATTCAACAAAATATTGTTTCCAAATAGACAATCTAAAGGATGCAATTGCCAGAAAATGGCCAGAATTAGCGAACAGACGAGGCGTTGTTTTTCATCACGATAACGCCAGGCCTCATGTGTCTTTGCTTGTCAGAAATAAATTATTATCATTTGACTGGGATGTTTTACCTCATCCTCCATACTCTCCGGACATTGTCCCTTCAGATTATTATTTATTTCTCTCATTGAAATTTTTTTTACGTGGTAAAATTTTAATTCAAAAAATGATATAAAAATGTACCTTGATCAATATTTTGCCAACAAACCTGGGAAATTTTGGCAAGAAGGCATTATGAGGCTTTCGGAGAGATAGAGAAAAGTAATAGAACAGAATGGATCATATATTATTCAATAAATTTTGATGTAATGCAAGTTATTGTTTATTTTTTCTTAATATGAAAACGAAAGAAGTTTATGGGACACCCTAATACATTCAATGTATTTTTTAATAAAATTAGTAAAGGCAAATGGCGATATGATAATATTTTTTTCAATAAATTCTGACAAATGGATCATTTGATCCGTCGTGTTAGG
Source organism: Stenopsyche tienmushanensis (assembly GCA_008973525.1). Classification (NCBI taxonomy): domain Eukaryota; kingdom Metazoa; phylum Arthropoda; class Insecta; order Trichoptera; family Stenopsychidae; genus Stenopsyche; species Stenopsyche tienmushanensis. The sequence continues at coordinate 348,437 of WACJ01000087.1, read as the reverse complement.
TTTAGTATTAATAGTAGCTATGTATAGATCTCACCCAAACTTCCAAAAAAATGGATTTTACAGAATTTGAGTTTAAAAAAAGTTTGGGATGCTTGTCTTTCGAGAAAAAAGGATTTCTATTTATACCCCTAGAGTCAATAAAAGTGGTCTGGCCAGACCCAGATTTTTTTTTCATAGAATTTGTATGAAAATTCACGTTTTTCTTCATGCACAGTAGGGAAATTTTAATCATTTCGCTCCATAAAATATTTTATCATATTTCTCATATTGAAATGCAAGTTTACCTATATAGTAAGAAATCATGTTTGGAAAAATCCATATTTAGTATGATATTTTTATTTTAAATTCCGATTTGTAGGTAAGAAATTCAATAAGCCAATTTGGCATTTAAATACATAAAAAATATAAAGCTCAGAAGTATAAAAAAATTGCGTAATTTACATTTTTTTCATCAATTTCTATACAAAATGAGGGTCCAGCCAGATCACTTTCATTGACGGAAGGTAATAGAAACATTCTTTGATAGAAGGGTTAAAGAGCTTTTCGGAACAATCTTCACAGAAAGCGACAATCGAAGCCTTATAAATAACAGAAATTAACAACGATTGCTTATACCAATATTTACGACATGATAACACAGGTGTTAATATCACATCCATATTGATGGGTTAATCCTTTTAGAATAACTGTGAGCCCGATAGACACGTAATGTACCATAAGCCGCTTTGAATTTTAAATGGAAATTAATAGGCTAATTTAAAAGCTCGTCCATCTAAGCCCTATTAAGATAACAAATACGTGAACGTTTATGTTTCAACTAACACATTCCTTGAAGGCCCGAAATTAAAATATGAAAAGGAAGCGACCCAGCGGAGTCCATTAAAAGGAACAAAGGTTGTAGACGACCGCCTCTAATTATAGGCTCGGCCGCCACAATGAGTCCGATACCATTTTTGGTTAGCGAGTCGGCTCCAATTGGATAGAAGCTATGATTATTTATTCACACTTTGGATCGGTTTTATTCTATTTTTTGGAGTGCCGAACAATCGGGCTCGTGTGAAAATTTCAGTGATTACCGAACACACATCTCGGGACGGTGTAAATAGGAGCGATCTTTATTTTCGTGCTTTTTTTGTGGTGCATATTTAGGTATTAAAAGCTCCCCCGCTGTGGCACTTAAATCTCTTTCGACAAGAGTCACGTTCAGGATTCAATTTGGGTTCTTGACTCTTGACGGGAGCAACAAACAGAAATCTGAAGTCAATAAAGAAGACATTTGATGGTGCTTTTAAAAACGCCACACTTTATCCAAAGCAATATTTTTTGTAAGAGCTTACATCGCTAAAACTGCCAACGATATCAGTCATCACGAACTAATGTAAAATTGATTGGATATTTCACACGTTTTAATCAAAATAAAACAGATTTATCTTAAAGCTATTCTAATAATACATTTTTACATATTGCATAGAATATACACATCTAGATTACATTAAGTTTTCAGCAGGACTTTAAGCTTTTAATGTGGACATATTCGCGATAATTCGTGGGCTTTTCTTCTGATAATTTTAATTTCAAATATTCAAAATGTTGCATTTGAAAGAAATTTTGCATTGAAATCCACTTTGAGATAAAATTTAAATAAAACTTATCCCTGCGTAGCAAATAATTTATATCACACAAACAATATTTGATTGGTAGTTCCAAAACAATATTATTGGACTATAAAGGTTTAATTTATCAATGTCGAACTATGTATGTATTCTTATTCCTTAACTCTCTCGTCGCCCATCCTGAATAAGTATTGTTTCTCACGGTTTCACACCCAAATTCGATAGTCGGATCTTAAACAGAAGGAATAGGGATGCGGTTCGGTTGAAAAGCACACTTTTTCTGCAAACATATCAGTATTTTTTTATACTGAAATCAGAAAATTCCAGGAACTTTTAGTAAGAGAATGGTCGTGGCCGGATAATGCTAGGCCCGGTAATGGAAAGAAGAAAGCGAAATACGTGTTTCACGGTTTAGAAATTCATAAAAATCCGCAGATCAAACCTATTAGAAGGAATTGTACTCTTTGTTACAAAAATATGAGACAAATCCAGGAAGCGGAAAAAAATATAAAAAAGGTCTCAACATATTGTCCTAATTGTCCAAAATCACCTTATATGTATTTGAATTGTTTTAATGAATACCATGCTATATAATAAAATGTTTTATTTTGGTTACTATATGGAACGCCCGTCGCGCATATCTGGTGGACGCAGCGACGAACGAGTTAAATAAATAAATCCTGTCGATAGCACACAGTATTCTGTCATTTCTTCAAGTAAACACTCTTGTAAAGGATAACACATTTGAAATCGATTTATTATATCATTCACATCATTATTAGTCGATGAATTTGGGTTAACGATCTATACAATCGTGCGATTGCATAGATCGCGAAGCTCTTTTTATGTTATAATCATTTAAGCAATATTATCATAGAGATTTAATGGATCAAATAATACATCGCTTAATAAGTTCGTAGGATTTTTTTAAAAGAAATTGCGATAAAAAACCCTAATTGAAGAAGAAAAAAAATAAAAATCTTACGAATCTAATATCAAAGATGTAATCTTAAAAGTTTCCGGTTTTAAACCCTTTAAGTAGTGAGCTAATTTAAAATCATCACAGTCTTAAATGCTATATTTGCTTGTCCATCACTTATCATCCAATAAAATCCACTTATCATACAAATTAACTTATCTGTCAGAACCGCAGCAGTGCGTATAAAGCTTATATTTAACACTCTTGTCGCCCAACGCGAATCGATAAATTCAATAGTCGGAGCGTAAGCAGAAGGAATAGCGATGAGATATTTTAAAGGCACAGGATTAATTATATTAATCACACATCATTATTAGTCGATGAATTTGTGATTAACGATGTACGCAGGAAGCTCTCCGTCTCTGTCTCCATACACAGTTACCGAGTTGCGCTACGTGTCATCCGTCTCTGTCTCTCTCCGAGCTCAACGTACTAACAGTGTTCTTTCTGAATCATTGGAATTCGCTCGCAAATACGCGATCATCCTACCATATAGGTTAAGTCAGAATAACGCCAATTATTTAATATAAATTAAGATTGAAAAGATAACATATTTATGCCCGCTCTCCCGAAATACTTATTTCACACAATCATTTCATCCATCACAGAATATATTATACATCATCATCATTTCAATAATTTTATTACATGTTTGGATTGATTGATTGATATTTTTCCCATGGATACTTCAGTGGTATACCTTTATTGTTTTTAAATTTCGAGCAAGGCAAATGAACTTTATTTATAATTCGGCCATATCCATGCATTTCCATGAACTAATATATGTACGACGTGAACATGATTTATTAAACCAAACCTACACAGTCAGAATCGAATGGATGACAAGCCTTAATGTATCGCCCTGAACATAATCCAGGTTGTACCTACACACAGCTACAGCCTGATTACGATATGAAATATATTTACATTAAAATCAAGAGGCTGTTTAATTGTTTGTCCCTGCAGATTAGCACGCGAGGATATATCATATAAAATTTGGTGATTTTTATTATAAAAATATTTATGTAATATCAAAATTTTCCCCCTGTCTTGCAACATTTCATCTAACTGTATATTTATTAGATCAGTAGGAAACTTGAGTTTGGACCGCGATTTTTATAATGAAGTTAATCGTTGGAACTGCTTTGTATTATATCAATAATTATTTTATCGAAATCATCATTTATCATCATAACATCCTGTATTCGACCATAACGGAGTGTGCATACGTATCCAGCGATTATAGCAGCGCATATAGAGTCAAAGTGGTTATATCAATTAGTGAGGTTAGCATGTTCCTGTCATGAAACACAAACACACATTAAATGTCTATCCAGCTATACGGTGTACATTTCAGATTAATATCAGTCATAATTAAGTTAGCCTAATCACAGATGGATGACTTTTACGATGAAGTTTCGAACGCGCGAAAAAACTAATTTGCGCCATGGGGAAAATGGGGCGGAAAATGCGCCCTCGTTTTCCCAACGTTGTAGCGACCGTTCAAGTGCGGTACATTCCTGGTAATCCCTGTACCCAAATCATACAGATTTGTCAAATCATAAATGTCGTTTTATGTTTAGCAGCACAATGGATACGACCAATTATGCCATAATTTTCCGGACGCTTTCATGCCTTTGTCCGGAACCGTGTCCGTCTGACCGTGGACCAGGGACTATTAGATGCAATGTGATGAATGCGAACAAGTTATTTCAAAATTGTTTTAATGAATATCAAATGATTTCAGTTCGAAACACCAAACATAGACAAATCAATTTATGCTTAATTCCAAACTCTATCCGCTTGGTAATATATTGGTATTATAAACTAAAATGGGACATACATACATCTAAAATTAGAGATGAGATGAAAAAAAGTTTGAAACACACGAAACAAACATTATCTTGAATGTTTAAACATACCCCCAAGATAGAATAACAACTGGAAGATAAATTCCAAGAATCGACCCCAAAGTGAAAAGAACCTGTCTTAGAGCACTTGGCGGAAAATTCTCAGAAGGAAAAATACATATCCTAATAGAAAAAAAGAGTCTACAAGAAAATAATGAAATGTTCAATGATATTAAGATGAATAAAATTCGGGTACATGTTCTTAGAAAACGATATATTTTAAAACAAATATGTTTTATTCTTCCTTGTTGACGTATGTATGGATGTGAAAAAATTAACAATTCAAAGGATCAGACCTTTGAACGTATTAATTCAGATAGTTGTAGCATCAGCACTTGCATATATAAAAATTCATTCATCGTATTCATTGATTATTGATGTATATGAACGATCAAACCCGTGATGATGCAACATATGCATCACCAGCCACGAAAGTGTTAAGGACTCGTTAACAGACTCGGTTAAAATTTATTAGATCTACAAACAAACTTGTTCAGATTTATAATGTACTAGCCACCAAAATGATGCATCCGTTAATCGACTTCGCAAAACAAATTCCGCACACGAATAATGTTTGTCTTGATATAAAAACCTTCTCTAATATACGCACAATAACTCATCAAAGTTTCATTGCAATTGGATGAGCGGTATAGGAATGTATCCGGAACAAACATCGCGCTGCACGCCGACACACATCCATTTTATATGTATATAATTGATTTGCAAATGAAAAAATAAAACTTTTAGTGATCACTAGCGCATCGCTCCAAATTTTTGATAGACTTGTACTCGATATTTATCACATTTAAAATATCCCATTCCAAGAAAATATGTGATTTATAGATTTATAGTCAAGTTATTCGATTACATCCAGCGTTTAACATCCATTTGTTGTTTTTTTTTTTTTGCACCGGGAGTTTAAATCTGAACGATTGATTTGATTGAGTCCTCAAAAGCAGTAAATCATGCAAATCCGGATGGGATTTTGTATTCCATTATGGGATTCAATCGATGGTTATGTGTAAAGTTTGAATAAGTTTAAGTACTATATGATTTTGTAAGCAGAATGTAATTGGAAAGCAATCACGTCGGTTAATTACAAGCAACAAACAAGCACAGTTACGCAGAACTCCAGCTATCATAATTAACAAAAATGTTATTTCAACGCAGCATCAAATATCCTGTTTCCAAAATTGCAACATAATTGAAATTTCAATATTTCACGTCGGGTGCGGAGCGTCCGCAGTTGAAACCCCCTGACTCACCCCTGCCATCAAACAACGACCCCTAATGACCCGAGCGCCGGTATTACTAAATTCAGCGGATGGCCACGTCGCAATAGGGGCGATTGTCGCTTGTCAGTGCGCGGGGTCTTCGGTCCGTTTGCAGCCGTTAATTGATTATTTACGCCGAGCTATAATGGGCCTTAATTACCCCGGTATCGGTCGCGGGATCTGTGTGAATTAGGGCCGATGCTGTAATGCGCATTGTTGTGTGAAGGATTAGGGGGGCGCTTATAACGTTTTACGGGAATCTGCGGTGGGAATTCATACGTTGTTCTATAGTCGCTTTACGCTTGAATAAGGCTCTTTCTGCGATTTTCAAACCTATGAATTATGCACTGTGACAACAATCGTGATTCTCAATTCCACGGGGTAAGCAACAAGCTTGCTTATCAAGGCGCACCTGTGCAGCTTCGTTAGCTTTAATTACATTATAGCACTGACGAATCCCTAAAACTCGGAGAGCTTATGCGACACAAAACGTATCATACCATGCGACAAACTGCTGTATTTACTGACAAAGCTGATTAAATAAAGCACAGCACAAATGCGGATTAAAATTTATTTCATCAAAATATGAATAAGCGCTTCAATATTATTAAATAAAATCGCTGATTAACGAGAAAAGTTTGAGAAGCATCACGCCGGGAGTACATCATCAAACATCCCCAATGAAAATGCTTAATGGTTTGCTAATGTTTGATTGCCCGCCAACTCATCCATTACCGATGCCTAAACTGAGGTTTTAATTCACAGCATGTCCCGCTATACGTAGAATACATTTCCTAAGCCTTGTTTGTGAATACCGCTGCGGAAATGTATTTTCAATGGTTTTCATAACGCTTCTCACTGCTTTGTTGGAGTGAATCTGACAATCAGGGCTGTCACTTTCGTGCATTGAAATTTATATAATTATTTGTCTAAATATTATTTTAAATGTGAACGACATATTGAAATTATTAATATTATTTAATTATTTTCTTATATGATTATGAGATCTATACAAAAAAACGAATACAATATTTAAAAAAATGTGGTAATACTCGGATAATGAGGTAACTCCCAAGCCAATAAAGATTATGCTTGTGTCTTAATTATTTGAGTAGTGAGCTAATTTAAAATCATCATAATTTTAATAGTCGATAATCTCATAAACATTATTAGTCGATAAATTTGGGTTAATGATCTATACAATCGTGCGATGTATGCGGGGAAGCTCTCCGTCTCTGTCTTCCAAACTGCGCTACGTTATCTATCTGTCTCTGTCTGTCTCCAAGCTTAATGTACAAGAGTGCTCTTTTTGAATGGCGGAGGGGGGTCCCAGACCCTGGGATAGTACTCTACTGGGACTACTCGGATAGGACCGTTTCTTCAAGTAAACATAAACAATACACTTGAAATCGACTCATGATCAAAGTGTAAGAATGTTCTTTCTAAGTCACCGGAATTCGGACACAACATTGTGTCTTACCTCTTTAAGGGGTTAACTACCACAACAAACGCCTGTTCTCATGTCTTAATTACCTTGTGTTCAAAACAATCGGACAATGGAGCTTAAGAAAGCTTGTTTAATGAAAGAAGACCCGGGCTGATGAAAGATTGGAAACGCAACATGAACTTACAAAATGAAACTTTTGGTGATTGGAAAAGCAAATAAATCCTCGATATTTTAAGGGAACTCTAATCTTCCTGACGATTATTACAGCCAGAAAGAGGCATGGATGAAAAAAACGGATAGTTTCACTTTTTTGTGACGTTCAAGCTAATTTGTCTTATATTTTATATTTGTCCGCGCTTATAGAAGTTTCACTTCAAAAATGTGATAGATTTCAAATAGAAAATTTGGGATCATCGCCCCAAACTTAGTGATTAGCACCTAGTGATTTTCGATCCTTGCAAAATTTTCTAAATGCAAATAAATACATTTCTTGAAAGAATTGAAAATATATACGCACAAAAACCAAAATTGCAATTTGACCTAGTATGAATGTAAATATAAAAAATCCTTATGCAAAACGCCATAAGTTTATGTGGAATTTACGTATGCATTAAAATGATTCTGCTATCATATTTGATTCACTAATATCATCATCAACAGTTTAATCGCGAAATCCAACTTGCATATTCTGCTTGTGATTCACATTCAGACTGAATGAGCGGCTGTAATAATGATGATGATGACGAAAATGTTCATAGAAGATACATATCCTACAATAACCACTCATCCCTTCAATAATAATTCACCTACTTATTTATATTATTCGCCTCGGTGCCGTCGCTCGGATGAACGTATCGAAGGACGCTTTTGCGATCATATTGTTAACCCATTGGATGCTAAACAACGATATATCGTCGTTCGAATCGAAAACCTTCATTTTCGCAGGCTTTCAGCGACAATATTAAGATGTTATATTCGATATTCGAATATATTTGCCCCCTTTTCAATATTCGTACATTCAAATATTTATAAAATGAATCGGATATTATTCGTTTTTTAGTTAAGTAATTTAAAAAGTTCATTTGTAATACATTCAAGTAAATGTAACTTATTTGAAATCTTTTTAGTATCAATCATTATTATTGTTATGTATTTGAATACGTTACGTAGGGAGCGGGGGCGCTCTCAGGGGCAGAGTCCCCAGTCCGTTCTTCTATTGGATCATATAGAGCCGGATGGATGGATGGGGGGGACGGGCGTCGAACGAAAAAAATAAATAAAACTATGTAACTTTTTATTCAGCACGAGAGAGAGGGATTTGGCTGGGGAAAGGACGTCTTCCCGCAGCCAAGGCCAACCGCTAATTCCTCCACTCCACACCACCGGCAACGGTGCACGCACAAGAAACAATCGGTCGGTAATTGCAGATGAAATGTCTCCGCAGCGCCACAGAAGATGGCACTGTCAAAATAGCATATTGCACCTAAAGAGAGACGAAAGATGTCGCTGTTAATCTGGCGAATTAAATCCACTCAGATCAACAGCGCTACTGTATCGATCCATCTCCGAATGTTCAGTTAATATTTCCATCTGCTTCTACTGCATTGTACTCCAATTTGAACTTACGCAAAAAGCTAGCAGAATTTTTTGTGATACCATTATATTAAGCAATAGAAGTAGCTAAAATGACTCAATATTAAAAGGCAATTGAAGAATATATTGCCTTTATCAATTTCAAATAATTGGACTTGTACCTTTCTCAATCACGATCAATCTTTGACCAATTGGGAAACGTGGCACACTTCTCCTTAACGAGAAAATCAGCACGTCCCCAGACAGAGAAATCCAGTGGTGTCAGGTCTGGAGACCGTGCGGGTTACGGAACAGGGCCGCCAAAATAATTTATTTACACGACAGAGGTGCCCACAAATCCTAATAGAAGCGCCGCCATATTTAATAACTTATTGAATGATTTGTATGATATATAATATATCATCAGAATGCGAACAAATTAGAGAATATTTTTAAACTAAATACTTCTATTTCGACAACTCTGACAATTAGGGCATAGGGCTTATATGTGAAACCTAGCAAAAGACCTCCCTAGCCCCCTACAAATTGTGTCGGTCCATACGCCAAACATTATGTATATAAAATATTCGAATAATTGAATTTGTGATTATTTGGGACCCCTAATAGCAATTTACATACTACCCAAAAATATTTGCGGATATCTTCTCCAAAAAAACATTAAGTTATTAAAATATTCAATAACCGGTTGTTACAGGGTTCTGATCTCAAATTATGCATTGGGATTTATTCATTGTAACCGGATTAAGGCCAACCCTGTATTCTCACAGGTACTTAATAGATATGCAGTCAGTGGTTGCATATAGGTATATAATAGTCAATAGGTAGCAAATATTAATCCTGTTATATTTGTGTGTGTTCGCATATGGATGGGCGTGTAACAAACCTTGCTGTGTGGAAGTTTATCGTTGGTATTTGGTAGTTTGGAACCAACATCGGTCGTCAACTACACTGCCCTTGTTATGCCATGTTGCCTAATTAGCAACATGCTTAATTATTGATACAAGGCCTAATTACACAATATGAATTTGAAACCAAAATCAGGAACAAGCGATCTGATTTTATAATAAAACAATACAGTACGCCGAGATTTAATGCGATTTGCGCAAATGCGTATGTTGTTATACACGGGATCAACGGAAATGATGATGTTTTTATTACGAGCAAATCAAATATTATTCCAACTTATTCAATGGAAATCAAGAAATAATGCGCATTTTCCTCAGTTCAACCGTGTTAGAATTGTAGAATTGATTTTCACACATAGTTTACTCATTGTAATTGCATTCTCTACAATGTACTCCACTTAATTGCTTTCTCTACAATGCATTCACCTGCAGTATATCGCCAAAGGGTAGATCAATTCAACGTGTAAATCTCACAACGGCTTAAAAATATTTACATTCTAATCGATCCGACCGTTTTGTGTACGTGCGATTTTGAGATAAAGGGCGTGATGATAATTACTTCTAGTTTACACTTGAAACTTAACGATTGTTAGGGGGTGAAAATAAAGCGAGTCGAATCATAAACGAAATGTGATTACAAGCAAACCGAGTGAACTCGGTCATAAAACACGGCTACATTAAGACAATATGCCATTGTATTTAGGGGTTGAACCGATCATTTAATATATTCATATTTAAATTAATACGAAATAAAATAATTTAATCATAACAAAGCAAATTTTGCAAATTCACAAAACAATGGCACGTCGGAATGTTGGATCATAAATTTGATTAGGAAAATACTTCAATCAAATAATTGCATTGGAATTTATATTGCACTGGCATATGAATTAAACCAAGCATCAAATATAAGCATCCGTGGTTCAAACTTATATTCGAGCATATTTAAGAGTACTTTCAAGTTAATATCATGGATCCGCATAATAATAATTGCAAAAATACCGCACCAACAAGCAATAAATTATAGATCCGTAGTCGAAAATATGATGCAAATTGAAACATACGGTCAACATGCATTTTTATAGAGATCATCGGTCCGAATTGATGACCGCGTGAGCCCCCATTTTCGTATAACACCATCAATGTGACTGATAAAACTCCTTAGAGACACGGACTAAGACTCGCAAAATTCTCGATTTCCCGACAAATTATGTATTTCCGTCGCTGCAGATTAATACTTACATATTATAATACTTTGATATAATTCGTAATTATATTACGGAGGAATACAAATATTTTAAACCCCGTATCTATTATATTTCATATCGATATTTCCCATTATTAAAGTCGAGGTGTAGTAAATACATCACCGGTAGGGAAATGTTAACCTTTTCATGGACCGGGACCGGGATTGGAGCGAGATCGAACCGTCAACGGCACCATAGTGTGGATCGGACCTTAGAAGGAAATGATAATTGGACAAAGACTCATTCAACGCGTAGCGAAGAACGGCAAGCGAAAAACAAACATTGTCGATAGCACACAATATTCGGTAATTTCTTTGCGTAAACAATTAACACACTTGAAATCGAAATCATTATTAGTCAATAAATTTGGGCTAACGGTCTATACAATCGTGCGATGCATGCGGGGAAGCTCTCCGTCTCAGTCTCCCAAACTGCGCTAAGGTCTCTCTGTCTCTGTCTGACTCTGAGCTTCAATGTATAAGGTGCTCTTTCTGAACAGTGGAGGGGGAAACGGAAGGTCTCCGATAGTACTCCCGTAGGAGTTAATATAACAATTTAAAAAACATATATGTATTCATAGATTAGACAGTTATTGCCCTTAGGCGTCGTTTAAGCTCGCTAATTAGTAGTTAGGCTACTGTTTCCGAGCGTCCAGATTTCGGCGGAAATGCCTCGATTTAGTAGCCTTTATCGTGCCGGTGAGGTGTACGATTTTTAATAGATAAAAATTTCAATCCCGAATTTTACGGGATTACTTTTACTAATCCCGGGATTTATGAGCACCTAAAACTGTCCAGGATCCCGGGATCCAGATTTGATAATTAGATGCGGCCACGATAGGGTTAATTTAAAATTACCTGTTAACTCGTTCGTCGCTGCGTCCACTATATATGGTGGACGGGCGTTCCCCCTGCATGGGTCCCGTCGCGTAATTTCGGTGGACGTTTTTTTCCTTACAACGCAATTTTGACGAGTATTTATTATTTGTTCTTCTGCGTGATTATAATTAAATATCTTCTGAAATTTGCTATATATTACTTGTTTCAAGTATGTGATTAATTTGTTTGAAGCACACGGAAATGCTTAAGCGGCTTACTCTCTTGCATTGCAGTGCATGACGGAAGTTGCAGTTCGTTGCAATTCTGTAGCTGCATTGCTCAAGCTCAAGAGCTCTCTCTGAAGAGCAATAATCAAAGGTTAATGGGATCGATTCGTATTACAATTCAATTATTGTTGGAAACAAGTGACGAAGTTGCAATTTATAAAGTGGAGAACCTTGAGGCTGTCATGAGGCACTTAGTGGCATAATGCTAGTGCTTCGCACCCGCTCAAGTCACTTTAATGACTATTGGCTCCCGTTGTTACGTCCGCATCTATTTCTCGTTAATAGTTCTGAGGAGAGTAGAACTTTACGATTGAATGGGAGTGGATTTAACTGACTATCCGCTAAATGTTTATAAAGCAATCCGGAAGCCTGAGTAAATAAACCCCGTCCCCGCAGCGGGAATTCTGGAATGTCACGAGGAAAAGTATGGGTCGGTGAAGAATCTCACCTCGTAAATTCAGACAATGAGGCAATAGTCTTGAAGTCAAACTGGCAATCGAATTACCACTAAATTTTAGTGCAGCGGGTGTCTCCACCCACTTGGTCTTATGGTTATGCAATCCGGATATAAGCACTGCTGAACCTCAACGATAAACCCATTTATTCTATATTATATAACACATCGCTTAATAAATTCGTAGGATATTGTTATTTCGCAATATTTTCAACAACAACAAAAAACCTACGAATTTATTGAGTGATGTTCTAAATAATGTCATTGATTTGATCCTGAATTTTTTAAATAAAATTTAAACCAAAATCAATATATTTAATACCCGAAACGGACCATGTAAGCGAAGATATGTCGTCCAGGCTATGGCACATACGGTGTATCATCGGTCGATACAGTATTAATCTAAATTATAGAATTACTGCACTTTAAATGCATTCATATACTATTTTTGTAAATGGGTCATTGTATTTGTTATTTCTATGAAAGACTTGATGAAGGACCTCGTTGAATTAATAACATAAATAGCTGAACGTTCCTTAATGTTCTATACTTAGAATGGGAAAAGTGTTAATGTTCGCTTCTATACCAGGAACTGCAATAAACATAATGTTTTTACGCTTTACGAGACATAAACTGAATATAAGCAAGATTGACTCCCACTGCTCACTTAAGGCAGGTGTCGTTAACATTTTATCGGAAGTTACACTTTAATACGTACAACCGATTGGTCAGTTGTTTGATCGTTATTATACCCATGATTATCAGAAATATTGGAATGCTCGTATATATAGTTTATGGCATGGAATCGGCCATATTTGGACGGCAATAATCGTCCACGATTCATTGGAACAATAAATATTTCCCAGTTAAGCGATGATGGTATGGAAGTACAGCTCAAGTACAGTATGGTATAATTAGATGAGTTTTATGGAGGACCGGTTTAATTAACTCCGAGACACTACATCGACTCAAAATGCCACGGGTTTAATGCGCAATTAAACGTATGTATGAAAACGCTTAATGGCCACTCAAGCAATGTCTTCATACAAACACCAGCGGAGATAAATTTTGAGAGGAGATCGTCTTAACTTTTGCCTTAACGATTCAATAAAATAGCGCATTATATTGTATTTATAGGCAGCACGGATTTAATTCCTTGTGGGATTTAGCAATTCATCACCATTCTGAGCGAAGGATCCATTGCCAATCATATTTGATGTCATGTACCAGTGATTTGTTTTTTTCATACATTTTATAATTGCACCTGTCCTAATTTTGTAGATTAAAAAATAATAGGGGTTGAAAAATAAGATGAGGGATTGGACAATAACTGAAACATATTAGAATTTCAAAAAAATATTATCCGACCTAAATATACACAAGCATTAGGATTAAAACAAGTTTGTAACTAATATAGTGATTTCTATTGAATCATTGCTGACTGGTTTGGCAGTCCAACCGCCAAAGTACTGAAATTCCTACAGATTCATGAGCTGTATAAATATTGTCTATTAGATCTGAGCGCTATGGTTAAGTTGACGCAGAGCTCTAAACAATTCTATGCTATGCCAAAAACCACGCCATGTTAGTCGAAACGACTAACACTGTATTTGTAAGGCTATTAAATAGTATAATCTTGTGAATGTTGCACAATACTAATAATAGATGATTGACTTTGTAAATATATAAATAATATGACATATCTGTGTTTCTTTTTCATGAATCATTTGGAACGATTTAGATACCAATATACGAGATCTGATCAAAAAATATGATTTCGTGTCATTTTTCTGATAGCTTGATCCACATACGTTATGACAGTCAGTCTTTATAGTCGTTAGAGTGAGTTCGTGTTTATCGCGTCTGTCGCGCATCATGAATTTCGAACTAAAATCTATGTATGAAAATAATGTGGTAACTCTGAAGACTGTTTACAAGTGGTATGAACGATATAAAAATGGGAATAAGTCGGTCGAAGACAAGCAACGGTCGGGACATCCATCGACCTCAAAAACAGACAAAAATGTGCAAAAAGTGACAAAAATTATTTTTGCAAACACACCAATAACTATTAGAGAACTTGCTGAAGAAGTTGATATTTCTTACGGGTCTGTGCAAAGCATTTTAATGGATAATTTTCAAATAAGACGAATGAGTTCAAAATTTGTTTTTAGACTTTTGACTGTCTTCAAGCAGATCCGGATTTCATGGTCAAAATTGTAACTGGAGATGAAAGTTGGGTCTATGGCTTTGACTCTGAGATGAAAATGCATCTCTCGATAATGAATTCTCAATGGAAAACTCCTAACTCCCCTCGTCCTAAAAAGGCACGTCAGTCAAAGTCGACCATCAAGATCATGATAATTGTTTTTTTTATTTTTCTTATTGTTTAAAATGTGAACATGTTAAGGTCGTACTTTTATATTTTTATGATTATTTATTTTTCTCAAGTACTCCTTACACGACTTTTCAACCAATCAATTGAGGAATTTGTCACACACTCTCAGAGAGCAATTTCGGTTCAAAGTCGTGGGCCGGTCGTAAACTTAAAATACTCCTGAAAGCGTATATTCCTGTCACATAACAGATCTTAAAGACTATCGAGTGGCTTTGGATATAATTAAAAGTATGCTGAAGGATATAAAACGCGCAGAAGCTCATCACGTCGCGATCTCCACATCAATCCAGAAACCAGATGCTGTAGCATGACATGGACCCCATCATTGCTTTATAAGGATAAATTAATAAGGAAAATCACTTTACCGAAGCGGAGGAGATTTACGGACATTGAAACAGTTTTGTCTTATTTTTTTGTGCGAACAGAAATAACAATTCGCTTCGATATATATTTTTTTCAACAAGCCAATATATCTCAAAAGCTATAAAATTTATACGAGAGAATACATTAAGGATCATTGAAGGCAACGATATTATAGCAAAAATATAGTAGTCCGATAAAGACTTGAAATATGATTTTAAAAAAAAACCATTACATACTTTGAAGTATTGTTGCATTTTTATATTATTTCATATCGGGCTTGTATATAAATCATACACAAGTTTGTCAATAATTTATACGAGACTATGTTTAAAGTTAAACCCAATTCTACGAGGCTGTTTATAAGTTCGTGCATTTACCCTGAATATCGTAAATGATTGTCTTATGAACGCTAATTTATGTTCTCCATATAAAAAATAAATAATGGGACCACTTGATTGATGGGATTGTCCGGAACAGTCCCCAATTAGTGCAACACAGAAGACCAACGATATTGGTATTCGAAGAAATCTCTTACATAAAATATATAAACATGTTTGAAAAGGAGCTCTCGACGAAGGATGTAGTAATACATTTCAAATATTTAAAGGAAAAATGCGTAAAAGACATGATTTTTTAAATATATGGAGACCGGAAAGTCATCAAAAATTATGAGACTTGCTTCATTTTGAAGTATTGTTTACCATTATTTTTGAACAATATCATGGACAACAATTGATGAGCAACATTTGCATTTTGATATGCTGAAACAATGAAAAATTTCGGTGGTGTAATATCCACCCTATTTGCCGGATATCACACCCTCTGAGTACTTGTTACGTTAGTTAAAACATTCACACGAAATATAAATTGGATAAGGTTGAAAAATTGACTAAACGTTGGTAAAATGGACGATATTATTTTTTAGGTTTGAATATATTTTTTAAATCTTTTTTCTAAATATTTTGGAATTAATTGCAAATTTTGATAAATTTCCGGTTCTTTTTATGTCCGTGCTTATAAGAAGCTATGTTATCTATGTTCTACAATAAATGCAGATACGTGAAGACGAGAAAAATATAATTCTTATACAAGTTTCTCAAGTCTTAACGCATTCGCGGACACGTCTGCAATTGCAGACGGATGTGATAAGTGTTAATTGCGCCGGATATGTCTGCGAATATAGGCGCGTGTTTGTATGTGTGCTTGTATTAATTTGCACCAATAACGTTTCTTCACACCGCCAGGTGTGTCCAAGTCACGATCTTACGCCGATTATATAATAGAATTACATTTTGATTATAATGTAACTGTAAATATATTTTATGTCTTTTACTGATGTTCATGAATTGCGTCGCTAATTCGTGTCCGCGAATGCGTTAATGCAACAAGGGAAGGATGACAGCATGTAAACATAATTAAAATGAATTTAATAAGAATTTCCCACAATATACTAAAGTAACAATGTATTGGATCTTGATTGTGAACAGTTTGATAATGCAAATGTTTGACATATTTAAATGAGCCGATTCACTGTTTAATTAGAGCAATGAGGCTCGTAATTGGACAATGAACGTGATCCATCATATTCATGCGTCGAATATAAATCTCATGATGAATGAATGCTCATCTATCAATTTATTTCATAGATCAAGTAACCAATATCGAGCGATTTAATGCGAAAGGAATTCGACTTTAAATATTTTTACATCAACTCGATCGAATGGGTTAAAAAAATGTTTGTACATTGTGATGTACAAATAAATAAGTCCGAGTGTATTTTATAACTAACGTGTTGTTGTGGCATTTAATTATGCCATATTGTCGACAATACCAATATGGATTACTGAATATAAATAAAAAATCTCATGTCCAGTCCAACAGTCCGATTTGGATGGTTACATCCAAATCGTCTGTGTCATACATTCACCTTCTTGTTCGTTAGATATTGAAGGTAGTGTAGCGTGGACGATTTATCATCCCCGCATAGTAGCGACATCTTCCATTTCTCTTCAGGTGCAATGTGCTATTTTAACAGCGCCATCTCTTGTGGCCCTGCGGAAACATTGCACCTGCTTACCGACCGATCGCTTCTTGCGCGTGTATCGTTACTGGTTAGGTAATAACGCGCAGGAAGCGGGAGTCGTCGGTTGGCCTTGGTTGCGGGAGGTTGTCCCTCCTGCAGCCAGATCTCTTTCTCTTTATCTGTAGTGCGGAATAAATAGTTATCTTGCGAAGAGAGTCTTTCCATTCGACGCCCTTCGTATTCCCATCCATTCGTCCAGCAGCATCACAGCCCGATAGAAGAACGGACCCGTGCAGTAGCGCGGCCATCCCGACGAGCACGTGGAGTCGGGGAGCCGCTCGGGGACTCTGCCCCCGAGAGCGCCCCCGCCTCAAACGTTACAATTGGTGTCAGAAGTGGGAGAAGCGCTTGGTCTCATATTTTAATACATTAATTCTTCGACGGTGTATTATGCCATAACGCTATTTAAAGATAATTTGTCTGAGTCAATTAACTTGTTAGTTTTTATTTGTGTACATTAAATTTATTTGGGATTTACAGGTGAGTCTCTTAGCGATTTACAGTGACTAAGAGTAAGCAAAGCAATGCAGCAAGTATATTTAAGGCTAGGAATGTGTCCATTAATGTGGTTGCGTTCATGCGATGCTTATCCACATTGACACCGTGAAGAATGCAAAGAGATCACATCTCCGGCTGGAGGGTTAAATAAAGCAGACGATAGGGCGAAGTCAAGAATTGGCAAGCAGCCTACATTGTGTTGGAGAGGCCTGGCGAAGACCAAACATTGTAGGATCCACCAGTGGACAGGACCGTAACAATCAATTAGCCATGAGATGAACCGACCTCTCCGCGGACCGAGTCAAATGGTCCACATGATTTGGATTCCGCAATTGCAGACGACACGCATTTATCTTATAGATACAAGTGTTGACGAATAAACAGAGCGTCCGTATAATTGCCCTCGCAGTCTGGGATGACTCAATGCCAAAAGAAGGGACGCGGAATCTGGACCATCCAGCCGCATAAAAATCAAATTAAGGACGTGAAGATGTTGAATAAATATTGAACATAAACGTGGGCTTTATGTCATCTTTCGCTTTAAATATGTGTCGCTGGGGAAATGTGGATAGTGTCATGAGTACTTAAGGAGATTGAGTGTGAAACTGTGTTGCACCGTTTACGTGCCAATAAAATCTTCCGGCAAATATGACCGCAACCTCAATAAGACGTAAAAAACTCAAATGCATCATGGCATGTAGACAAGAACACTCGTGTAAATTTGCACAATTTATAATTAAGACACAACAAAGATCATATCTTTGATATTTTACGATGAACAAAATCGCCATGGCATTCATCCATAAACATAAATCAACGCTATAAAGCGTTAAAGGTACTCCATTCAATGCTTCTTGGGGATAATAAAAGCTTATCAAATAGCTGCTAGACATTCAATTTTTTTAAAATTCCATCCAATTAATTTATATTGAAAATACATAGATCATATTAAAACTGTTCTTAAAGACTCAATGCAATTAATTGCTGAACAAAGAAGCAGAGTAAGGAGTCATACTTTCCGGCTGACTCACAACTGCGATTCTTAAAAAAAGCGTAATTGATTAAAAGGTTCGCAGAATTCAATCAACATGAAAGCCTGTTTTTATGGATATATAAAATCAAATTCGAAAATCATAATTTATTTTTGTCTTCTTAAAATTCTTAAAATAAACTGTAACATAAACCCTATGCTGATTCCAATATTTGATCACAAGATTTTGTCAGGAGTGACAGAACCTCAGTAGCGTAGGACTCTGTCCTCTACAAAGCTCTGGCTTAAGACGGTGGTCATTCCCTTCGAATAAGAGAACGCTCTTTATTTGTAAATATTGCTCATGCTCAGACAATATCGAAATTAAAGGGTTCCAAACACGCGATATATTTCACCCATTGATCGATCAGCAGAGACGTTCAAGACAATTTGAGTGCAAATTTATGCTTCAAAATGGCGGGCAAACCGGTAGAGATTCGATCCGCAAGATTAACTCAAGAACTAACTGCATTGGACCAACTGTCCGAACTAATTCCCCAAAGAGACATCCCAAGAAACATCCTGCACCCCCTTAGATCTACCCCCGCTCTTGCGCACAACTTCTGATGAGCGCAGTGCCTGAACAACATTTATAATTACCCACTTTAATATTTGACGTCGAAAATTATATTTAATAAATTTAATTCGTACCGCGGAAATTGCGACAACCCTGATGGTGCAACATTCTATCTCGCTAGCTTTTTATAATTTCATAAAGAAGCATAAGATTACTCCGCCCCTTCTATAATATTAATATATTTAAATGCATCTCATTTACAATACAAGACTTTAGCTATGGTTTATATTTTTGCACAGTCAAATTAAATTGTTTTGGTTCGAGTCATTAAAAATATGTTGATCCAAATGTCACTTTTGAAGTTCCAAAATTAGCTTTGAGTGTGGAAAGTATTGTGAGCATGCTTCGCGCCACAAAATCAATTAACATCACACATTACTTAGGTAATGAGATAATAGTTCTTGGTGAATAGCAGAACCTCATTTGTCAGCTGGCACCTAAGGCTACTTGGGAGATACATATCGTGATGTCTTATGGAAACTTTCCATATCAATCAAATTGTGGACAGCTAACAACAATGCCTGATTACCGAGCTTGTAGTCATTTTTGATAGATTTGCCCATAAGCGCCGATACACAATAGTGAAAGTTTACTCTTGTGCAGATGGTCATCGGGTGTTATTTTTAAAATTGACTAATTGCGTCTGCAAGTAATGGATAGCTTGAATGATGCCCTAAATATATTACATGCAATTAAATAAATCTAAATTCCTGGTCTTCGAATTGGAATAAATGTTTGGAATTTAAACAGAAACATCAGGGCTGTAACAAATGTGCAACAAGCCAATTTGTGCCCGCCACGGGTCGAGAGTTGTACATTATTTTCGATCGACTGTAAAATTAAAACCCAGTCTTATTCGGACAACTTCGTTTTATAATGCGAGTTCATAATTGTTCTGTAGACATGTGCAGGTATGGCGTCCGATCGCGAAGTGCTCATTCATCACATCAGCGGTCCGAAAAGCGGACCGATTGGACACACAGACCTTGAGGCCTCTTTTAGGGCTTTTTGTGGCATTTTCTATTATCTGTACGATCACGGAAGCTCTCTCAAAAGCTAATTTACATAGGTGGCTCGCACCAAATGAGGTCGTTATCGAGTCTAGACTTCATCCATAAAAACTATATATTTATCTATCTTACTAATTTATGCTGCTATCTTAGCTACTCGAAGTTGAGATTGTGAGATGTGAAGTGATGGACCCATGTATCATCCTGTCTTGCTATGAAACATCGCCAAAAACTCGATTGAAATGTCATAACCATGCCGTTTTGATCCAATGTGAGCAAACGCGGCACCCATATCGCCCACAGCTTTCTCGTGTACAAATTTTTAGTCAATACCATGTCTGCTAGCTAGCGCACTTAGACTCGATGTTCATCCAATACCTTTATAGCATTTGGAAAACATGACGGTCCTGCTAAATTCTATTGTTGTTGAATGATTCGCTAAAATCTTTTGATTCAAAGATGTGTGTATTTTGGTCTTTGAAGATTATGCAGATAGGACTTATGCCAATTTGTAAAGTGGTAGAATTAACATTTATATCATTGGTTAAATATGTGGTCGGGGAAATGTTTGTGGATGTATTTATAGATTGGGCGACAATCAAAGTGTCTTAGTCGTTAAGCTCTGGTTGACGTTATTAAGTGGGTATCGATAACCATTACTTTTATTGCTCAATTCTTTCTATGCTCCAGCCATTATGTTGTATTCTTTATTGGTATTTGGTGCCGAGAAAGTCATCAATCTTTCATTGGACCATCAATTCCATATGGAAAGCAAATTCACGGTAATAAAGTCGTTCGAAAAATGCAATTCGCATCCGACGCTATCTTGATTCATGAGCACGCTCTCCAACGAGAATATAATAGAGTCTTTGAATGCCGCCTTAATTGGTTCGAATCCTCTGGTTAGCTCACGCTTTCGAACGATTTCAAAAGCACCAAGCCATAATATTTTAACACTATTTATCGTCGATGTTTCGGCGAAGAAGTGTGATGCATAAGCACACGAGGATAATTTATTAAGGCTCGCGAGCGCTGTTGGCCAATAAGGTGAATCACTGGCGGCTCATTAACATAACACACCTCTGGCCAAGAAGCAATTAAGAGGGAAGCGAAGACAGCAAAAGACGTACACATTAAATAGCTGAGCAATATATAACTCGATGATGATGGACCAACCATTGCAACGTTTATATGGTCATTGAAAGAAAATTGCAGACATTAATGCTTTTGCAGATCAAGCGGGTTTTCTCTTCGCCCGATGGATTCGTTCTTTGCGGCGCCGCTCTTCTAAAGGTTAACAGCACTGCGAACAGTGACCTAGTGGAATTAAGCTTTGAATAATTGACACCTATGTCTTGCCAAAGAGCTAATGATCTTCTTCAATTGAAATGTCATTATTGAATTAATAATGCGACGAAATGAAATATGTCCTACAAGTAGTTGGCAAATGTCTAGAAGCTTGTATCTTTTGAGCTCTTTACAATGACAAGTCATTTAAAGATCTATTAATTTAAAACCATTAGTACATCCAAGATTTATAAAATAATTGATTCTTACGATATTATTACGTCTAGACATGAAATTACATAAAACGTGTAAAAATCAGACACACGAGTGCCGCACGAATTGACAATAAAAGCCCAAATGTAATGAGCTCATTGATGATGATAAAGATGACACAATAAAAGATCTGGACAAAATGAAGCATGCTTGTATATTTTACATAGATTAATTTAACACAATAACTGCGGGGGACATGTTAACACTTTCGTGGCCGAAGATGCATATGTTGCATCATCACGGGTTCGTTCATTGGCGGCCGCATGATGCTACATATGCATCATGATCGCGCCGACCTTTCTTGGCCGGTAATGCAGCATTTAATGTGTTAACCACGCATGATAATCCAACACAAGTTATATTACATTGAATAACTAATAATTAAAGCTTAAAAAATGACACACGGAATGTTGAGAATCATCTCAAAATCGCAACGAAATTTATGCCGATCTGATTTTAAGTGAAAATTGTCGACTTATATCGTAGTTACGATTTGCAAACGCAAGGCTCATATTTTATGGTAATGATGATTGGTGTACATATATCGCGAAAATTTATGCTAACCACTCAGCCATTCCTTTTGCCAAAAAAGTTGATGTATATTTAATGTTGACGTGCAGGAATCTCTTAGAGTCATTTAATTGTAAATCATACGTGTGAATGCAAATAGATGTTATGATAGGAACATTCGTTAGGCTACAAAAAAAGCGTTTAAAAATGTAATTGCTATTAACATCTCTAGAAGTGTTGTGGAAAATCGCACAAAAATAGCCATGACTTACATAGAAAAAGTGAAGATGCGTTCCATGGATTTTAAAAACCGCATAACTTCGAAACATCTGTATAAAATATATCCAAAATCGCATAAAAAAAGTTTACAAAAAAAAAAACAGGAATTCTATTAGGCAATTAAAAAATAACATTTTTGGTAACATTTAAAGGACGTCTTGCATCATTGGTAAAATTTTAAGGATGTCTGAAATCTGGCATCTCAAATTCCAGACATCCACTAGAGAAATACTGGAGGGTTATATAGAAAAGATTCGTACCCTAGAGATATCATGTCAAACGTGTTGAAAAAAGTAGTTTCGAGAAAAACGCGTTAAAAGATTTCATTATGGTAGGACCGGCCAAGTTGCCGCGTCAATAAAATAGCTATAACTCCGTAAGTAGTTGAAATTTTGGAAATTCCTTCAAAACATTGGAAAAATATAAAAAAAACGAAATCAATTTTTTTTAGCGATAGCAGATGCAATATTCAGACACAGTCCCAAATTATAATTTTTTTCCAAATTTCAATCAGTTTTGATGATTTATTTCTTATTTTATCCAAAACATCTCGGTGCGTATTCTTTATGAAATAAAAAAAACCGCATAACTTCGAAATCGCACAAAAAAAGGTTTGAGTTTAAAGCTATTTTTTTATCTATATAATCTTACAATTTTTTCTGTATATGGTAAATGGAATAGACTAACATTTGTAAAGAAAAATGAATCAATCCCAGATGTTTGAATTTTTGATAAATAAGCAAACTTCTATCAATGCTTTAAGATATGAAGTGAAATAAGTTTAGTAACATTTAATTTGGCATTTAAATTAAATTGATGTTTTTACCACCTTTGAAAATTAATGCTGAGCCCAATGATCCAATTTATGAATCTTGTGATTCTTTATAATGTTTAATCAGTAGCATTCTTCATTACACAACATATAAAAACAGTTGAAAGATGTGACGAAAATTTTAATGCAGAGATAACTGGTGTTACACTTTAACACAGTACGGTCCATATCCGCGTTTTCGCGTGATAATGGAGCTAACGTAAAGGCACGCTCACACGTTTACGCGTATTATAAAAATACAAGCATAAACAGCAATGTGTATTGAGAATAAAAAGAGGTTTTCATTCAAACTAAATCATTTGAATAATAAGTTTGATACATTTATAGATGATTTTAGAAAAGTAGTTGAAAGCTGTCAATTGGATAGAATATATTACATATTTATGTAAATCTGCGTGAATGAATAGCATGTGATAGAAGAGTTACACTCTTAAATGGTCGGAATCCTTTTATTATTCCATGTTTATGACCAGCGCCTCTCTGGGCGATAATGGCTTAATCTTCGACGTTAATACGTACGGAAAAGAGAAAAAACAAGAGCCGACCCGAAAGAGTTAACGATCTCAATAAGGTGGCTTAATTTGAATTAGTCAGGCAGGGTTCTGATCGATACCAGGCTCCGGTTGCTTTCGGGTAAACTGGTTCTGAGTATGGTGGTCTTGCTGTCACATTCCTGAGACAGATGAGGATCGGACCCGGGACGTTATTGCCACATTATCTGTATCGACATTTGAAGCATCCGACTAATTGAAATGGATAGTTTTTAACTGCCGAAAGGTGTATAAAACGGCTACCGAATTGACGTATAAATTATTCTTAACGAGCGTCGTTTTATTGCCCTAACTGGACCGCCGATAGTATAAATCGTTAGATGTACTTAATATGCGCATAAAAACGGGCGTCTTATAAGCAAATCTCTGTCCATTATGTGTTGCCACTTTTTAGCTTCTTATTGGTCCAGCGATGCGGAGCTCGTTTGTGGACTAAATTCACTGGGCCATGGATCGCATAAAATGTTTACCCTTTGAGCACGGCACATAACCCGATGATATAAATGCAATCAAAGCTTCGCACGTTTATTCAAATGTGTTTTCAAAGCGAAAACAGGTAGACTTTGGTAGACATCAAAGGCGGGAGCAATCCGACGCTAACCCCTCCCCACTGCCCGTTTAATGCCACGCTTAATTGAGTTATCTAAACCCATTTAATGGGTTACACTCTGGTATCTCAGCCAGGTATATAACCATATTCATTCGAGATTTATGCTATGAATTTTCTAATCCATTAAGCATGTACATACGTAAATTCTAAATATATAAACGTCATATTTTAAATTTGAAAAAAAATATACTAAAATCCCTTAATGATATACAAGTAAAAACTATGCAAGAATATGAATATATGAGCATCTTCAAACAAAGATCATATTGCAGATACAATTACCGCATTCGAGGATAAATACCAATGAATTATTGTGTATGCAGGACTTAAATTAAATCAATGTACAGTGTAGCTTATGTATTAATACCGTCTGCATTTCAGCGCATAACACCGGTTGGACTATCTATATTATTTGCGATCTGGATCAAGCAATAGATATATATCAACACTTTCGTGGCCAGTGATGCATATGTTGAATCATCACGCGTTTGACCATTGGCGGCCGCATGATGCCACATATGCATCATGATCGCGCCTAGGGCTTATACAAAAACCAACATTCATCAAACCCGGTTTTCGGTTTAATTTGTTAAACGAAACCGGTTTCCACCGGTTTTCGGTTTTAGGAAATATAAAATTAACATAACTGATTTATTAAAATGATTAGAATTTTTTTCAATGTTAAAAACATTTACACAGATTTTTCTAGCTAGTTTTAAATCATCACAAACTAAGATGCTATATTTGTATGCCTGCCGCTTATCATCTGTACAAATCCACTTATCTATCAGGACCGTCTTAGCGTGTATGAAGCTTGTACATAAATAAATAAACACTGTCGATAACACAGAATGTTCGGTCATTTCTGTGGTCCACGAAGACTAAAAAAAATTGTTCAAGAAGAAGTCCGCGGATTACATAAGTTTAAGAACTGCTGATACATACAACATCTCTCTGTTTCTGTCTTCCATTCATAATCTCCGACCTGCAAGATACTCCGTTGCATCTGCAATTACCGATGGATCGTTTCTTGCGCATGCACCGTTGCCGGTTGGGTGGTGACGCGCAGGAGGCGGGAGTGGAGGAATCGGCGATTGGCCTTGGCTGCGGGAGGATGTCCTTTCCGCAGCCAAATCCCTCTCTCTCGTGCTGAATAAAAAGTTACATAGAGAAGTCTTTTTATCCGACGCCCGTCCACCCTCATCCATCCGTCTAGCTACGCATGATCCGATGAAGAACGGACCACCGTACTGTGGTCGCTTTTTGAAGCGATCGTTAGCGGTTTTAAGCGCCTCTCCGGTGCGAATCTCACGTCTGAAGAACGCGGTTATCAATCGCAGCGACGAAGATAGTGGACCGCCTTGTGTCAGCGAGGGGTTTACGTTACAGGTTCTTTATTTTCTCTCGTACATCGATGACCTTATATTCTCTCGTACATCGATGACAAGTGTTTTTACTGCATGATAATTCTCGCCCCCAAACAGCATTGGATGGAAGACAATTCGAAATCCTTTTTATTCTGCAGACATCGCTCCGTCGGATTTCCATATTTTTAGATCTATGCAACATTATTTGGATGGGAAAAAATACAAAACAAGGAGGTTAAAAATGGACTTTAAGAATATTTTCGTTCAAAGCTCGTGATTTTCTAATGACAGAGGCATTGAAACATTACTAGATAATTACCAGATTTATATTATATCTCACTGAATATGTGAGCCACATTTATAATATTCGCACATCTATAATTTAGTCCAAATGAAAATGAAATGCCGTCGGGTGAGCTTCAAAAACACTCATATCAAAATGAAACTCGGACAGTTAACAGTACTGCTGATGATATTAATTCAAACGTCATGAATTTCGCATTCGATGAATGCACTTGATAGATTGAATCCGTTGATCAACTATTATAATAATGTGTGCCTAAATTCAATCGGTTAATTGTGGTTGTTTCGATTGAACGTTCGTTGTGTGTGTTAATTTATATGAAATAATAAATAATTGCTGCGTTTTATATTGGATCAAGTTTGGGAACCACTGCCTTAATGGATTTTTAAATGTCGGCAATTTAACAGAGAGACTGCATTCAGTAGGAGTGATCTGATAAGCGGCTACCTAACGAACACGGGTTCAGGTTTAAAGCCTCTTAATTTTAGAGGACAGGAGAATAGAGAACTAAATCTTGATATTGGGTAATACGGTTCTCATATTAAGCGCTCTGACTATGTCACAGTCTATTATATATGAAATATTTTTTAAAAAAGCCTCAATAAGGGTGAAAAAAATACAATGAAGCATATTTCAAATGTGAATTTAGATAACTGCAGATGGATATAAATTTTATGGATATGTTCGAGTATCGCTCCAAAAAGTACTAAAGGCAAAAGTTACCCTATTTGTAAAGCGTCACAGGTAGCTATGGGCCTTTAATAATGAAATCCACCCTCGAATCACACTCCCCATAGCCCCCAACTTCAATACTTATCCAGACTTCCAGCGAGACCCCTTTCCCGGCAAAGCCTTGTCACGATACAAGCCCAGAGGCAGTCGGTGGATTGTAGAATATAATTGAAGTTACTGTGATGTTAGTAAACAGCTGAAGATGAAACAAAACAGAGTGCAAAAGAGTACATCCCTTATATTCATCACAATGGATTTCAATGCATATTGGGATGGCGTAAAAAGAAATTGTTTAAAAACGAAACAAGATATTTATTTCATAAGTCAAAATTGAGCACAGCATGCAAACTTGCAATGACGATTTCTTGTATTTCAATAACGAAATATCCCACTGAAGCTCATGCTTTCATAAGAACGTAATTTTAGCGTATATAAAATTTTCCGTAACATACAATAAATTTCAGAAATTTCTTAGAAAACGCCACGAGCGCAGATTCTCAGGAATATCGACTTGATTAAATTAATACTTGATATCATGCAATTTTTTCCATTTCGCAGAATATGGTTTAGTCTATAAAGCTGTATTTTATCTCATAAAATCAGTTGGAAAAAATTGATTAAAACGTGATTTCAAAGGAAATTCCTTGAATAAAAGTGATCAAAAGTTTTGGAGTTAATAAGAAACATTTTCAACAATGTATAATTAAGAATACCGAAGTCAAGCTGGTTACAAATTTGATACAGAGTACATTTTAGCTTGTATGGCAGGATGAACGCCTATTTGCGAGCGAATTCTATTGATTCAGAAAGAGCACTCATGTACGTTGAGGTCGGAGAGAGACAGAGACGGAGTTCGGTAACTGTGCACGGTAGACAGAGACGGAGAGCTTCTTGCGTACATAGCACGATTGTATAGATCGTTAACCCAAATTCATCGACTAATAATGATGCGTGAATGATATGATTAATATCGCATCGCTATTCCTTCTGTATGCGCTCCGACTATCAAATTTAGGCACCGTGCGAAACAACACCGATTCCTCATTGGACGACGAAAGTGTTAAATATAAGCTTCATACGCGCTGCTGCAGTTCTGACAGATAAGTGGATTTGTACGGATGATAAAGAGCGGACAAGCAAATACAGCATCTAAGACTGTGAAGATTTTAAATTAGCTCACCGCTTAAAGGGTTAAAGACCAGAAACTTTTAAGATTGCATCCTGGCGATCGAGAATTTACAATTCTTTTTAATACATTTGTCCTGCGAATTTTTATGAATTTATAAACCGTGAAGCGCTTTTTTCACTTTCTTCTTTTCATTGTCAGGCCTAGAGTTTTCCGACCGTAACCATTCTCTTACTAGAAGTTTCCGACATTTTCTGATTTCAGTATAAAAAAATACTGATATGTTTGCAGAAAAAGTGTGCTTTTCAACCGAATGAAGACACTGGGGCAAGTGCAGTGAAATCTTAAACAATTTCCGAAAAGCGAATCCAGCGTCTCACTGTTACGCATTTCTATAACGACTTACGAATGTTAACTTTATGAACATCTTTCTATAATGTCTTCCCGTTTATCCCGTGCAATATAATATCGCACGGCTATTTCTTCTATTTATGATCCTACTATCAAATTTGGGCACCGTGAGAAACAACATCGATTCGCGTTGGACTACGAGAGTGTTAAATACAAGCTTTGTACGCGCTGCTGCGGTTCTGACAGATAAGTGGATTTGTACGGATGATAAGTGGCGAACAAGCAAATATAGCTTCTAAGACTATGAAGATTTTAAATTAGCTCAATACATAAAGGATTAAATAACAGAAACTTTTAAGATTACATCTTTGATATTAGAATTTACTTATTTATTTTTCATTTGGGTTTTTTTATTGCAATTTCTACAAAAAAATCCTACGAACTTATTGAGCGATGTGTTATTTGATCCATTACTATATGATAATATATTTATGTGTCAAATATATTTGAAAAACCATTGAAGTTGTCAAATTCATACGAACAAATTGTAAAGTCTGTGTATGATGTATCAAGGAAAAATGATCAGAGACGTCCATTGAAGCTATATTATGGATTTTACCACGGCATTAAGGTCAGATATTAAAAGCCTTAAGCTTAACTATGGATAACACTTAATATGTATTGCCACGGTACGTTATTAGCACCTTTCACGCAGACCTTTGATGGTCGCGCTGAACTTTCGACTTGCCGTATACGAGTGCAGCGTGTCTTTTGTAATGAACGCAGATTGAAATATCCCACAGATCGTAATCGGTGAGCATCCATTAATGAGAAAAATTAATTAAAGATTCAATCAAATGCCGGCAACGCTTTTGATCACGAGATAAGACCATTTAAGTCGGCTCCCAACAAGGTTGTTAATCTCGGACGGACAAAAACGCTTCCTATCGCCACTAACATGCCACCATTGTAATAAAAATGATCAAAGGTCCAGAGACGCATTCATTAAACAGAGGAAACAGAAATATCAATAAACAGCAGTTCGTATAAGCGGCCCGATCGCATTCTTCCAGGTAGCCATGGTTTTGACGGCATCGATTAGCTCAGCATGGACAGTCGAAGGCTTGTAAAGTTTGAGAAACTCCGACTTTTACGTCGTTTCGCTGATAAGTTATTATGACTTCATGCCCTCTCGGTTCGAGTAATAATTCTATTTTAAGAACTCCATATTAAAAGTTTTTTTAGTTTCATGATTTAATGTTCGGGAGGTTGCTCGCAAATACTCCAATTTACATGAAATCTTACACGGGCAAATCAGCGGATATGAATCTAAATTGGATGATCTTAATCGGTGAATAATTCAAATGTTACAATCAACTTGAAAATCTGAAATGCTCGAGGAAAAAAATCGATCAAAATATTTGCGCCTATATTTAACCCTTACAAATGTGCAGGGCTTCGAACCGGAGCTGAACCGAAAAACGGTAAACCAAAAAAATATTTACAGGGTGTTTTGCACATTGACCAGCAATTTTTTTGCGGGTAAATGGGATATTTTACTACTAATAGTATCGGGTATCGATACACTTTTGAGTTTAATCAAGAGTGCATATGAGATCAACACGACCATTGAGATAAATTGATTTTTGCAAGTTGTAATAAATGTACAATAATAAAAGATGTTATTTTAATATTTCTGCAAAGGATAATTTCTAAAAGTAATGTTCTCGGAGCAAACATCTCCCCTTTTATAAATATACATCCGTATCATGTAAAACGAAGGGTGTTTCCAGAGATTTAAATCCCACAAATGGAGCTTTTGAATTAGCAGGAATTTATAATACATTCGTGGAAAAAATGCATTACATATAAGGGACATTAAAGAGCTATAACAATACAGGTATTACATGCGCCGGATGAAGTGTTACCAGCTCGATCATTTCGGCCAAACTTCAATTTTATATTTGGAATAATTCGTAGCAAACATTTTAATCATGTAATATATAAAAATGAATCTCTGTTTATTCGTATGTAATGCGCTACCATACCGTTCATCAGATTGCGATAAAATTTCGTCCACTTATTGCAGAGGATTGCGCGAATAACGTAGGATAATATATAAAAATCAATGTTTGTTTGTCCGTATTTAATGCGTTGCCATACCGTTTATCCGATTGCGATAAAACTTTGTCAACTTATTGTTTATACTTGTGGAAATAACATAAGCATAGTATCTGATGAAATTAAATTAGGGCTGCGGGGACGAAGAGAAAAAGGATGCGCACGCATCGAGTATGCATATGCTTTCGGATCCCAGCTCTTCGGTTAAACTCGTTTAAACGAGTACAAATCAATATGTACATTTAAACATTATAGCAATTCAAATATCTTGAAACAAACTTGAAATTTAGCAAGCATTTTAAAATTATGACTGTCTCAATAAGTTCATCGGATTTTTCTTCTTCATTTGGAGTCATTTTTTGCAATTTCTTCCGCCAAAGCCACCAATAACGCCATATATTAGCTATTGATGATTCTTCCTTTGTCAAGTCAATTGGTGAATAAAATATCAAAATATGAAGGCCACTCATGAATCCCGGGATTAGTTAACGTAATCCCGAAAATTCGGGATTGAAATTTTTATCTAAAAGAAATCGTACACCTCACCAGCACGATGAAGGCCACTAAATCAAGACGTGATCTTAGGCCACGCCTAGGGGCAGTAACTGTCTAATCTATATATACATGTATGTCTTTAAAAATTTTATATTAATCTTTCCCTACCGGTGATGTATTTACTACACCTCGACTCTAATAATGGGAATATCAATATGAAATATAATAGATACGGGGTTCAAAATTTTTGTATTCCTCTGTAATATAATTACGAATCACATCAAAGTATTATAGTATATAATTATTCATTTGCAGCGACGGGAAAAAATAATTTGTCGGTAAATCGGGAATTTTGCGAGTGTTTTTATCAACCCAACACTCTATGCTTTAATGTTACTTCGGGTATATTTTCAAAATAATATTTGGTTTTTTTTAGTGTTTTATTTATATATTTATGAATTGTATTTTTATCTTTTCTTAAGGCGTCTTCTCACTTTACAAATTTAAAAAAATGGATTTTTATTTTATTTTAAATTTTGAAAGTACATATCTTCAAAAATGTTATATCGAAATTTCATAAAGATCGGACGAGTCTAACTACATTTTTAGGTGACTACCTGAGAGCACCCGGCTGCATACGTATTGTTCAGACTCATGGTGCAAGTACAAGAAAGTGGTGAAAAACAATCAGATAGAAACTTTTAAACATTCTTCTGCTCTAGCTGAGAATGTTCACGAGGTTTTGAAACCAATTTATGAAGATCTTCGGAGGAAATACCCAAAATAACAACGAGTATTTCATCAGCTGTGTCTGGGCAATTTTTCTGCAACCAAAACTTTAAACGCGTTTATCTCAAAACAAGGTTTTTCGGTGGCTTGTTGATGAAATTTCGGAAACTATCTGGCCGATTGTCATGAAATTTGAATGACATATTCTTCATAGTTATGGCTATAGCGCATATCATCAGATTTTTGAAATTTTGATTTTAAGTAATTTTTTTTACAAAAAACTCCAAAAAAAGCGCGTTTTTTTTACTTTTTCGAAAAACGTGCGTCATTTTGTTATTTTCGCGAATATCAAAAATCTGATGATATGCGCTATAGCCACTGATATACTAAATCTAAAACTGTTTTATTTTTTTGTTTCAAATGACCCATCTCGGAGATACCATCAACAAGCCACGAACATAACATTTCTACACGGGTTTTTCGATTCTACTTTTTTATTATAATAATTGTTCAAAAAAATAAAAATATTTTTTTTTCATGTACTTGAAAGATGTGTTTATTACATAAGATCCATTTTATCTCATAATTTTTAGCGAAAATCCTCGAAAATAAATCGTGAAAATAGCCTATTTTTGAGGCGCCTAAAGTGAGAAGACGCCTTAAATAAATAAAATTCTTTCGCCTTCAAGTTATTTTTTATATTAAACAAATGGACTTGTTAGTAACTTTTGATCAAATTTATCAACTATTTTGTGGTATATTTTCTCATCCTACAAACTTATTGAGTGATATGTTATCGTATATCAGGTCATGATTTGTGTCGCAGATATTTAAATAATTTGGTTTTTAATTATAAATTCATATACATTGCTATATCCCCGACTAGATATTATATACACATTGCTATGTTACGTTATCTAATGAGTTGTTTTGGTATTAGGAAGCCCTTCTATAATCGAAAATCAATCGGTGAAATGTATAGATATAATTAAGGAATTACATAAACATTTTATTGGAGAAATATATCAAAAAGCTTTTCCGATAAAGCTTCATTTAACAACCATATTGGATAGGAAGTGAAGGGGCAAAATCAAATGAAAGAGTTTAATGAGGGTAGGCTAAAACTAAGATGGGACAAGTCGAGAACCTTATCGTTTGAAAAGAAAAATTAGGTCAATAACGTCGAGTGAGCAATCGACCATTTAAAAGAAAATCTAACGTCAAACAGGTTAAGCCGCGATACATTTCTTAGAAAGCCTCCAGGAAATATCATCAAGATTTACAACTCGATTAACTTTTTTTCCGTTAACGATCGGCAAATTGACTGAAACCACAACCGTTACCCATAAAATAAGCTTGTAATTTAACAACCGTGCTCCGAATTTACGTCAATATTTTCGTTGATATGTCGGTCATTACGACGGCGTCGCTTTTCGACCTGAGGTCTTATCAGATTTACCCCATAAACAAGCGTTAATTGTGAAATAGGTGTAAATCGAATAGATTTAAAATTTATGCGCCGCATTAAACTCGCATATAAATTACGATATTTTCGATTATTAGATTATGTTATAAATATCATCACGCTATATCGCGTTTTCACGGCCGATTATAATACTTGTATGTAAGCGGCGGTATGAGAGATATTTGAAATATTCGCTGTGGAATCGCTGCGATTAGCGCTGTGATTTATCCTTTGAACGGTGATCAGAAATCACATGATTTTACGAATTGTTACATAAGTCTGAGGGGCATCACGTAATATTTGCCCGAATAAATTATTTAATATGTGATGTATGGAAGGATGAAAGTTGATCCCTTTCTAAGAATTTCGACCCTTGTTCTGTTTGGGGAGTAATAATAATTTTAAGTGAATAATATGAAAGTTGGAAGAGTCACGTACTTTTACGTTATTCGGGATCTCAGAAATATTTTCGTAAACAAAAATTTGTCATAAATATATTATGCTTGGGTTGAACAAACATAAACGTTATAAAGACTTCGAAATTCAATTTTTATGTCTTTGTTGATGCAAAAATTGTATCAATCTAATCCAAAACATATTATCTTTTGTAAAGTAACCCCATAACTTATTTTATCAACGATATTCATATGATTAATATATAAATAGACAATGCGAAAATACTGTTTTAATGTTGCAGTAGTGGAGAAATTCATCATTTTAATTAACTAAGAAATATAGTTAATCATCAACCCTTTGAGTAGTGAGCAAATTTAAATTCTTCATAGTCATAGATGCCAAATTTGCTTGTCCGCCACTTCTCGTCGAACGAATACATTTATCTGTTAGAACCGCAGCAGCCCGTATGAAGCTTATATTTAACACTCTCGTCGCCCAATGTGAATCGCTGTTATTTCTCACGGTACCCAAATTAAATCAAATCAAATCTAAAACCGAAGATGTTCGTATTGAGCATTTTATGGTCCTTTTTATGGATAAGAAATTCACTGAAGCATACAAAATGATTAATGATCTTTACAGCGAATTGTTAACACCCATCAAATCTGATTCTGAAATTTTAAATTAGTATATGAAGCGATGAAAGCTGCTTTTAGTTTGGAAAAATCCACAAATTTTGATAACGATTTAGTCGAATCAAATGCACGCTAAGCCATCGCAGAATTATAATATAAACTTAGAATCCATGAATAGTTCAGAACTACTTAAAAACTTATTGACATGAAATTATTTTTTAATCAGATTGTAACCGAGGACAAGATATAAACATTTTATGCCAATTTTGACCATAAAAAAAATATCTATCACAAAAACAAAAACACCCTTTTTAGCCCCCAACCCTGAAAACGGTTTATTTTGTGAGTTCATCACATCACTGTTGAAACGCATTGATTAGAAATATATTACTAGAACCATATAATCTCTCCCTAGTCCTATTTTAAAAAAATCACCAATTTACATTAGCTGTACAAAGGAAAACAAAGCGAATCAATCAGTACATAAATGCTTTTACATTACGACCAGCGTTCATATAAAACGCAATAAAAAATATTGATCACTCCGTTTTATTGCGCTTTTTATTTATTTTATATCTTTGAGCTATTAACGGATGCGAAAAAAATAAATTGCCACTTTGAAGATAGTATTAATTGAAATGCAAATTATAACGTGCCAATCTCCATGCTGCTACTTCTTTTGCTATGATCCAAGAGGGAAATTCTTAGTTGCTCAGTTCAATTAAATTTGATAAAAAATGGATTAAACTGTTCCGAATTTGTAGAGTGTTTCCCATTTAAGAAATGAGTGCCCCTAAACGAATTTGTATTCGGAATTAGGGTCAATTGCGTTATGTCTTGGACATCAACCATTATAAAAATCGAAGACGAAATACTCCCGGAGAGGTCAATATAATTTATGGGGTGTGCTGGGAATTATGTTTTGCAGCTTCCGAATGGCTCTAAATTAAATTAAAAACCCGCTGTCTGAATATGGATGGATTAAATATGAAATTTAAAAAATATATATTAACTTGTCAAAGTGGGATGTTTTATTTTTTCGCATTAAATGATTAGCTACTGGAATTTTTCCTTATCTTCATGAAAACTATATTGCATTTTCTAGTCCATTACTGTGATTTTATTTTCATACTTATTAAATCCCACAGCTACGACTGTGGTTAGTATTTTGCTCACAAAAGTCGTACTTCAAACCCAATTCTTGTAAAAACATATACGAGAAAACTTTAAACGTAATTAAGACGTTGATAATTGGACGCGGACCTTCATTAGTTGAATTGCTAAGAGCAAGTTCTGTATTGAGTTGGGTTATTAATGAAAAAGTACAGAATTCATCATCATTCGGTATAGAGAAATCTAATATCTCATTTTTTTTTAAATTTATAAGGTATTATTTAGCTATAATAATCAGATTAAGTTATTAGGTATGAAATGTTTGATACCAATATATGGACGTTATTAACTTATTCACCATTTTAACACTATCGTGGCCGCATCAAAATATCAGATCATTGAACGTATTACTTCAAATAGATGTAGCATCAGCAGTTGCAGATATAAAAATTAATTCACCGTATTCATTGATTACACTTGAATCTTTTTTTTGTGCGGTTCCGCTGAAAATCGCACAAAAAGCTATGACTTACATAGAAAAAATGAAGATGCGTTCCATGGATTTTAAAAACCGCATAACTCTAAAACAGCTATATAAAATATATCCAAAATCGCACAAAAAAAAGTTAACAAGAAAAGACACAAAATCATTCTCTTCTTCGGAAGAAATAGTATACTCAGTGTTAATGTCATTATTTTTCTGTGTAGATTTTCTCTTTCCAACAATATAATTCATAAGTAAAGATAAAAATATCGCAAAATGGCGACTGTTTAAAAAGAAATTCATTCAAGTCATTTTTTGATCTTTTTTTGTCACAGTTTTATTTTTTTTAAATAGTTAAAAAATAAATTTTGACATAAATCTGGTAAGAATAATAGTCCCAAATTATGATTTTTTTTTCCAAATTTCGATTAGTGTTGATGATTTATTTCCTATTTTATCCAAAATATCTCGATACGGATTCTTTATGAAATAAAATATTGCTTTAAAAAAAATCGCATAACTTCGAAATCGCACAAAAAAAAGTCGCATTTCGTTTTTCATTATTTATTAATGTCGTTTTCCAGTTGCTTTTATTGCCGATGATGTCCACGACAGGAGATTTTCGTTAATCTAAGTTGCAAATAAACAGCTTCAATTAAATATTAAAATGATCACCATATCAAGTGTTACTAGTGAACCCATTTTGTTTGGATTTTTTACTTAAAACTTTTATTTTCCTCATTTGGGGTCTTTTATCGCAATTTTTCAATAAAATTCTACAAATTTATTGAATTTTGTTCTAGTTGATATTCTTTAGAAATCTTTTTTTTATAGTTTTTATGAAATACAAATAAAAATTTACAATGAAATTCAAACGTAAAAAAATGTTGTCCTTTGATTTTCCCATCAGTTATTATTCTTGAACTTTCAAGCATGTGATTGTCATCTAAAATCGTACAATATTTAAACAAGCAAAGTTTATTAACATATGTAACAACTATGATTGATGGCTACAATTTGAGTCAGCGAGTGACCATTAAAATACGCGGATCAGTACAGACATTTGAAGATCGAACTTCGTGCATACTTTGGGTATTCCCGAAGTATGAGTTAAAGAATTGACCCATTGTT
Organism: Stenopsyche tienmushanensis; assembly: GCA_008973525.1. Taxonomy (NCBI): domain Eukaryota; kingdom Metazoa; phylum Arthropoda; class Insecta; order Trichoptera; family Stenopsychidae; genus Stenopsyche; species Stenopsyche tienmushanensis. Next base: position 311,160 of record WACJ01000087.1, on the reverse strand, counting down.
CCTACACATCTTCTGTTGGGTGATAATGATGGTGATGATAAAGGAGTGGTGGAATGCTCACTTTGCAAAAATGCTTCTGAAGCGAGGTAACCATTTCATACTAAATGAAAGCACTGAAGAGTTTTATCAACCCATTTCTATTTCGGTGATCGGAATCGCTAGCATGCATTTAATTCATCCCAGTTGAATACCTGTTATTATATCTATAAATTTCAAATTCCATTTGTCGATCCATTTCCGACGTCGGAGCAGCCCACTTCCACTATAAAAACGAATATTAAAGCGCCAGAGAACACAATTGGAGTGGGTAAATCTGAAACCGAATAAATAAAACCTCTCCGAAATTATATGTAAGTGTTATTTCAGCCGAAGTTGAAACAACAATCTCCAACAACAGCGGGAGAGACGTCTTAACGAGTGCACCATTAAACCGGGAGCATCCGCGCCCTACAAAAACATCACATTATAGATCATCCATATTCGAGACCACAATAAGACCGTAAAAAAACGTAGCGCACCGCGGCAGAAATAATAACTATAAATCTAAATATTCTAACTGGTGGGAAGCTTATGCCGTGAATAATGGCCCAGGAATGCAATGACCAAGTGCCATGGCTATGGCGATATAAAAGCGGAATTTTACCTCAATCTATAAATGCCTGGATGAAAGCGATCTATTTCGTTTTTTATTGTGGGGGGAGATTCGAAAAAAGAAAAAAAAACATATTTATTCAACCTCGAAATGTAATATTTTGGCACGCGCCCCGCCAAGAGTTAATATCCACACAACTCTTTTAGCGTCATTACATTGAATCCCATTTAGTTTTTTAGCTTCCCGTAACTGTTTATTGCTCTATAAAAAAGAAATAAATTTATTTTTAAAGTGTAAAAATGTCTTTCATAATTTTTTACGGCTTAATTCAGCGATTTTATTGCGTATTTAAAGATTGCTTTTAAAAATCCGATGAAATTAAAAGTATCATCTTCTTCTCAATAAAAAAAAAGCACCAACGTCATATTTATAAGGTCTACATCCATTGATATGGCATAATTAGAAAAATAATATAAATTGTTTTCTTACTTAGGGCTGTGGCTTCCGGAATGCGTTTTATCCCGCGTTTACGTTTAACACTCTCGTCGCCCAGCCCAGTAAACAGAAGGAATAGCGGTGTGATATTATAACGCACGGGATAAACACGGACGATCAGAATGCGACACGAATATTATAATAATTATAATATTATTATAATATAAAAATAGATCAAATAACAAATAGCTCAATAAGTTCGTAGGATTTTTTAAGAAATTGCGATAAAAACCCAAATGAACAAGAAAAAAATAAAATCTTATGAATTCAATCTTAAAAGTTAATACTTAAAAGTAGTGAGCCAATTTAAAATCTTCAGTCTTAGATGCTATATTTGCTTGTCCGCCACTTATCATCCGTACAAATCCACTTATCTGTCAGAACTGCAGCAGCGCGTATGAAGCTTATATTTAACACTCTCGTCGCCTTACGCGAATCGGTGTTGTTTCTCACGGAGCCCAAATTCGATAGAAGGAATAACGATGCAATATTATAACGCACGGGATAAACACGGACGACCAGAGCCGTAACTAGGGTATGAAGCGCCCATGGCAAGTATCTAACTTAACGCCCCCCCCCCCCCCCCATCCCGGACGTTTTAAAATAATATACTAAGATGGCTATGTAACTATGATAGAAAGTGTCTAGACGCTACGTTGCTTCCGTGATCGTACAGTTCATAGAAAATGCCGCAAAATAGCCCTAAAGGAGAACGGAGTAGTCATATGGTTCGTATGCTCAATCGGTCCGCTTTTCGGACCGCTGATATGACGATCAGATGCCATACCTAAACATAACGATAACGAAGAAAAGGGGGATTAGACAACTTAATATATATTATATAAACGGACAGAGTCAATCAGTGTTGATTCATGTAAAGTAGAATTGTTGAGTAAAATAAAAAAACATGTGCAACTCTTGACCGGGTCGGTATTCTGCGTTTTGCGCCCCGAGCTCAGTTGCGCCCGTGGCGGGCGCCTGCTTTGCCACGCCCTTGTTACGATCCTGCGGACGACATGTGGCGCATCTTCTTTCAGGTGTTGTTTTATCTTAAATCGATAAGCTTGACTGTCATTAGTCAAATTAATAAAAAACGAAGTGAAGATAAGCAAATGCGAACAGACAAGGGTAGAATGCATGTTTTGAGGTCGATCTCAAATGATATTTAGACAGTTTTCGTCTGGAAGACATTACAAAAAGACGTTCATAAAGTTAACACTTGACAGTCTTTATAGGAATACGGAATAGGACAAAGTTATTAAAATGAATTGTACTCTTTGTTACAAAAAGATGAAACAAATTCTAGATCACCAGAATGCAAAAAATATATATAAAGGGCCTCAACATATTATCCTAATTGTCCAAAATCACCTGATATATGTTTGAATTATTTTAATACCATGCTACATTAGTATAATGTTATATTTTATTTTAAACATAATTTTATGTATAGTATATGTATATTTTAGTTATTTTAATTTTATGTCTTTATATGTTATGTATAAATATATATTTTTTATATTTGCATTTGCTGATTCCATTAAATAAAAATGAAATAACTTGTTGAATTGTATTTAGGCGGAGGAAGAAAACGTCCAACAAAATGATGCGACGGAACCACCACAGGAGAACGCCCGTCGCGTATATCTGGTGGACGCAGCGACGAACGAGTTAACAATGATCCATTCGCTATCGAATCACAAAGAAATCTGCAGGGGAAGAATATATTGTAGTTAAGTGGGCATGGAAATGCATCGTTTTTGGCCAATATGTTTATTATTACGGAGAGAGAGACTTCAGTTGGGAATCCGCTGAAAAGCCGGCTGGAAGAATACGTCTATCCGCAGCCAAGGTTATCAGTCAATTCTAATCGTGCATTCATGTATGCAGTAGGGAACTGAGAAAGAGACTGCTGTTAATCTTGCAAATTGAGCAAACTTCGATTAACAGTGGCTTCATGTAGGGATTTTATCTCCCCCACGCTACAATTTGTTATTTGTATGTATCTGGAAATTATTGAAAAATAGTATAATAACTGTATTATAAATGAACCAACATGACTTTTTGAATAAATACGAAATAATATCGAGGAGGTTGATGTAAGCTGATATCTTCATAGGGCTAAGTCTGAATGCAGTTGAAGAACCACGGGCTCCCATACGTTACCCAACTAAAATAGTATCGTCTGTGAATATATCCTATATCAACATCTAGAACCGGGAAAAGAGAGAATAAAAAGGGGAACCGGCAATCGTTAATTCGAGCGCCTCTGCCACATCGTTATCCGTAATCGCAAAACAATGTTCTTGCGAGCGTCTAATTAGTTAACGACGCCCAATATAGGTACCGGCGCTCCCGCAGTAGAAAAAGGACTTAAAGGACCTCGCAGGAGGGCTCTAAAGGAGACTTCGCCGAGGGAGGCGAACACAAATTGGTCCTTAAGCATCATGATGCCATATCGCATTAACTGCTTTTGATACCCCAAGACGGAGATGAAAAACACTTTATCTTTCCATTTCGCATAATCGTACATTTATAATAACCACGTATAAAATAAATAAAAACAACCCCTATTGTCAAGTGGCTGCGTTATTATTATTCGGCAGTCATAGAGGCTTAAATCTGTACAAATAACAAAGGCGCATTTAAGCCCCCTCAAATCGATTCCATAATTATGCTATCAATTTTTGACGTATAGAGGTACATAAAGCGCCGATAATTAAAATGGAATGGAGCTTTCTGCTTCTAATAGATAACGATTGGCGGATATTTGTCCGTGTGTATAAAAAATACGTTGAATAATTCATGATTGAAATTGAATATGAACAGCTCGTTATTTGGGGCAGCGACGCTTGTGGGAGGGGGTCCCAAACAAGCGGCAATAATAGTTTGTAACGATCAATGAAGCTTTATTCTCGAAGGTCTTGCTACCAGACTACTGAAGGGAGAAAAGGATATTGCCTCGAACAGGCCTGTCCAAGCCCTATACAAATATTGTAAGATGTAGTACCAATTTCTTGGCGTTTGAAGTTGTCTTTAATATTTATAACGTACTTAGAAAGTAGTGCTGTAAAAAGATCAACAAAAACATATTATATATGTTATGGCGTAGATTTAGTGGAATTTAATGAACCAGTGCCTTCTTTGGCCGCGCCATTGTTTAAAGTAAAATATAACTTTATATTATGTAGCAAGGTATACATTAAAACAATTCAAACACATATGAGGAAATTTTGGATAATTTGGACAATATATTGCGACTCTTTTTACATTTTTTTCGCTTTCTGGCGATTGAGAATATGTCAGTCAAAGAGTCTCCGAAAAGCGAGTCCAGCGTCTCACTGTTACGTATTTCTATAACGATTTACCAATGTTAACTTAACGAACGTCTTTCTATAATGTCTTTCAGATGACAACTATATAAATATGTTTCGAGATCGATCTCGAAACCTGCATTCCTACTCTTATCTGTTCGCACTTGCTTATAACTTCACTTTGTTTTTCAGACTTATAGAGTCAAACTTATCGATCTAAGATTAAAAAAACACCTGAGAGAAGATGCAAGAAGCAACACATGTCCGTGTTAATCCGCGTAATAATATCGCATCTATAATATATTCCATCTGTTTGCGTTCCGACCCCCCGAATTTGGGCCCCGTAAGAAACACCAATTCACGGTTGGCGACGAGTGTGTTAACTACCAAAACATATAATTGTTTTTATGTCTCAATTACCTTAGCTCTCAATACATCAGCACAATGGAGTTTAACCTTTCCCTTGCCGTGTTAACTGGTTGACGCACACGTCTGGAATAACGATTTTCGTAATTTGTGAACGTAAAATTGGAGTTAAACCATCGCTAAAACACACAATTATTATTGTTTTGAATCAATGACAGTAGCGTTATCTGCCTCATTTCAATTCTCTGAGAAGTTTGAGAGTTTTTGAGCCGCTTACGTTTGTTTTCGTTTTGATGAGTTTCGTCGATGTGAGATAAGATTTGAAGTGTCCACGAAGACGGTATTGACTTTTCTGGCGCAAAAAGCAAGTATTATCTGCTAACGCATGACGGGATTTGACGGCTGTGTACGTCAAAGTGTTAAAAAACACTTGCGTGTTACTATGATGTGTAATTGGTACACCATATGAAATTTTGAAAAAACTGAACCCCGAATCTATTATATTTCATATCGATATTCCCATTATTAGAATTGTTTGTAGTAAATACATCACGATGAAGGAAAGGTTAAGAAAGCTTGTTACACGAGGCAGATATCACAACGAGTTTAAACATTGATTTTTTAAGGGAACTGCGATGAAAAATCTTCCTATCGATTTTTATAGTCAAAAAGGGGTATGAATGGACAAGGAGATTTTTAAAGATTAACAATGACAACAAATAAAAACAACGCCTTCTAACAACGTCTTCTAGCAATTGCATCCTTTAGATTGAGTAGTTGGAGACAATATTTTGTTGAATTGATCGTTTCACCTTGCTGAAGTAGCTCATAATAAACTACCCCCTTCCAGTCCCACCAAATGCATAGCAAAACGTTTTTTTTTTATCTAGGCCAGATTTAGCTACAGTTAAAGCTTCTGTACCCTTGATCCAAGATCGTTTACATTGGATATTCTCATAGAATATCCAACTTTCATCTCCAGTGACAAGTCTTTTCAAAAAAGGTTGGCTACTATGTCGTTGGAGAAGAAGATCGCATATTGAAATACGTTGAAGTTTATTTGAGTCAGTCAATTCACGAGGAAGCCACAAATCTGAACAATTGATGTAGCCCAATTTTGTCAGATGATTATGGACGGATGTTCGTGGAATTTCTAACTTGTTAGCTATTTTGCGAACAGTATATCGCGGGTTTTCTTCAGCCATGGCCTATGATTAGATCTGTGTTCATTTGCGAAAGAGCATTAGCCCGGATAATCGAGAGTCTACTGTATAACCTAATATAAGATTGACGAATGAGATTTGATTGATGAATTCCTAAAATAAAGACAATTTAGTTACAGACATCCTGGATAATTTTGAACAGATTCTTAACCGATGAAAAACCATAAATAGGCCATAAGTTCCAGGCATAAAAGCGTTTAGCGTGATTATTTTCCATTATATCTTTTACAAATGAATGAACTATAATAATATAATAATATTAATAGTAGTTTTATAAATGATCTATTAAATCATGATCGGAAGAAGATATGATAATAAGAAACATATTTGCTACTTAAATCAAATTGTGCTTGATGATGTGCTTGTAATGCATTCGCCACCGACGCTCACTATTAAATAAGAGCAAATTTGCATTCTTACATTTATTTATAGCATGTTTATAAAATATAGACTACGTTGTCATGTATCATTATTCAAAATTCCATACAGCAAAAAAATATATCAACCGTTCTAAGAATGTCATTCCATCTATCTGCTTGGCGGATGATAAGTCTGTTGTAAGATTAGACATATTTTGACATGTGTGATTAAATGTAGCCGTTGATGTGTTGTTGGGAAAAAATTATCGCATCGATGCTTGAATTAAAAAAATATTTAAAGTTCAATCGCTTATCTTTAAATCTGTAAATAATTGGATCTGTATATGATGCGCCGAACATTTTAATGTGGGTTTATTATGTGAATAAGAATATTATGAGGGATTATGCAACCCCTTACGGTGCATCGGTTTGGAAGACCTGGTGTAGTAAGTGAAGGTGGGTGGGTGACAGTGGGTGGATGGGAGGTGGAGTTAGGGACGTGCCCAAATATCGTTTAGCCCAAACTGAGAGTTGATTGCCGTTGCGTCGGCTTTTGATGAACTCTTCTCTTCTATCTCTCTCCCGTATTTACTTACTTAATTCAAACTCTAATTATTGATATTAATCGATCCCGATGTTTGATATTGCCAATTGGCTTAAATTTTCTTATAACACATGGAGGCATGTGGATTTTTTCTTCGGATCTCTCGCTTTAAAGCACCGCCACATATTTTGATAAGATAATCGAGTCCCTATAAATGCCGCCATTGCTTAAAAATTAACAACATTTAAATGTATGCGCACTTGATATTTGCTTGGCTAATGTATTCAATAAGAACTTATTTGCGAAAAAATGCTAAGAATGACTTAATGAGCATTTAACCATGGCAATAATTTGATTTTCATAAGTCCATGTTGCCGAGGGTGTCAAAGAATGTCTTCGGCTCTTGTTTGTCCACTCGAAATAAAATATTCACATTTAAATGAGTGTATAAGAAATAGGTAAATAACGAGGCGCCAAGACTAGTAGTGTCGTCTTAGCATGAGATTTGCATAATATTGTCGATGTAATTGGCTCCTATGAATTGATTAAATGTATACTTAAGTTGACCATTAATGTGTTAAGACAGTGTTATAAGCTTTTCCACACTGTTATATATCACTCTGTGTGAGGTCAGAGTAGTTCCTTAGCTGTTGGGATAAATACGTTGGCGGTCCAAGCAGGCATACCGGTTCGAATCCGGTTGTTACAAATTTGGTTATCTTTCAATGCGGACAACCATACAAAAACTCTGTGATTAAACGACGATAATTGGCAGCCAATTGATTGACGTAATTTTATCTCGGCTCTGCCCTCGGCGTAAATTCATTCTTGGGCTTTAATTATTAGGAATCCGATTTCTAAGAAGCTTTGATCCTACTCGAAAGCTTCGCGATAGCGCTGGCGAGCTTTATCGTAATTCGGGATCATAAAAGAAAATTATGGAAAATGATTAATTGATGCCACTTCCAATTAAATTATTTTTATTCAATTAGCATTTATAGATCGATTATTAGCATTATTTTGGCAACAAAATGTGATTTGAATTAAACCATTTTAACCTTTTGAGTAGTGAGCTAGTTTTAAATATTCACAGTCTTAGATGCTATATTTGCTTATCTTACTATCATCTATACAAATTCACTTATCTATCAAGAGTGCAGCAGCGCGTATGACGCCTATATTTAACACTCTCGTTGCCCAACGCGAATTGGTGTTGTTTCTCACGGTGCCCAAATTCTGGGCGTTGAATTTCCAGCTTGGATCAATCGTTCAGTATATTGACTGAAATTTTGGGTACTCCAGCTTGGAATATATAGCACTAGAAACCATACTGAAATCTGAAAATCCCTATCTTAATAAGATTAAAAGCTGGAATTTGAGTTGATAGAAATATTATCTGAAGAATTGATTTAACAGAATGAACAAAGAGTAATGATTACAGTATTTTCCGATTAATATAATCAATTCTGCATAAGAATGGCACATATTATGTCAATATAAAAATCACCAAAGCTCTCTTTTACGTAATACGTGTACAAAACCGAAAAAGAATAGAATCAAATAGTTTTAAAATGGATTTATTGCAAAATTATTATTTCGCTCTAAAGCAATAAAATGCATTTCAAAAGCAAATATGCCTGAAAATGCCATATTTATTATCAAAGACCAAAGAGAGAATGATCATGCATTTAAAAGGTCAAAATGCGTCGTTTTAAATTTTAAAAATCTATAAGAATACAAAAAGGCCTCGCATAACACGGTTCTATACAACACTGTTTTGTATAACACGTTAGTATAAATTGTGACATGTTTTTTATAGCACGTTTTATATGATATATGATGATTTTATTTCTTTGATGGAAAGAAGCTTAAAATTTAAGAGAAAATTACAACAGATTTTGGAACTTTATAATGAAATACGAAAAAAATTATAAGCAGGCAATCACTCTGATGATTAAACCCCACAATAGACCTCGAAAAATAATAAAACATATAGAATTATAAGTGATGAATAAATGATATATTATTATATACACTCTTTTTGTGCGATTTCGAAGTTATGCAGATTTTTTAAGACAATTTTTTCTTTTTTTAAATTTCATAAAGAGTACGTATCGAGATATTTTGGATAAAATAGGAAATAAATTTAATTTGGTTTATTTGTTTTAGTTTAGATTTATATATTATTCCTACTGTTTTCCTGTTTTTTTTAAACTTTTTTTATGCGGTTTTGGATATATTTTAAATAGCAGTTTCAAAGTTATGCAGTTATTAAAATGCATGGAGCGCATCTTTACTTTTTCTATGTAAGTCATATCTTTTTTTGTGCGATTTTCCGCGGAACGCATCTACTGCACAAAAAAAAGGTTTAAGTGTATGTTACTAAAGTTTTTTTTTTTCAATTAATTGTATTAATTGTTGTATTACTCGGATTAAATGATTTATAATTGAAAACAAATTTTTATCTTAGAAAATATCTATTGGCTTCCACATATGGATAAATTAGCATAAGATTATTTGGATCGGAATGGTTTATTAATTATTATTGCGGGTACTCATGGACGATGTTGTCCAACTTTATTAATCGTCTCAGAATCCTGAAATTTTATAATATGAGTCCAGAAATCAATCTTTAATATCAACACTTATGATATTGGATCATCTGAAATATATTGATCCGATTGGCAAAATATTATAAAGAGGTGTTTGTAAGTCAACAAATCGCTCATATTGAAGTGTGTGTAATAAAACTATTTCATATTTATGGATATAAATATATTTTAAACAAAGTTAAAGCTTCACCATAAAAATATCATAAGAAAACTTTCATTTCCTTTGTAAGTTTTCGTATATTGTTATGTATAGGTTTTAATTTTATGCTTAAGTTTTAGTATTTTTCCTTGTTCTTTTACACACTGACATATCGGATGCGAACATATGACAGAAAATATATTGAAATGAATTCCCAGACGGCTTACATCGAATGTAAAGTTGATGATATCGATGATTATTATTGATTCATACGGAGCTGTAGTTAAATATCTGTGCACAATTCTATGGTTCAAGTACAACGCGCGAATTCCCGGACGCGCCAATATATAAAGTACATTCCCGTGTTACGATCCGCATGTATATTCAAATGAGCGGAGATTGGAATGTGTCCAATCGTTCGGCTAATTAAAGACCACCCCGAATTAACATCGCTGTTCATCGATTATTCGCGCTTTGCGAATATGGCCGCTTATTAAAATCGTTTACGGCGATGATTTCAATTCTCGCAGCCGATTGCAGAACATTGATGTTGGCGCGCATTGATGATGATCATCATCATGATCATCGTTGAAATGAAACATGGGTTTGAATTTAATAAGAAAGCGCTTATATATTATCGTTTTACTGCGACATTCGAGAACTTCAGAGTAACATGTCGATATAAACACAAAAGCACATTACAAAGCAAACTTTCTTGAAGATTGTCAAACCGCTACTTTGACAACAAACGCTTAAGTTCCAACCGCAGCAGCCTTATTGGTAAATATGGTTGCTTTACTTACTTTAATATATTTGTTTGCTGATAATATCAAAATTTACATATTGTTCATTGTTCGAGTAATTTGATCCATGGAAAAATGTTCTCCGCCTTATAATTTAGCATCATGAACAAAAATCGATTTTACATCGTCTCAAAAGATATGCAATCGATTCGATGATTGTCTCAATCCAAGATATGTATGTGGAAGATTTGACTTCAGTTGAGGGTTGCACGTGCCATGAAAACGACCCAATATTTAATATTAAATCGCTATATCTTTATTATCTACAGCCGAGCACTATTCAAAATAATTACTTCGAAATTCTACACTGTAGATTCTAAGTTAATTAATTATTTTGTTTGGTTTCTCCTCGTTGTAGTTGCTCCATACTCACAGGTGGCGGCAGATAATTCAAGAGGTGAATTAATTAATTTACTTTTAATTGGAGTTCCAGATTTCCAGCTCAAAGCCGTGTTAGCTCATCAATATCATGTTTTTCTCTTTTTTTTTCGGTAATCCGATTTAAATTTATTCGGAGCGAATTGCTAATGGCGCGGCGACGGCGAGAACAAATGGAAATGTAAATCGATTTCGATATCTATTAAAAATAATGCGGACTTATTGGAGCAATTTTCAGAATCCTGGAAATTCAGGAATCAAAACATTATTCCTGGGTCCCGATTTAATATTAAATACAAATAATGAATGTTAACGCTTCTGATAAAACCATTGAATATAGAATATTCAAAATTCTTAAGACAATAAACGTCCGCGGCAAAATAGAATTTAATCCGCTAATTAAAGCCAAAACACTGCTTAATTAAAGGAGTAAAAATAACTCTTCAATATAATGTTGCTCTTATTTTATATTCGCATTAATTATATATATATGCTCAACCAGAACCACGGAACTAAGCCCACTGATGTTCGTTTTTTACTCTGTTCTTTTTTTTGGGCAGAAGATTTCTTAATTTTTTCCCGTCCCAAAAATTATGCTTATACCGTCCCAATGAAGTGCTTTTGGAAACACAATATTTTTCCGCGTGATACATACCGTCTGGTAATAAATGAAAAGGGCGCGAGCATCCTACATATAGCTATCCACGTGAGAAGCATGCACGCATACCCTGTGTGTTCCTGTGTTTTGTTGGTGCTCGCACCGGAAACTGCACACATTTCAATTCAAATAGAACTGACTAGACTGTAAAGTGTCAATGTTTTGTAAATTTAATTTTAAATTTTCGCCGATAGTGATTTCTTCCCTAATATATTTTTCAGATCTTGACAGCATCGATTATCAGAATTGTTGAATCGATTGTTGGAGTTGAATCCTGGAGTTAATTTCGTTATTCATCAATTTCTTCTCAATGAGGATAGCTTTAAGGTATTTTAACTCTTGCAATATTAGGTATTGCAAAGCTTGCAGGCTATTCGCTTTATTTAAAAATACAATAATTATTAATTTGTTTATTTTTAACATAAACACGCAATATATAATTTAAAAGCGATTCGAATACGTTTTCGATATGTTGCTGTTGTTGCCAAACGAATTGATTTATGTATGAATTAAAATGATGACGTTTATGTATTACCGCCTCACGGTATAGTCCACTGAAGACCGAACACTTGGCCAATAAAAAATTATCGACGGTTGTAGTGCTTTATTTATCTTAGCAATCACCAGACTAATATATGCCAACATAGTGCATACGCTAAACGATTCGCATAACAAATTGCGTACATAAACAATATTTTTATTATGCTTATGTTATTTCCGCAAGTATAAACAATAAATTGACAAAGTTTTATCGCAATCGGATGAACGGTATGGCAGCGCATTAAATACGAACAAACAAAGATTAATTTTTATATATATTAGAAGGTTTCTATAGCTCAATATTGATTATTTACATTGTTGATCTTTCTTAGATTTAAATGTTGCATTTGAAGATATTATATATATTTTCTGTATCCAGAATGCAATTGAGTGCTTTCAGGCTATTTTTTCTTCAAAGTTCTTGCTAACGATGTCTATGTTGCCGTCGCACTACAGTAGACTCTTTTACTTTTAACTATTCAAGTTTTATGTTGTACATTTATGATGAAAGATTTATGTTGATGAACATATTTAGAATTATATTTTAAATATAATATATGAATACTTGCGCATGTGCCATATATCAAAGCTTATCCAAATTATCATATTGTACAGTGAATATTTTAGAACTGTCAAAGACAGCTGACATATGTACGCCAGGAATATGGCTACAAATAAAAGTTGAACGATAATTGAGGATGTCCAATTGTGGTTCAAATTAATCACGATCTAACAATATTCGTAATGATAACTCATCGATTGAGCTAAAGCCAGATGACGAAATAAGCCCAGCGCCGATCATAATGAGAGCATCATATGATGTGTGTCATTCGCGTGTTTGCGATAGTTTGACTCGCATTACAAGCGATTATCTTTAACGCTGTCATATACTACATCCAAGAGGGTTCAGCACCAGAATCTCGAGATAATTTCCAAGAAAAACATACTCAGACATGAAATAGTGTCCCCCGGTTACAAACGACCGTTCGTTGACTAATTTTGTAGGCGCATGTGACTAATGTCATCTGTCGGCAACTTTTAATAATTGCTCCATTTGCTCACCGCCGCTGCTGAGGGTCTGGAGTCGTCAACCTTCATCCAGAAAAAAAATGAATTCAACGTGTCATTAATCGATCCCGTTGACAATGCATCTTCAGTAGAAACTCAAACAAATAGCATACCAACTCATTCTTGGTTTAACACCGTTAAATGGTCCACAAATCCGTGTTATATGAGATTCAAAGTTCATACAAAATTATACTTTAATTAGTGTGCTAATTTAAAATCTTCATAATCTTAGATGCTATATTTGCTTGCCCGCCACTTATCGTCATACAAATCCATTTATCTGTCAGGACCGCCGCAGCGTGTATGAAGCTTGTATTAAAATAAATAAACACTGTTGATAGCACACAATATTCGGTATTTTTTTCAAGTAAACATAAACAATACACTTAAAATCGATTAATTATATCATTCACACACATTATTGGTCGATAAATTTAGGTTAACGATCTATACAATCATACGATGTACGCAACATATTCTCTCCAATCTCTCCGTCTATGTTTCTCTCCAAACTCAACCCGCAAGACATTATCTGTCTCTGTCTGTATCCGAGCTCAACATGTAAGAATGCTTTTTATAAGTCACTGGGACCCAGATAAAATTATTGATTTGACATTATTATTGTTAAGAATTATTAATGCAAGTCAATCTAAGTATTAATAGAAAGGTGCTATGGGTCCAACCTTAGATATTTCCAATCAATGCCGCCATGAGTCCAACCTCAGTTTGAAGGGGGCTATAGCAGATGACGAACTGCAGGGGCTACCCCTTCCACATGGTACTCGTAGCAGTTCTGTCAGTCTTAGAACAACCTAAAACCGTTCTCCCCTGTATGCCTAGGCTGCTGAAGATAGTAGTGAGTTTTTGACACAGTCTCCACTAACTACTGTAATCGACTGTTCTACATATCCCTTTATGGGTGTGTAGCACAGGGTGACCTGCGTTTGCTGTTAACTTAGCTACCCCAGCTCCTGTTAGCTGGGCTGCCCCAGCTGCGTTTGATGAGCAAACCGACGAGGCTACTTCCGCGCATCTCTACTCCACATCGTTACTTCAGTGGTTCAACCGTTGCCCACGGGCATAGGGTTGGCTCCCCCTCCCTCCCTGGGGTTCTATGGGTGGGCATCGTGAAATCTAACACCCATCCTGATGAATATGGTGAATGATTTTTTTTACATATGCAACTGCTGATGCTACATCTCAGATTATGAACAGATTAAATATGGTTACAGAGAAAAAATAAACTCATATTATGGATATACGTTTTTACATAAGTTGGTCTAATTTATGAAGGCCCAACTTGAAAATATTAAAGCGTTCGCAACCTCGTTGCCCGACCGCTGACGAGTAGACTGACACTTAAATTTCTAAGCTTTTTTTTGTCCTGTCTTCTCTCAAAGCCGTTAATGGCCGAAGCTTTTTTCGGCGAGCTTTTTATCTATTTAAAGCACCCCACACACTTAAAGCTGCTCCCTGCTTAATTTGATCCGTCGAATTTGATCGTTGATTGTATCGACAGGACACCATCATCAATCAACACGATTACGCGCCGAAGGCGATTCTATAGTTCGATCGGGATCGAAAATAATCGAAAATGAACAAGTGTAATGCGAAAAATGTTACATCTGGATGAATTTGAAATTCATCAACCTTAATGAATTATGAACGATGATTCCATTTACGGTCGTACTAAACAGACTCATGGCAACGGTCTTGTTGTAAGTTCATTAATTATGAATAATATGATACATATACCAGATACAACTTTCAACAATGAAGAACCACATTTCGATTTATTAATACTCCCATGTTCTACATGTGTTTTATGTTATGGAGATGGGCAGTGATCTTGGCGTAAACCGTTTTCAAGAAAATTTCTTTGACTTGACATTTTTGATAGTCAAGGCATTAATTTTTCGTTTTGTTTTGACATAAAAAAATGTCAACCATATCCTTCTGTGTTCATCCTGTGTTTATCCCTCGACGGAGATTTTATGGATGGATGTACAGAAGACACCAGGCGCACTGAACGTCATAAGCTCTCACCAATAAAACTGTCAACCTGAAAATAATTAATGGGCGACTAGTTGGTAGCTCCGTCTCTGTTCAGCTCACGGGCCACGCCTTTTGCTCGCGAGAAGGCCGCCCCTTCGCCTCCGCAAAAATCTTCAAAAATCCCTCCCTGGACTATATTTATATTGGGTAATTATTATCATTGGCCACTTAAGTGTTTCCTCTAACATTACAGCTCTGGGAGCATTTTATGTGCTACTCATTTCATGCCAATCCATTTAAAATTTAATATATCGACAAAGGGGAGGGGTCATGCATATTTTAATAATTTAAACCGGATTTAAAAAATGCGAACATTTACGATCGCAAATGGCATAGAAAGTACATTATGATCCGGAGTGGATTAGCACCTAAGCAGTTGAGATTTAATTGGGCCTATTTTATACACTTTAATGCTTAAAATAAAAGCATTTTTTAACTTTCAGCGAACCAATGCCGCTATATTGGTGACCAAAATTGGTGGTAGTTTGTTCAATATGGGGATAACACAACAGGAATCCATCCATGAAATACATTTGTAAATTTGGTTGTGTTTAAGCAATCCCTTTTAAGACGACCATTAATTTTGATATGGTTTTTCATGGCGTATATATATTTTTAAAAATGTGGTCCCCAGCCACATCTCTTGTAGGATTCGAACCCAAGATGATTGAATTACAAGTCCACCCACTTAATCGCGGGACTACCTACAAGGTACAGGTACAGGGACTACCTACAGATACTGTAAATAATATAAATAATCAGAAACAAACAAATATATAACATACATCCTATTTCAGCACCCACAACATCTTTGCAATTTTTATATCAACAATATATCCATTTTAAAAAATTATAACCATTTCTATACCACCAAAGAATTGCTATGGAAGTTATTATTATAGTATTGGAATAATTATTCAAATCGAATGTTCATCTTATTAACACATTCCCGTCGGTTAACGCCTATGTGTGTCATTATGGTACTATCGGTAGACGGGGGAGACGCATCTATGTGTCTTTAATTAACCATGTAATTCATTAGCTAACATATTTCTATAAAGTGAGATGTTCTAAAAATTTTCTCCAAGTTTTTCTATTTGCTAGCTGGTTAGAGATTTTATTCTTTTATTGCAATTTTGCACAAATGCGTCCCGCGTCAAGCGAAAGACAATACTATGCATAACCGGACGGGAATGTGTTAAAAAGCTAGATAATGAACCAGGCTCAATAAATTAACCTTAACACTGTTGTTAGCACACAATATTCGTTTATTTCTTCGGAATATTTCTTAATGGCAAATTGCAAAAATAAAAGAACACGGTTACCATGCAAACCTGGCAGTTTAATTCTGAAGGAGTAGATTTTGCAAAGGAACGGTGATGCTCAGCTAATGACGTCACTCCAGAACAGTCAAGGGGGAATAACAAAATTGTTCAACGATAAGAATGATGCAAGTATCTTAATTATCAAAACAAACGCCTGCTCTTAAGACAACACGAACGAAAATCGTCTTATCTTTGTTGAAAGAGCTTAATATCTAATCCGATAATAGTGATTTCATTTAATTATACCTAAATTTTATGACGATTAAAAGATTCTTTAGAATGCGAGTTTCTATAAATATATATATTGAAAATGTTTAGACGTGTAGGGGTACCTTTACGATACGACTTTGCCACTGATGCACGAGTGTATGATGAGACGCAAGACACCCGTCTCTGTCTTACGATTTCCGATCCGATAGGGTTAATAATCATCCCTTTTGTAACCCAAATTCATGCGTCTTATATTTATTTGTAGTCGTAACCATTTTATAAAATCAAGGCAAATCCTTGAATATATTTATTATAATAAACATGTTGTTTATATATGATGATTTGGAAAGTATCAATAATTATCGTGGGTCGAATAAAGCCACTATCCGGTTTGCGATTGTTAATCCACAACAACAATTGCGTTCAATTGTGAATTATTTATATTGTTTTTTGGTTAATTTTGTATGAGTTGTATCGAAATTGTTCTGTTTATATAACGTATTAAATGATATCGAAACAGGATCGACATCTAAAAGAACAAAGCTTCAAAAATAAGGTTGAATCCGGTAATACACACTATTTTCCGCTTCAAGAATAATGAAGTTTCGAACTCGGAATAGATTTGTTATGTAAAGTTTCCAATTGGATTCCCTCAGAGATTAAGAAGATTGATAATAAGGGGAAAGCTGCCGAATTATTTATAGTAATAATATCGACGTTCCGAGAGATTTGAGCGAGCTCGAAGCTGTAATTTCATCACTTCGCCAATGACGCAATCCGACAAATAAATTAAGAAAACTTTCGAAATCCGGTCGCGGCAATATTCCCATCCAGATGGGAACTATTTTCGGGTATGGATTAACCATTCTCCTGCAGTGTCAGTTGCAATCAGCGTATAAGCGGATGAAGTGTTAGAAATTGTGCAGATCCGGTTGCGGACGTATTATTAACTTCAGGTGGTGGTAATTCACGGCAAACATGCAAATCAGTGAGCATCGACCGTTAGATTATATTAATAGCTAAATTCATCAAAAACATTCACAGAAACATCTACACGAACAAAGATGATTGAATCATCTATGCATAAGTGATCAGAATCTTACAGATGCAGAATTGATCTTCATCGTACAAACAAATATTAATATTTTCGATCAATCGTCTCAATACAATCCATTTTATAGGATATTTATCGATCATTTTAGTATGAATATCCTGTTTTTAAAAAATAAGATCTATTATAATTTTTCCTGTAGATATGAACCTGAGATTATTGAGATACGAACCGCTAAATGAAAGTTATAATGCATTTTTCATCAGATCATTATGCATATGTAGCATCATGCGGCCACCAATAGTCGAACCCGTAATGATGCAGCATATGCATCAACGGCCACGAATGTGTTAATGACGTTAACCTTTCTCTCCAGGGGTTTTGTACAAACTGTAAAATAAGGTCGATGTATTTTTAAAAAAACTAGTTCTTTGGGATTTTCGCATTCAAGAGGAAGATTTAGAAATGTTTCCATTTTTGCAAGAATTTTTAATTGTTGGCATTGATACTAAAATTGAATCACTATTACCCCAAATATGAAGATCCTCGTAAAGGAAATCTTTGGATTAATAATCCCTTCTGGGAGAAAGTTATTTCATGTACTCTTACAAGAAGAGAAAGAGAACAATTAATCATTCTATTATAATCTATTTGTTACAAATATAGTTTATCTTTCTTTAGAAATGTTGATTGAAAGTATGCATTATTCTTAAGTATATTGATTAAAAAGCAAATTATAAGATTGTTTAAAATATTTTTCTAAAATTAGCAGTTAGAAAATATATTATTTCAAAAAGAAAAATCTTTTGATTTCAGAAAAAAGTCTTATGATTTCGGAAAAAATCTTATGATTTCAGAAAAAAATCTTATGATTTCAGAAATAAAAAAATAAAAAATACAAAATGTGTTTTATCATATCGTGTCCTTTCTAGCAGTGTCCCCCAACCTTTTTACACCTGCGCACCGGTAAAAAAAATGCGGATCACTATAAAAATGTTTATTCATGCAATATTTTTAAAATCTTATATTGTGACATATGGGCATAACTATAACAAAAACAATGGTTTTTTTTTTCAACAAATTATTGCGAAACCTGCTGTTGCATATTTGCCAATATATTGGATATTCTTGGTTGCAATGCGATTCGATTTTATTGAGGACATTGACAAAAATGCTTTTTCGCATGAATAGATTGTTGAAAATGTCATTAATAAATTCATAGTTTTACAGCTTAAAGATAGATATTCGTCTTCTACTTATATCCAAAACTGAGGCAATGTTAATGTTTGGATATCAGAATGGCATCCGAAGACAATTCTATTAAAAATATAGCAACACCTATAGAAATCCAGTGAATAAACAAAGAATTAGATATGGTTGTAACAACTGAAGTAGATACATATTACAGCATTGTCTTATTGGTTTATGTGGGTTTCAAAATCGAATTCAACAGTAAATATTCAATTGGGGCAGGCAATTTTTTTGGAATTTGGGATGTTATTTATTAGTCGAGGATTTATCCTATTATTAAATCTGGATGGGCTAAAAACTAATCGGGGATGGATTGTCCAAAAATTTTCCATGGACTCTTCGTCTGGACACTCTTGCCATTTACTCCAAGCACCCGTCAAACAAATAGATTGCAGATCCGCTTATTTATTGCGAGATCGCCCCAGAGCTGATTTGTTTGTGCCATTTCTTTAGAGCCGCTTCGTTGTCGGGTGTATTTTTGGATGGGGCAAATCTAATGAATTAATAAATCGCTTTCGTTGTAGCTAAGTCTTCTTGGCGGATAGATCTATCGGTAGGCAGGAACCTGGGCTATACCTGTCGTCAATTAATATGATTTAGCATCAAGGTGACACTTGGATACGCACAGTGACAATATATTAATGGGATCGATTATTTCGAGGAAGCTTTCGTAAGCCGGGAGTGGTCGTATCTCGACTAACAGACGACTATTTCTGATGATGCTATCATTCTTCGGGATGATGCTGATGGCTCCTCTCCGCTCCAACATCGATACGCCTGCTTTCTCCTTTGCATAATAATGGCTGAGCACACGTTTTTTTCTAATCAGCCACGACCTCATAGTTGACTTTATATAATTGCATTAACCAGTTCCTCAATAAATACAATCAACATAGGCTATGTTAAATAACAACAGCTGAAGAATAGGAAGTCATGGACAAAGACATAGTGAAGCAGGATTTCTACCGGTTAATCAAGCATGAAAAAAATGAAAAAAAATGAAGAAAAAATGAAAAAAAAAAAAAAAAAAAAAAAAATCAAGCATGAAACATATCGTATTTCACTTTTCAGTCTAGTGTCTTTAAAGTGGATTGTGATCAATTTTTTTTTCAAGAAAAAGTCATAAATCATATCGTTATTAATAAATACATTTTCTTATAAATACATCAAATCATATAATTTGTCATGATTTTCAAAGATCACTCAATAAGGAAATATATATATTTTCCTCATAGAATTTGTTATGTAAGGTTCGAAATACGTTATACGTGACTCTAAGAGTAACTTGTAATATATGATACAAATTCATAATGAAAATTATTAGCATACTCGTGGTACGAGATAATCTTTTAATTTATTTAAATTTTATGTTAACGCATTAATTTGTTTGCCCTGATTAGACCAAGTGCTGGAACAGTGGATTAAATCCTGGAATCATATTATAAAGGTTCGGGTTTAAATCCGGGCTGTTGAAAAAATATTCACCGTAACAACGAATTTGATAGGTTGGAAATATTAATTGTCTCGATCCAGACTTATCAGCCTAATATAAATAACTCTTTCGCAAATTATACCTTCTCCGAATGCTTAGTTAATATTTCCAGCTGCTTTCGCTGCATTGTGCCTCAATTTGAACTCATATAAAAAGCTAGCGGTTTTTTTTGTTGATGCCATTTTGTTAAACAATTAAAATAGCAAAAATTACTCAATATTAAAAGGCAATTGAAGAATATTACCTTTATCAATGTCAAATAGTTAATCTTATACCTGTATCAATCACGGTCGATCTTTGAACAATTGAAAAATGCAGCACACTTTTATTTTAGAAGAAAATCAGCACGCTCCCAAAGAAATCCATTGGTGTCAGGTTTGGAGACCGTGCGGGCCACAGAATAGAGTACGTCTCCAAAGAAAGAAAACCACTGGTGTCAGGTCTGAAGACTATAAAGTAAGCGCCGCCTTTGCAAAAAAGATGTCGTTCATACATATGAAGCAGGGGTGGCCAATTTGAACATCTTAAGCATAAAAAGTATTTTATTAAGCCCCGCCCTTGCCAAACTGGTATCTCTTTAAATTTAAAGACTTATAGAATGGTTTGTATGATATGAATCATATCGTTGGAAAGGGTATAAACTAGAAAACATTTTTTTATTAAATGAAGTATAAGGTTGTCCCATAAGTTTCTTTCGCAAATGAACACAGATCTAATAATAGCCATGGTTGAAGAAAACCCGCGATATACTATTCGCGAAATAGTTAGAAATTACATCAACATCCGTCCATAATCATGTGACAAAATTGGGCTACATCAATCGTTCAGATGTGTAGAGTATTTCAAATTGCGATCTTCTTCTCCAACGACATAATAGCCAACCTTTTTTGAAGAGATGAAAGTTGGATACTCTATGAGAATATCCAACGTAAACGGTCTTGAACCAAGGGTACAGAAGCTTTAACTGTAGCTAAACCTGGCCTACATACAAAAAAAGTTTTGCTATGCATTTGGTGGGATTAGAAGAGGGTAATTTATTATGAGCTACTTCAGTAAGGTGAAACGATCAATTCAACAAAATATTCTTTCCAACCAGACAATCTAAAGGATGCAATTACCAGAAAACGGCCAGAATTATCAAACAGACAAGGCGTTGTTTTTCATCACGATAACGCTAGGCCTCATGTGTCTGCTCGCCAGAAATAATTTATATATTACCATTTGACTGGGATGTTTTATCTCATCCTCCATACTTACCGGACATTGCCCCTTCATATTATTATGTATTTCTTTCATTGAAAAAATTTTTACGTGGTAAAAATTTTAATTCAAAAAATGATATAAAAATGTACCTTGATCAATATTTTGTCAATAAACCTGGGAATTTTTGGCAAGAAGGCATTATGAGACTTTCGGAGAGATGGAGAAAGGTAATAGAACAGAATGGATCATATATTATTCAATAAATTTTAATGTAATACGAATTATTGTTTATTTTTTTCTTAATATGAAAACGAAAGAAACTTATGGGACACCCTAATATTTTTTTAAAACGTTGAAAAAAATTCTATTTCGACAACTCTGACACTTAGGACCTGACCCTGTACATAGAGCTTATGTGTGAAACCTAGCAAAATACACCCCTAACCCTCTAAAAAAAACTTAAACTGATAAAATAAATACATGTTATTAGATAACAATATAGGAAATTTTTAAATTCAACAATTTGTATAAATTTTAAAATATGCAAAAAATAAATATTATAAAATGTAGCTTATGGGTAAGCAAATTGCATTGTTATCAAGATTACTTATGATAATACAATTCACATTGCATTGTATGATTTTAATAGACTTTATGTAAATAGCCCACAGCCAGAGATTGTTAATTATTCACAAAACATACAAAAAGACGGCTCACAATAGGGAGTTGTTAAGTTTTAAATATTTAATATGCTTATTTTTCGCTTAAGCTACTCCCACTTAAATATCCTCCCCGGGCGGAGAAAAATTTCTCGACGGGAATTAATCACAATTTCATCTTTTTACCTGTAAATATCCAGCACAAAGCAATGCTCGTCATTTAAATACAACTTCATTTTACTCAAATCTGTATGGCAGTTTTCCGTTGCTTTTTTCCTTCCCTCAAAGCTAACCAGAAGGAGACTTTGAAGACTAACAAGCCCAACAAAAATCGAGCAAAAAACGCAAACTGAATTACAGCCGGAAATACCTTATTAGCTGTGACATGGACCACTAGTTGGTTATCACTTATTTTTTTGTATTAGCGCCGGCGCTGCGGCGATTGTTAATCTTTGCGATATATCACTCTAATTTATTTTTTCATACTTTTTCACACATCCAATGTATTTTAAATCAACCGAAAAACATTCGTTTTGAAATATGTTTCAAAGAAATCACGGCAATTTATCGCTTAAGCTGGAAAATTTGAGTCGAGGGTCATTTTAAATCACGACAATGACAAATATTGGACTGGTGCAAAAGTAATTACCGTTATTTTACAAATAATGGATGCTAAAATGCTGTAGGAAACAATATTTTTCAGTCGTTAATTAAAAATTATAACCGTGCTGACTGTGAACCGTATAAACTCAACAAGGGATGTTTTCACTTTAATCAAATAATGAAGTTTTTACCATACTAAGTACTAAGTCAGATAAGTGGGATGAAATTTTATTCACTAAATTTTTATGTTATCAATTCTTTGTTGGATCTCCTCTACATTTATTGTTTCATTTTATTTTAAATTTTGTAATATATTATACCTAATATATAAAAATCAATGTTTGTTTGTCCGTATTTAATGCGCTTCCATACCGTTCATCCGATTGCGATAAAACTTTGTCAACTTACTGTTTACACCTGCGGAAATAACATACGCATAGTAAAAATATTGTATGGATGCACCATGTTGGCGCATATTGGTCTGGTGAATCGGTCTTCAAGACGTGTTTGCATATGCTTCTGGATCCCAGCTCTTTGGCTCGCGCTACACGTGACCTGAAGCAATAAACCACGTACTGCCTTTCTTTTCATGGATATTCGCTAGCATACTGATTTGCTACATTTACCATTGTCTGAAGTTATCCTTTATCAATTATATTATGTATTTCGGGATTTATCTTTAAGGGATAAATTTCTATAGTAAAATTTGTCAAAACACAGTTGCAACACTTATTAAAATCATCATTAAATTCATTGCAATAAATTTTCATATACATGGGGTGCTGATTTTAAATTCAAAAGAATAAATGTATCAATTTATGAAGATTTTTAATGAGTTTTTAAGACATTTAACGCCATTTATCGGCGTTGTTTATTCAAATGCATTCGCTAATTTTGACAGCTTCAATTTATGTAAATGCTTATCAAACAAAGCCTTCTAGAGCAAATAAAGCGAAGGGGTTTGGTGTCCCGAAAGTTTGACAGCTACCGGCTCAGACACTTCAGGGAAAGGGTCGTCACATTTATGGCGAGAGCTTAAAGCGACAAAGTCATTCAA
Organism: Stenopsyche tienmushanensis; assembly: GCA_008973525.1. Classification (NCBI taxonomy): domain Eukaryota; kingdom Metazoa; phylum Arthropoda; class Insecta; order Trichoptera; family Stenopsychidae; genus Stenopsyche; species Stenopsyche tienmushanensis. The sequence goes on along the minus strand of WACJ01000087.1, from coordinate 287,163 downwards.
TACGGGAATTAATATAATAGACGTAACTCGGGGCAGGATAATTTTATAGCTTATTATTTCAATGCTAATAGCGATATTATGATTTTCAACAATTTTCCTTTGGCATTTTCATTCAGATTTTTACATTAAGTGGCAGTGGAAGATCAAGCATTTCAAATTAAACTACAAGACGCTTACAAAGGATTATTTTTAACAAGTAAAATTAATATATTCAACGACATAAAAAGCAATTTTTTATCATATTGTATATTATACCATAATTTCGTCTCATAATAACTTAACAAGGCACAACTCGACTTGAATAATGAGGAATAAGATTATATTTAAAAATATTACTTCAAAGAGTGTTTTTCTTAAACTATAGCTAACTACTTCTTTCAAAAACAAGCGCCGTCAAAATTCGATTATATATTATATACATAAAGTTCAGCATAGTGAATCAAATTGGACAACAGCATACTTTCCTATCAGGCCTTAAATGCTCAAGAAATTGATTTTAAATGAATGCAATATATATAAACATACGTTTTGCAAGCGCTCGTATAGGAATAATTGGTATGGATAGGGTGCATTGTGTATTTTTCACGCTTATAACGAGCACAGGAGATATAAATTTGAATAAAGTTTTAGGAATTTTAATAATCGTTCTTAAAATTATATCCAACATAACAAAAAAATAGACTAACACATCTACTAAAATTAAGATTAACACAATTTGAACCGCGCAACGAAAATAACGCTAAGACAACGAGCTTTTGACAAAAATTCAAGAAAAAATCTGAACCAAGATGATCTATCTTCTAAATTATTAAATTTTTCTTTACGCACTATTTTTTACAATAAAACACCAAGATTTAATACATTTTAGCAATATTTGGTAAAAAAAACTCATTTGATATGTTTGAATTGGGTAAAATCAAATAAGAACGGTTATAACGAGTATTGGTATTTGTAAGTATTATGTGCCAATTCTTTCCTGCTTGCTATAATAAATTGCCATTGATTCTTTTTAAATGATTTTTAATGATATAAACTGACTTGTTGAAAAATTTGCTTATCAGGACTTGAATATTATGAATATATGTTCACATTTTTCATTAATAATATATATGGGGAATTTTCCCCGTATCAAATGATTCGATTTGAATTCATTCAATCCAAGCATACGCCATTCATTTGACAAGTTTCTATTATATCGAGCGAAAAAATGTGATTTCAAGTCACGCTATTTGTGGCACGTCAGCACATAATCACACGATATTACTCATGTATTTATGAAAAAGGCACGGTTATTCTGTCAGCATTCTCTGATTCATATCGAATTAACTGCTGATGGTCGCATTATGAAATTAAAATTTTTAGCAGCTGTATGGACCGCATGAACGATTTGCTCTGGCGAGGATAGGTCGAAATTTAATTAAGAAATTGAAAGGATCCATTTGAAGATGACGAGTCGTCCTGGCTGAAGGGTGAGCTGATTGCGGACCATTTTTCCTATAGAAATCCGGCAAAATTACACAGGTCGTGTTGTATCTGTGCGTGTTTGTCTGCCCGTCTGTCAACGAGATGGACAAGAGCAGTGGGCTTTAATATGAAACACTAATTACAGACCATCGCACGTCCCACTGAATTACACTCAGTAATAATATTACTGGGGACGTATCTGCGAGCTACTTCAGCAGGAAGAGTACACAAATGTGACATCTAGTTATGGCACGTCTGGACACAAATTAAAATTTTCTTAAACAAACAATTCGCATTTCATTTTAATCTGAGAAAGCTTTACATTGGGAACCATTTTATATTCAAACATTACTCATATCATCATCAAGAAAAATAATTTGATAGCATTTTGCGCTAATTTCCTATTGAAGCATGATATTAATCCTCTACTATGAATATCTCATGTAGAAATTAAATCATCAGTTGTGAAACCCTTCTATTTAATTACCCAATCCAATATAAAGGTTCAGGTTCAACCCCAATTGATTAATATATTCCAATATATTTTATCTCACAAAAATGTAATGCAATTTTAAGGGTTGATTTAAATTAGAATTTCTAAAAGCCTAATGTTATTTAAAACAGGTTCGCAAAGATAACAAAACATTACCGTGTTATTATATGACTTGCAGCATCTTCCATTTCAGTATGCAATAAAATGCATTCTGTGACTCTTATTGCAGCGAGACTATTGCAATCTTACATATGCTCTGATTCTTGAGAAAAATCCAAATTAACACCCCTGGGAAATACATCTTTGTGTATCGACTTCATAGCGACTTTTGTCAAAGAGGCTTTTACACGAAGGAGGCTTTATTCCAATATTTGATCGAATACTGACTGCACATAACACTGATCTATTTATGGTATTCATTGTCGATGCATAAAACCTATAATATATACACAGTTACGGAACAGAAAAATACAGATAATATAAGATTTATCTTGACCCAAATTGCGAATTTCAAACATATCTGCGCCGTGATGACCAATAACGACATCATAGTCTAATTGAAGCCTCAGAGGATCAACATGTAGTAGATACCCCAATCTAGATTTTGACATGCGGGCCATGGTTGCCAAAGATAAATCTGAAAAAGGGGTTAGAAGTAATAATAAGACAACGACTCTTCCATCGGTCGACTTCTCAATCGGTGCGATTTGACGAAGTCGTAAAAATTGAATGATGGCTTTCGATATCGTCCGCATTGATGGTTGTATTTGGATTTTAGATCCATAGAGATATTTTAAGAAGATCTAAGAATGTAGAAATTTTGCCTATTTTGACGGTTTTCTATGGACTATCCTAAATACTAAATATTAATTACGCATATAGGTTGCATAAATATATATACCCCCATTTTTAACATCCACTTGGGTCTGTTTTTATGCGGATCTTTTTTATGCGATTTTAAATTTATGCGGTTTTGAAAAATAATTGAACGTGTCCATCATTTTTCTATAGAGGGCAAAGCTTTTTTTATGCGAATGCGCATAAAAAAATTTAAAATCAATAATATTGCAAGTTCAAGTCATCTATATTTAACACGTATCGTGCCAAGGACATTTTTCAAAAATGACCCACCAGGCCATCATACAAATTTAGTTCTATATTATATATTTATATATAAGGACTATAAATTGTGGTCAAAATTTAAAAAAAAATTTAAATAGAACCTATTTTAGGTCATCAGTCACCGGTGCCCGACGCGGCCTGTGTGGTCCATATGGGATGCAACGCATATATTTTTTTTTTTTTTTGTACATATCTTTTTGAATAATACATTGTAATGATACATGATGGTTTTTATATTTTTTGGATAGATAACATCTTATTTGTGGTATCAATCACTGACGGTTGACGTAGCGTATTACTTCGCGTACAGATTATTTATTCAATGATTCAAATTTACTTTTTCATTATGAAAAACACAAAAGTCAAACGGCACATAACTATTCAGATATATTTTTTGATATGTCTATATTGTAACAAATTACATCGACCTTTTTTTATTACATGAAATATGTCATCTGTGACAAGTTTATTTTAACGATGAATGGAATTAAATGTTTGTAAAGATTTTAGTCTAAGACAATGCAATTGAGAAGACTCTTTTTTATTGCTTTTTAGAACATTTATTTTAAATACTATAAACAATAGAGAAGATAATTCCATTTTTTCACTATTTATTCAATAGAAACGATTGTTTTTACTTTTTTCTGTTCATCCCCCAAAATAAAGAGACGTTTTCTATTGGTCTTATTCTAACCAATATTATTGGTTCAAAATATCATGCTTTCAAAGTATAAGTCATACTTAGGCCTGATCCACACTATGATGCCGTTGACGGTTAGATCTCGCTCCGGTCTCGGTCCGATCAAATATTCTTACACAAGAAACAATCAGAGTATTCACACTATCGGATCGTTCCAATCCCGTTTTTTGTATGAAAATATTTGACGGGACCGAGACCGAGATCGAACTGTTACCGGCACCATAGTGTGGATCGGGCCTTACTCTTTGCACATGACTTATTGGCATATTGATCACGGTTCATTTAATGTCAATCAAATCGATATGCTGATCAAGTGATTGAAGGAATAACTCAACGAATATCATCCAGATCACGTTCTTGATCGCCGACAAATAAGTTGGAAATGAAGAGGTTTTTTGATTTAATTATTTGGATCGTCAAACTACACAGTATTTATTTATATTGGAGCAAAGACATTCATTTCAGGCAGAAATTTCCACAAAGTATAATGATTTTGCTCCAAATGATACATTTTGCGGATAATTCCACTGCAAACCCAGAAGATCGGTTAGCAAAAATTCACAATATTTTCGATGATCTCAATATCAATTATAAAAAATATTATGAACCACAAGAATATGTCTGTGTTGACGAAAGCATGATACCTTTTCGAGGAAGAATCTCTTTTCGGCAATATACGAAATCCAAAAAGCACCGATATGGCTTGAAAATTTTCAAACTTTGTACTGGCTCTGGATACACTTATAGCCTATAAAGTATACTGTGGAAAAAACATGCAAGTGTCGGGATCTATGCCATCACACGTCGTGATGACCCTTATGAACCCATCATTTTGGACAAGTTTAGACTTAGCTAATAAACTATTAGCTAAGCAAACGCACCTTGTCGGTACAATTAGAATAGGCAGAAAATAATTGCCGAAAGAGGTGACCAATGAGTTGCTGCACCAGGTGCTATAAATTAAATTGCAACATTGGAAGAAAATTTGCAAGGAATAAAACCAAACAGGTTGTAACGTATTGTGGGGGGTGTAATGATTTTCAACATCTATGTTTAGCGTGTTTCAATATAGTACATAGAAATATTTAATTTATTTATACAGTATCTTATACATAGAGGCTATTTTTTTAATCATATATTATTTTAAATTTATTATTCTATTGTTTTGTATTATAAAACTATCAAATAATGTTCATGATCTAATAATGTGTGTGTCGAAATAAAAGAGTTAAAAAGTTTTAGGTTAAAAAAGAGTTAAAAAACTTTTTTAACTCTTTTTTAACCTAAAACGTATTTATAACATGATAAAATATGCATACATTCATCTAAATTAGTATATTGTATATGTTTAATTATAAAAATCTCGTAGAAGAAGAACATGGAATATATCTACCGTTTTTTTGGATATGGTTTTTAAAAAAAAAAAGTTCGGGTGTTCCGCTTGTTCAGGAACACCATGTCTATCAGATTATATATTAAAAACTGTTAAATGTGTAACTGACGGCGCACAGAGACTATTTTACTAAATCGAGTGCCATCAGTCACCGGTGCCTGCCACGGCGCACTGGTAACAATCGTCATCGGGCACCGGTGCCCGACGCGGCGCGATACGTGTTAAAACATCTAAATGTGAAAATAGTATTTCTTCCACCCAACACGACATGCTTAATTCAGCCACTAAATCAGAGCATCATTTCCACTTTTAAAAATGATTATATTAAGAATACTTCATCAACATATACCGGATAAATTAGAGAATGAGTCATTAACTGACCTGAAGTTTGGTAAAAGTTATCAATTTTGGACAGTATTAATAATGTTTCATGTGCTGTATCTCAGATAACTCCACACACTTTAAATTCTTGTTGGAATTGCTTACTGATACTCACTCGCTTGGGGGCAGCGCGATTTTTTTATGCGATTTTTGGTACATTCTAACACATTGATTTGAAGTTATGCGATTTTTAAAAATAATGGAATCCATACCTCAGTTTTCTATGTGGTTCAAGTCTTTTTTTATGAGACTCCCGGTGAAAAATTGCAAAAAAACCACCTATTTATAAAAATAAGTATCCACGAAACACTACATAATATTCGGTGACATTCAAGAAAGACTACTTAGTTTTTTAATGCTCCCACTCCTTCTGGGCATTTGCATTATGTGACACCTTTCATTCTACACTATTCGCGGGGTAAGTTGCTCGTGGATAGGGATATGTCTTCATTTGGTGTAGGAACGAATCTGAGATGCATTTGAGATGATGAGGTCGTCTAGAGTAGTTTTTCACTATCCCCTGAGGAAAACTACTCAGTCTCCTGTGTAGGGTATTCAAGAGGTCCTAGTCCTGCAGTGGATTGTTTTTAGCTGCACTATGATGATGATGATTATGATGAATATTACAAATCTTCTATTTTTAAATGAAAAATATTGTTATTTATGATCAATTCGAATGAATAGAGCTTAAGCTGATGATGGAATATTTGCAGATTTGACGCTCTGTATTCTTGGAAAGATTAGTAGAAAACAACCCTTGATAACGAGATGGCACACTGAAACCAAATTCATATGCTAATACGATGACTCAATATATACAAAGCCCAATCCCGATGAAAAGATGAATGTATTAAATTAATACGAGAAGAGCTCGACCACCTGCAGAGGCCATCGCTTTCAAAGAGAGCCCATTTGATAGCATTTAATTATACTTCAGCGATTCGACATGATTAAGCCTCGGCCAAATGGATAAGTTGTGGTTTGTGCCGGTTCGGTATAGCGGGGTGTTGTGTAGATAAGTTGTTTGTTGGATAACAAGATAGCACACTTCCACACAACTGACGCAATCAAACAGGCTTGTTTCCAAATTACCGTGGAGCAAATTTGATCGCAACAACGGCTATATCCTGCACCCGTCGGGGGAGGACACCACCCGGTGGCACAGTGGGACCAAATTAAACCTATGAATCTGAAATGATAGTTTCCAATCCTGACCCAACTACTAATGTGCTGGACCTCAATTATGGACGCCGTGCAACCCCGCACAGACGCTGCAGAATCAATCCAAGACGTGAAGGATTTATATTATCCTTCTTATATTTTGATCGCCGCCGAAATCAACAATAAATAAAATATAGTGTGAATGCGGATGCTGTCCAAGCCGCATTTGACAGGACTATAATAGTGCTATCAACCTTTAGCGCTTGCATATCAAGTTAACATAAACTGAAAATATCTCGTTTAGTCCCATATTACTATGTGACAGGTACACGATTCTAATTTCAACATATTAACCCTTGCCTGTTATTTATTTATTATACTATTTTAGTTAATAATATGCAACCTAAATATTATATAACCGAATTTTATTTTATAATAAACCATCTTAATGCTCATATTAGCTATGCAGATCAAAGAATAAAATTTCAATAAAAATACTTAATAACATCTTAAAGTTATTTACGTTTAGGGTGTCTCAGAATGTAATGCTTTAATTAATATTGATAAGATTGATTTTTTTCAATATTTCTATTTGAATCTATGCAATGCAAAATATTAAAGTGCATTCTATTCTGAGCATAGACAATTCGCTCAAATATTTGAGTTTTTTGGCAAATTTTGAGTTTTTTCAATGCTCACTTTATTTCTTATATTATTTTTTGATCAAATTATAAGATTTTCACAACAATATCTTGACAAAGTCGACTCATTTAAATGTATGAATAGTTAAATTAATATTTTATGAGAAAGCAAAAAATGTCAACACACTTTTATTAACGCGCGTTCCTAGACAAAGATATCCAATGGTATCAGACCTGGAGACCGTACAAGCCACGGATTAGGGCATGTTCCTAGACAAAAAAATCCAGTGGTGTCAGATCTGGAGAACGTGCGAGCCACGGATTAGGGCATTTCCCTAGACAAAGAAATCCAGTGGTGTCAGGTCTGGAGAACATCTTAAATATAAAAAGTATTATCTTGGCCGTGACCCTGGCCAACTGGTAACTCTTCAAGTATAATGACTTATTGAATGATTTGTATAACATGTAACATATCGCTAGAAAGAGTATAAGCTCGAGATAATTTTAAAATCAAATTAAGTTCAAAATATTTGTTCATTTTTTGTTTTGAGAATTTAGAAGTTGACATTTCTCATTCGTTTGCATATTTTTTGTGACTTTAGAAACTCAGAACTGATTTTCTTTGAACTAATTGCATGAAATAATTATTTATTTAAATTAAAAATACATTGCAAAATACAAAAACGGCTATTTATTGCTATTATAATCACAGATAAAAAAAGTTATGATGGTTTAGAGGTGAAATTTTTTCAAAATGTTGAAAAAAATTGTATTTCAACAACAAAAAAACCCCTAACCCCCAAAAAATATTATTACAAATTTAGATCAATTTTCCATAGTGATTTTTCTTTTGATGTGAATTTTAAAAATCCGATTAAATCTGAAGAGGTCCGATTCAATTTTATCATGGCTAAATTACCAGCTTTCTTTATCAAAATTCAAACTGAACAATTCTGAGAAGAAGACGCTATTTTATTCATCTTACTAGGAAATGAGTCTTTGTAAAAAAATCAATTATTCCACGAGGATATGACTTAAATACGCGATTTTAGCAAGGTATCATTAAAATTTAAATATTGTTCTACTCTAAGGGCATCTTATTAGTCTCTCCTGTACGATTTAAATTTCTTAAGGCGACCTGTATTTTTTTGAATTATAGGCAAAAATTTGTACCACAATTAGCGGAAGATCTTTATGATGAATATCACAAATTTCTCTAAGAAGAAAAATGCATATTATATACGATTTGTATAAAATATAATTACATACAGTAATAATTACAAATCATGTATGTTGCAGCTATTATAAATACAATTACTCGACTGTCCGCTTGAACGTTAGGGCTCATTCAAACGTATCCCTTGCACTATATTGCAGCTTTTATAAAGTGTAAAGTCATCAGATATAATTCGTTTATTTTCCGTTTCCATCATTTAAAATGGGGTGCTTAAAAGAACGTCTATCTGATGAATAAGGCCAAATTAACGCACTACAGTTTGGCCGCGTCAAACGCTCGTTTATCGAGCGACACGCGTCGTTTTTACACCACAACGAAGTGTGTAATTACTCTCTTGACTTTCAGATGATCAAATCTGAACCTTTGGCCAGATTTAGAAAGTATTGAGATATTAGAGAGATTAATGGCGGTGATGATGCGGATTAGTGGGTGGGCGGGCGATCATCGCAATGTGATGCCATTAATTGAGATTTATGCCGCAATTAGCCGGCGTTACCGGCCCACTGTTGTTCCGGACAGCGGGCCTAATAAATATTTGTCAATCCGTACGGAGTACGGACACGAGGACCGCTAATACCCTCTTATAACATCGTCCCCCCCCGATGCCCACCCTGTTTACCATATCATATTTTCTGCATGCTACTAATTTCATCCGGATTTGTGTCCATACTTAGACTTCGCCAATTAGCCTTTGCCAATATATGTAAGAGCCAGCATTGGCATCTACATTGCACACACTTTAAACAAAAATAAAACATAGCTTTGTTTTATAGTAAAAGTATCTAAAGTAAATAAGCATAATCTGCATTTAAACTATAAAATAGATCCAAAGGTAGTTTACCCTTATCAACAATTAATGAGCAAATTAATCCAAAAACTGTCCCTATACAAAGTACACGTCCCTAGATAAAGATATCCAATGGTGTCAGATCTGGAGACCGCACGAGCCACGGATTAGGACATGTCCCTAAACAAAAAACAGTGGTGTCAGGTCTGGAGACCATGCGAGCCACGGAATAGGACACGTTCCCAGGCAAATAAATCCAGTGGTGTCAGATCTGGAGACAGTGCGACCTCCACAGACTCCAATCCAATTCCAATTTAAAAATAATTAATTTATACGACAGAAGTGCCCACAAAATAAATCCTAATTGAAAGGATAATCGCCGACTTTGCAAAAAAGAGAGAGACCGCTAATACCCACCCTGTTTACCATATCATATTTTCTGCATGCTGATAATTTCATCCGGATTTGTGTCCATACTTAGACTTCCAATTAGGCTTTGCCAATATATTTAAGAACCAGCATTGACATCTGCATGTCTACACACACTTTAAACAAACATAAAACATAGCTTTGTTCTATAGTAAAGGTATCTAACGTAAATAAGCATAAACTGCATTTAAACTATAAAATAGATCCGAGGGTAGTTTTTAAAAAGTTAGTAAAACTTCTAGAGTAGTAGACTTCGAACCGAAATGAAAGCGAAAACCGGTGATCTGTAAAACCGTTATTTTTTTCGAAATTAAAACCGTAACCGTACCGATACAATTGTTAGGAACGTAACTGAAACTAAAAAAATAACGGTTTGAAACCCTGTTTGAAAAAATAAAATAAAATAAACCTGCAAACAATTCGATTAATTCAACTCGTATATCTTCATCTTAACACACTTTAGTCGGGTGCTGACGTGCGCGAATTCTCCACTGTGCCAATAAATCACCAAAAAATGATTAATTCACATTGAGAAAATTGCTCAACATTGGATTATAATAATTAAGGGTTGTTATGTATGTAAAAATTAAAATTGAATATGGTCTGAAATATGAAATTTCTACAAGCACGAGTGGAAAGCTATGTATGTTGCAAAAATGAATCCACTATAAATATTAGTTTGGGCAATGTTTGTTGTTTCAGTCTTCGGGGAAATCCGTCCTTTATCCAAGGATTGAGAACTACTCTCACACAATTGCCCGGGTGTAATTATGCGGACGAAACTCTGCTGATGGATGAGGCGAACGGACTCCCAGTTAACCCCCTAAAGTAATTTGAACTGTTTACCGCCTGTGAATGGCCACTCCGTGGAATTGCTTCGTCAGAATGATTTAAGCCCTCCGTCTGCCTCTATTATGAAAAAAAGACCTTGCAGCTATAAAAATAAACGCATCATCGCGCCCATTCACGCATTAATGACTGGCAATCACACCGAGATCACGTCAAAATGACGCATCGTTTAAATCTGAATCTGGCCTACCTGCGTCTCGGTGACGTTCAACAGCTTCGCCATGTCCGTCCTCTCGCTGGAAGACAGGTACTTCTTCACCTCGAACAGTTTCTCCAGTTCGAAGATCTGCCTGCCCGTGAACGTTGTCCTTGCTTTCTTTTTCTTTTTGTTGTCACTTTCAGTCTCGGAGGAGTCTCGGGAGGCGTCCTCGCCACTGACCTCCAAAGAAGTTTGCGAAGGAATCTGGACCAAGTTAGGAGTAGCGGGCGATACTCTAATTGCAGGACTCTCTGTGGACTTTTTCCGCTTCGCCGTTTTTGTTGGTTCTGAAAAGCAAATAGAAACTTTATCAAGCAATAGTTTTTAAAGCACAAAAACTATTTACAATCATAAATCAACTGTAAATGCTATTAAATTCGTCAAAAAACAAACATATTTAGAAGGCTAACATTTTCTTTTTCAATTTAAACCATTATTTGTTCATTTTTTTACGCAAATTTAAATGATAATACGATGATACGGATGAATATTTTTTCAAAAATTTAATTTTCAACCGTTTTTTATGCCACGTCTCTCATAACAAACTGCGTACACAAACAATACTTTCACCATGCTTATGTTATTTCCGCAAGTATAAACAATAAGTTGACAAAGTTTTATCGCAATCGGATGAACGGTATGGCAGCGCATTAAATACGGACAAACAAACATTGATTTTTATATTAGACTATGCTTATGTTACTCGCGCAATCCTTATCAATAAGTGGACGAAATTTTATCGCGATCTGATGAACGGTATGGTAGCGCATTACATACGAACAAACAGATATTTATTTTTATATATTAGATAACCAAGTGAACCAATTTATTTTTTTAATTTCATTCGAAATGATTCAGCATTCAAAGGGTTTACTTTTACTTATGAGATGTTATTTAGAAACACGAAAGTATTTCATTAATAAAACTATTTTGATTCATCATCATTCTATAATGAATTCCTGAAGTCTGCGGTCAAATTATCATTTAATTATTTTTCGACTTAACCATAGCGATAACATGAATGATAATAATTGTATTATTTAATATTTATCTTCAAACCTATGTTTTTTTAATTAATGTAAATCAGATAATACTTTGACATTTAAATACATTTCCGCTCATCAAATGAGGTGAAGTAATGTTTTAAATGTTCCTGATTAAGACTTAATTTGAAAACTAATTAAAAGATGATGTAAAATTTCCTTAAAAATAATAAGATTAAGGATGGATGTAGGTTGTTGAATTGAAAGAAAAAGTAGGACAAAAAATATGAAAAAAACATTTGAACAGTTTTGTGCACATATGCTTCTCTGTCGATATTTACCAGCTAAACCTAATCTTTTTGGTCAATACATTTAAGGAAATATTGCACAAATAAGAGTCATTTTTTCCTAGTCCTCTGGACGATGAAGCCTCTCAGCAACAGCAAGAAAAAACAAGTAGAGACCCTGCTGCGTTCTAAGACAAATAGTCGTTTGGAAAATCTTTAGACAGTTTTGAGCGGCACTGTATGTATGTATGCGATGAACGTGTTTGGTTCAATCCGATGAATAAAAGCATAGTAGGGAGACACAATGTTCAAATGTTTTTTATTCTAGATCTACAACAAGAAAAGATCCTTTAAAATATATGGGGGAATTCGTGGCCTCCCAAAGCTCAAGCGCGGCAATCAACAACATCTTAATTGAGCGATAGAACTTGGAAAGTTTTAATTTGTCGCGCGTTGTCGAGTGCCGAAGACAAATGTGTGACATTGTATTACATGATAGAGGCAGATAATAAAACACATGTCACACTCCTGGGACAGATAAATGGGCTCGGGTTAATCTCGAAATGTAAAAAAGAGAAGAAACCACACACCACAAAAAAACAGGATTTCGGAAATCCTGTCGCCATAGTTCAGTATCTGCCACATTCGATGTTTTCAAACAATTTCATCTATCCCACATTTTGTCGTAGTCGGGCACGTAGATAACGTTCGTAATTATTTTTCGAATTCCTTGATCTTTGATATTTAAAGTATAATTATTTTAGGAACGAATACCACAAGTGTTTAAATCATGTGTTTTAGCGCAGGCATATGTCTTACTTAAGCACACGACGCGCCGCTTAATGAGAGACCCGATTAATGCGATAATAATTCAGTTTTCAATCTGTCCAGGGTCGTCAAACCAACTATGATTTAATTAAAATTAATTACTCAACCAACCCCTTCTGCGGTATGCATTAGCCTAATATTATCTACACGCTCGAATAAACAACAATTTGCTGATAATATTAATAAACATCCAATAATCATCCAATAAGTCTAATGAATCATCTAAAATATGTACATCCAAAGCGATTATAACATACGCATTGACAAAGATGAAAACAGAATTTTTATCCCTTAACTAGTATTTTAATAATAAAAAAAATCCGAACAAGAAAACGTGCATTTATTAAATTTAATCGAAAGATAATAAAAGTTATAGAAATAACATAAGGGTTGAAATAAGATGTATTAGGTTGTCTCGTAAGTTTCTTTCGCAAATGAACACAAATCTAATCATAGCCATGGTTGAAGAAAACCCGCGATATACTGTTCGCGAAATAGCTAACAAGTTAGAAATTCCACGAACATCCGTCCATAATCATCTGACAAAATTGGGCTACATCCATCGTTCAGATGTGTGGCTTCCTCATGAACTAACTGACTCAAATAAACTTCAGCTTATTTCAACATGCGATCTTCTTCTCCAACGACATAATAGCCAACCTTTTTTTAAGAGACTTGTCACTGTAGATGAAAGTTGGATGCTCTATGAGAATATCGAACTTAAACGGTCTTGGACCAAGGGTACAGAAGCTTTAACTGTAGCTAAACCTGGCCTACATCCAAAAAAAGTTTTGCTATGCATTTAGTGGAACTGGAAGGGGGTAGTTTATTAAAAGCTACTTCAGCAAGATGAAATGATCAATTCAACAAAATATTGTTCCAAACTAGACAATATAAATCCAATGAGACTTCTGGAGAGATGGAGAAAGGTAATAGAACAGAATAGATCATATATTATTCAATAAATTTTGATGTAATACAAATAATTGTTTATTTTTTTTTCTTAATATGAAAACGAAAGAAACTTATGGGACACCCTAATATGTATATTTATAAATTTAACAATATAAATATTGATCCGATGTAATATATTGCAAAAATTAGGAATCTATGCTTTTCAAAAAAATACAAGCTCGAGTTCGAGTTTTCAAGGAAATATCATAGTTAGTTTCCCGAGTGGAATTTCTTTCAAATGTAACATCGAACATATTTGGATGGGAAATGGAATTCTTCTTATTCAAACCTATAAGTCACAAGGGTTGGAGGTTAGGATGGGGGGAAAAAAATATTTAAGGTGGGGGTCCGCGAAAAAATATTACAAGAAAGCTTCCTCCTATCAAATAGCATGCAATAAAGCTTTAGTTAAAGAAGCATTCGAGTAGAGCTTTTGCCCAAAACAATTACAACTTGTAAAAAAAAATATACAATTGCCAAAAGTTACAAATTACATTACAATTATAATCGAAATAATTGATCGAGGAAGTTGTGTTAAACCAGTGTAGTGAATAGTAAAAAAATGTTTTGTCGATTTTACAAAATATATACAGGATATTCTATAAACAAAAAACTTACAACTATTTTGAACTTAGTTTAGTTTTAAAATCCATTTAACAAATCATAAAACTTGGAGAGTTACCAGTTTGCCAGGGTCACAGTTCAGAAAGTATTTTTTATGTTTAAGATGTTTTTATTAAATTTATTCACAAAAGTTGTGCCATTGTCTCGCCACCCTTGTTTTGTATGCACACACTAAACCTTTTTCTTATTTCAAATGTAGTTGTCTGAAGTAACATTTCCTCTTTCATTTTTAAAAAGGCGTGGCTTATTCCTTCATTCAGGGTTTCTTTTGTGGTCACTTCTGTCGTGCAAACTAATTATTTTGGTAGCCCTATTCCGTGGCTTGCACAGTCACCAAACCTGACACCATTGGATTTCTTTGTCTAGGGATGTGCAAAAATTTTTGACCTAATTTTGTTACAACCGTAAAGTGCTAATTTTTAATGCGAAAATGCACTTTCGAGATAATCTCGTTTAAAGTTTCAATACGATAAAAATATCAATTTTAGTGACTTATCGATCAGTCAATGATTTCAAGCGCATATAATAGATTTTCAGCCTTCTTAAAAAGCTGATTATCTTCGAGTAGTTGTTGTTTTCGGATTATGCGAGCTGCTTTTGTCTCAGAAAGACAGTTACGGTTCTACCTCGCTACCCGCGCTTCATCGGTGTTTTCAGCAAAGACTTTACAGTAGGTGCCAAATATTATATTTAACGTATTAATCATCTTCAAAATGAAGCTACAGTCGTAATTAAATATCCCATCAGCAATGTCCGTTGATATTTCAATGATTTTTACACCAGAATGCAAGTGGTTTGGAGCCAGTCGCCAAACCGTCGAGTTAAAACATTCATTAGCATTTTGGGTATGGCCACCCAAGCATCTTTGAAGTAATACATCCCTGGACAAATCTTTATAAATTGATAAGAGATGCTGTTTTATCTCTTGGCCAAGAAATGGAGTCAGGTCTTCAAGGTTTGTATATGTTTTAAAGCGATAGCTTTCTGCCATTTGCACCAACTTTTGACTCCATTAATAGTTTTAGGCACATTTTCTCTAATCATTTTTTTTTTTGAACATTGTGAAGGGTTTGCCCTTCTTAAATAGCCGTTCCACCCCGGGGTATTTTAGCCCCACTCCATTCGTGCAATACATTTTGTTGCATCGAATAAAATGTCATATTTCCAATTAAGAATAAAATTTTAAAAGTATTTTTAAAGGCTATAAAATGAATTATTTATTGAAATTATTTTAATAATAAATTGGTCTGATAACCCTGTTAAATTTGGCCGTTGTCTCTAAGTACGTACAAAAGTGTGAAATTCGATCCATAAGATGTTCCAACAGCTTGTTTGATTTTGTCAACCGATGCTAGCAAACTTGGAAACTGCACGAGACATTTTGGCAAACGGACAATCCCATGTCCCAAAGAAGGGGTCGCAGCAGTATTAAAACATCAACTAGACAAGTGACAGCCACGGTAGATATCAAAATAAACAACCATACAATCCTTCCAGGACTATTTTCGCCTTTGCATACGAATGATTGAATGTGAGACTTTTTCGAATCAAAAAAACTAATGGCTGAGAATGTTTTATGGGGTTTAGTGAAATATGACGACATAAAGAGATGGTATGGGAAGTTGTCCGGTCGTTAACGAACGAGCTGGACTGGCAGCTGTGCTTCCCAAATATATTTATGTCGAGTGACTCGTTACTCGTAATCGGTTAATTGGGGAATTAACAGCAGAACAAACAGCTGCCTCATAATCACCTTTATAATACACAGCACTGATCAAAGAAGATATCCTACACTCTAGCAATATTCCGAATCGATGAGAGACGCTTTGATGATATAATGGATGCTAAAATGTTTATAAATAACAAGAGCTTCTTCGATCTGGACCACTTTTCGACTTATAGCTAAAGTGCTTTATCTAAACGGATGTAAGCGGTTTCCTCTCCTGCATTCGGCACATCTTCAGCCAGATATATCTGTCTTCACGGATTTCTTCAATAGATTCAATGTTTACAATGCAAACGGAATAATTATAGATTTCTCGGATATTATCATAATCCATTTACACTCCTCCGTAATAATACGGACGCTGGGCATTTCCATTCATAAATGAACTGTTTCCTGGATTTGATTCAATGTGACGTTCTATCAATTTTGATAGATAAAGGAGCAAACTTGATTTATTCATCAATGTAAATTCGATGTCTAAATTTAAACGACAGAGATACTTCATAGAAAAGACAATGATATTAAAAGCATCAAAATTCAAACCAAAAAATATATCAGGACCCTCTTGGTCAACAATAGCCGGAAATGGTGTGACTATGTCAACGGCGGGTGGCAATGAAGGAGCATACTGTCGCTGTTGAAATTTAGCCCTCCAGGGATATCCTTCTCAATCTTTGTTGTTGTGTAATTTAAAACTTTCCAAACTTCCAGCATAAATATTTTGAAATTTCATAAATCAAAAGACTTCTGAAACTCCTATAACTATGTAATTAGATGCATACGATTAAAGTCATTCCCATGGGAATATATATGTTCTAGTCAGTGGTGTAGTGGGGTGGGAGCGCGTGGGGTCGGCGCTCCCACACTTTTTTCTAGACGATTTTGCATAATATAATTGTACAAAATTTGTATGTTTTTAGGACCCAAAAATGTGTTCTCTTGAAAATATTGTTTATTTAAAACGTGCCATAAATTAAATAAAAGACACGATGGGATAAATTTTTGACGTTTTGGATTGGTCGTACCGTTGTTTATTGCGATTTTTTGTTTACTTTTGTCGATCGGCTGGGAAAGTTTAGATGCATCATCGTGGGGCTGTGATTGGTAGGCGAGAGCTGCTTGCTCGTGCATTAGGAACCAAAAATGTGTTCACTTGAAAATATTGTTTATGTAAAACGTGCCATAAATTAAATAAAGGACACGATGGGATAAATTATTACCTTTTTCTTTCCGGCACTTGATACTAATGAAAAAATGAAGCTCGACCCTCAAGCAATTCTGTGACCACATGGTCTTATACATACTGCGAGTCTCTTTCTTCAAGTTTGAAGAATAACATACGAAAGCAATAAATCAGGCTCATTTTACAGAACGAACTGATTTCACATTTCGGTTTGTTAATATTATTTTGTTTACAAGATTTTAGTCTATTTCTGTCAATTAACATAAACGGACGCTATACCACTTTCTAATTTTTATACCTACATATATAATAATAAGAAAACTTAGCTTACTTTAATTTTCATGTATTTTTTAGCAGGGACTATAATATTTTATTTTTCATTTTAATATAAAAATTTGTGTTGTGTTGTATCGTATTGTGCAATAATTATAAGTTAAAATTAAAATAAAACAATTATATAAATCATATAAATTTTTCAGCGTTTTATAAATATACATACATATATAGTTATATATATAAAAGTGTTTTTACAGTTAAAAATGGTTGAAAAACGCAAACAAGAGACACTATTTCAATTTTTCACGAAAAAACTCAAAGTGGGTTCGGTGTCGGTTAATAATGTTAGTGATTGCACAAGTGTATTAAATATCTATAATAATGAATGTGCTCAAATAGTATATTCGTCAAAATCAGAAAATGAATCGATAGAAGATAATACGGTATGTTCATCTTCCTGGCCGAGTGTATGGACCACAGATATGTGGAAAGAAAAGAGAAAACAATATCCTTGGATCATAAGTAAGTCTGGAAAAATCGGTTGTAAATTATGTGCCAATGTGAAAAGTTTTTCGGTCTTAAAAACACAGGGATCAAGTATTTCGAAAGTATGGATTTCAATTTCCGTATCATCAAACGGACATACTAGATCTAGCCAATTAAAATCTTTACGAAAGAAAATTATTTTGCACATAAAATCAATTTCACATACGAATGCTGAACAAATTTTACAAAGTTTTTACAGAATTAAATTTTTCAGCAAATAATAATTGAAATTAAAAAAATCACAAAAAAAATTTATTATAAATAATATTACAAATATTTTGTCATATTGTAATATTTTAAGGGTATTTTTTATAAACGTTTTTTGCACATGCAAATATTGTTTTATTTTAATAAATATTGATTTTTACATAATTATACAAAAATGATTTTTGTAACTATTTATTGGAAAAACGTTTTGTTGGAAACATGATGCGAAAATTGGATCACGGGGGAAGGGGGGGGGGGTATTAAAATATTATAATTAATCAGCGCTCCCACACTTTTTTATTTAGCACTACACCACTGGTTCTAGTCCTCTGAGTCAGTATATGATTTAATAATTAACATAGGATTATAAAAATATAAAAGAATAATTAAAAAAATATGTCCCAGTTTTATGTACTTGATATTTTACTTAAATGACTCAAAACAAACTTCTTTAACCCTTAAAGGAGTACTATCCCAGGGCCTGGGATACCCCCTCCACTTATTCGAAAGATCACGCAGTTCGGGAGACAGAAACGGAGAGCTTCCCCGCATATATCGCACGATTATATAGATCGTTTGCCCAAATTTATCGACTAATAACGATTTCGATTTCAAGTGTGTTATTTGTTCACGCAAAGAAATAACCGAATATTTTGTGCTAAAATCCAATTATCATTTCCTTCTAAAGCAGGAGCATGTGAATCGATTTCTTGTGTATTGTTTATGTAAAGGAATTACGTGGTCTTGTATGCTATAAACAGTGTTTATTTACAATTGACTCTGCCTTGAATTGAAGATTGTCTTACGCTGATAGGAGCCGACAGAAAATAATCGGTGTTAAGCGATTATGGCATCAACGACTTCATCGATTTCTGTATATGGTATTATTTGGAACAGCGAGTGGGTGTAAGAATCTATACAGATCATGATGTATATAAGTGTAGATCATGGTGCGTGTAAGTGGCGCGCTACATTCCATCCAGAACAGCTCAGCATACCAATGACCTGCCGTTTCTGACACCAATGTAGCGTAATGGAGCGGTCCACAGAGTTCTTCCATGTGAGTTCGTTCTTCTTCAGATCGTTAAATCGCATCAGAATATGTCGTTGTTAACCTTTCCATACCGGTAATGTATTTCGTACAATTTTATAACTTTACAAAAATTATTACATTTCAACGTCAATAAAAGCAATAGTAGTGTACCAAATATATATCATCGGTGGGCGCGGGTATTTTTACCACAATAAGGTAAATGTTAAATTGATACATCGCGTCTAAAAAGAGACGGAAGATATCACTGTTAATCTGGCGAATCGAATCTGCACAGATTAACAGCAATTTTTAATCATCGGAGGAATGGTGCGAAGAAAATACGACTTCTCAATCTTAAAGTCTTTATTCATACGACAAAAGAAGACAAAGTCTTCCCGCGACCAAGACGATCGGTCGGACTCTTATCTTAATATTTTCCTGATTGTTCTCGAAACAACTTTGGCCTATCACATGTGTTGAATATTATTATTCGTTTTGTTTTAAAAATATAACAATAAGCTCGGATTCTTAAAATAGAAGTATTTTTACATTTTTTTTGAAATTTTGAAATCATAATATTGAAAATTGATCATGCTATGGCGCTTTAAACTAGTCACACTTCGTCTGGCGAAGGCTCTAACACTATATGTCTCATATTCAATGTATGAATATGGCCGATCACGTTTGTTTTTCAATCACAAACATTACTACTCCATTTGAATAATGAGTTTACACAAATAAATTGAGTAAATTCATTATAATTCAATTACTAATATTACAGCCATTTGATCTTATGCTTACATATCCCCCCTGACGATCGATTCAAAAATATCAAATACCCACCCCTGTTTAAAGGCAAATGGATCATTTGAAGATAAAAATTATACATTAAGGATGACTATGTATATATTAGAATTATTAGATTAATAGTTTAAATTTGAAAACTCAGAAATATTGTAAATCTGTAGGTATCATTTAACATTCTTGATGCTCGATGATGGATTTAGTGTGTTTCAACAGCTAATTAAGCTCATTTCTGGGATGCTTAACGACCGGCTTTTGAGATCCCAAATGTCAAAGTGCATCATAAATTTAACGTGATAAAATACAGGATAAGCAAAAAAAAGGTGCAGTCTTCAAAAGGAAACTGATCCTTGCCTTAAGTGGTTCCGAGAAAGCATTTAGCACTACAGATGCTCAGGAGCGCGCCCATAACGCGTTTGATCCTCCAGAGCAATAATTAAGAGCAAACATATATTTATAAACCTATCTCAATACAAAAGCGATTGTCTTCTTGTTGAATTCATTTACCAATTTGTCGTATCTTCGCTTTCGGGGGGGGAACCAACGCAAATTCCTGCCCTCAAAACTCTCCCCAGACGATAGATTTTTTTATTTATCCAGTCACTGAAGGCCTCCGAAAAATGTCCATTAATGTATTAAGCTAAGTGCCAACATTCAACAAATCAAACTTGTAGAGAATGTTTGCTGAGTGCTCGTATCCCTTGGGTACTGAAAACTCGCTGTGGGTTTGGAACCCTGAGTTGGGTAAGGATCGACGTTAAATGGAACATCGTGCTTTTAACCATTACAATTCAACAATACAATAAATTAGGACATTTCTTTACATTGAAAAAATCAAATACAAGGATAAAAAATATATTTTGATGCTAATTTAAAGATAAATAAATTCATTTTGAAAGTAAGAAGAGCAACTGTTCATCTTCTGCTCATATAATTCGAGTATAATAGATGAAAGCCAACGAGAAGGCCAGAGATAGAGGAAGATTATAAATACGACTCAGTATTAGCATAAAGGGTAGATCTGTGTAACTGCAGACTGCTGCGAAGACAGCCTGTCATCCATCAAGAGGGGTGAAGAAAAACATCCCCCTGAGACCAGCCGAATGCACACCAGACATCCCTTCTTGGCTGATGGGGGAGGCCAAAAATTTGGAAACGTTTAAAAGTAATTTGAAACTGTCTAATATAGTTGCCATTTTTTACTCTCCCGCCAAGGGCGACGATCAATACAGCCTTTTAATAAACGACCGCCATCAAGAATCCAACATTTGCTCTCTTTTTAATTTCGCCGTATTTATTCAGACGAAATTAACCACTAGTTGAAATTCCAATTAATTCGCAAGTGCTGGAATGACGATAATTCTGGGAAGCGATTTTCATATTGGAAATTTGCGTTATTTTTATGCGAGTCATATTTATCTAGCTAAAGATGCTGCGAAGAGTGATTTCTAAGAAAAACAAATATTTTGCTAAGGTTCGTTGACGTGAAATTTTGATGAAAAGCAGTGTGATTTAAAACGATGTGATCTATTTCTGCTTTGAAGAAAAAAGAGACGATTGACTTGACTCATTAATGTGGCGCGGAACGAATTTTTTACTTAACTAAATGAGTCATAAGATTAAGCTTTGGTCGTTTGAAAAAAGCTTTTAATAACATCTGTACATACCATTCATTAATTCAACAAAAATACCTATGACACATATCATCAACTATCGAAACTTCCTTTGAAGCTTTTATAAATACAATTATTTTAATCAGATTTAAAAATGACATCATAAAATGCTAAAAGCTCTTTTTAATAACTGCAAAGCTTTAGATCAATGCAATGAAAATATTTTTATACCAATTACATATAAAAGGTCGTTATGAACATATGGAAATATATGACTATTATTCATCAATATGCCTTGAGGTCATGAACTTCTTATATCCTCACCTTTTATGATGAAATTTAGATACCATCTGCTAAGCGAAGACTTTGCCATCTCTGGTCAACATAATTGGTTTGCACCTGTGACTCTTGCCAATATTAATTTTGCGGCTCAACTGATGAGTATTATTATATTTAGAATGATTAAAAAATACACCTAGTTATATTTGAGCCTTCTGAAACATATTGTACTCGTAGCTACCCCATGGTAAGATTAACCAATCTTGTGATCCTGGAATAAAAACGACCCCACTGGATGTTTCAAAAATAATTTAATTAGGATCAAACACTCTTTTTTAGACTGCCTTTAAATTCCAACAATAAAACATATTAAAAATATATTAAGATTATATATAGAAATGAGAAATAATTGCATATGTGAGATATTTGTACTTTTTGATTCTTATACAGTAAAACTTCAATTATTCGGGTTTTCAATTAACCCTTTTATTGTTAGTTTTGCTCACGTACATGATGGATTGAATATTACGAAGTTTACTAACTGTTTAATATCAGAAGATGGCAGTTCAGAGCGAAAAATGAGGGAAAAAATTAGGAAATACAAATGTTGAAGAGTGTATTTTTATATGGTTCATACAAAGACGATCAACTGGACAGCCAATATCTGGTCCATTATTGTGTGAAAAAGCAATATAAATACAAATTCATGGGGAAAAGCTTTCATTGACAAACCACATTCATTGAAGACACATTGAAGCTATTTGTTGAAAAGGAAGGATTCAGCGAAAAAACGATATACAATGCAGATGAGACCGGCTTAAATTGGAAGAAACTACCCAACAAATCTTTAGCATCAACATGTGAAAATATTTCACCTGGGTACGAAACTAGTGAAGAATATCACTATATATCACTATAATGGTGTGTACAAATGCGGCAGGCAGATAAAGACCGCTTGTCATTGGAAAATCAAACAACCCCAGATACTTTAAAAATATCAAAAGTCTTCCAGTTAAATATGATCATCAAAAAACGCCTGGATGAATTTTTAAGTTCAGATCGATAAAGTTTAGTTTAACCTGATATAGAAGACATTTCAGGATGCATAAACCCTGGATCCCAAATTTTGAACGATGAGCAAATAATTAAAGAAATATCTGCTTCGGAAGAACAAGATCGAGAAGTCGAAGAAGAGATTTGGGAGGGCGGATAATATTGGTCCTACACATTCTGAAGCTTTTCAGTGTTTAGATTTTGTCATGAAATGAAGACTAAAATGTCTAGGTTTGGAATGGGGTCCGCAAAAAAAAATGCTAAAGAAGGGGTCCACGGATTACATTTTTGCAAAGTTTAAGAACTGCTGCTCTAAATAATTGTGTATCAGGTTCCATAAGAACTTAAAATATTTAAATCCACATACAAAAATGGAACATCGTCAGTTAAAAGGCTTCCAAGTGATGCTGTTAAGCTAACACCCTTTGATCAATCCAATTCAAATTTTGTATACATACTCCTTAGAACCCTGCTCAAAATATTAGCACCCCCACAATTTATGCCTAATTCACCATCTTTATAATATATAAATAGCTATCTATTATATTATAATTAGCTATGTCATCAATTTAAAGAAAAAAAAATTTTAATTGGACTTTTATAAATGTTTGTCTCAAATTTTATTGGATCGTTATGATAATAATATGGCTTAGTTCGTAAGTGTGCCGATCGAATAAGATCGTTTTTATAATTGGAGCATTCCATAAAGTCGTAGAGTGCATGTTTGACGAGGCTGATGGACACCCACGAGTGTTATGCATCACAAGAAGATGAAAGCATCCGTCGTCGGCCATTCAGCTAATGAAGTGTTATTGTAGACTAACAGAGCTGTCTACAAAGTAACTGGATCAATAATGCGATATTTCTTCAATGCGGTCTCTAACCAATCCAGCATTCCTTTCTTGCCTTGATTGACTGCACACCCCTCCACGGCGA
This sequence comes from Stenopsyche tienmushanensis, assembly GCA_008973525.1. Classification (NCBI taxonomy): domain Eukaryota; kingdom Metazoa; phylum Arthropoda; class Insecta; order Trichoptera; family Stenopsychidae; genus Stenopsyche; species Stenopsyche tienmushanensis. The sequence goes on along the minus strand of WACJ01000087.1, from coordinate 262,975 downwards.
AGAGCTGAATCAAAACAGCAGGTAGGAGCATTTTAATGTGTCGGAGCTCGAAATATACAGGAGAGCTTATCCCATCAGGCTCATAATAAATATATTATTCGAGGCATCCCGTTTATTTTGAGTTCAGGAAGAGTCGGATTTGGCTCGTGGCTTTTTAATGCCACGGAATGAGAACAGCAAATCATTAGTGTTCAGCTCTGCTTCAACACTAATTTATCACTCGTATTTATTCTGATGCCGGCTCTTAACTCCGCTACAGAGCCGGTCGCGCTCGGATAAATGTTTGATTAATTACTATGACAAATATCTTTCGTTTCGAACCGATGCATTTGTAATGCACATGTCTATTCACAGACGGTAACCAAATACCTGTTTGACGAAATGACAGAAGACCCAACTTGCCAAAAGGACTACCAGTTTCTTCGATTTCGATGGCAACCTCAAGCGCGCAATAATTCCAACAAATGCCAATACATTTATATAATGCCACATTCATGTATCGGACCGACTAAAAAATGACATCCTGTTGAACGTCTGCCATCTGTATTAATAGAGGGAAAACTCTGGATTCGCAAGCTTTAATAAAAAAAAGGAATCATCGATGACACTCCACAATCGCATTAAAAATTGGCTCATAATTCCACGTCGTCTTCGCCAATAAACTATGCAATTTACTGAAAGAGATATGATTAATGAAAAGCGTCGACGGGGAATGCTCTATTAACTATACTTTGTAAAGGCGCCACAGTAAAACCGACGACTGTTATTCGCAACGGATATCAAACAAAATTATACAACATAAATAGATAAGCTATTAACACTACTTCATAATAGAACGAATCCAAAAAAATCTATGTTTCATTTAACAGCAGTACTTTTAAGCAATATTTGTATAATTTAAATGTTTTTTAAAATTATTATATTTATATCTTTATGTTATTATCGGTTAAATCCGAATTTTGTTTATTAATAGTTTATTGGAGGCCGAAAGAGCACTGCATCGACGAAAAACGGAGTGCAGCGCCCCATGGGTGCTAACCTGCGGGCATGAGCCACAGATACGTGCGCTTTAGTATTCTGTCCAAAATCACCCCAAAATATTTCACTTGGGGTTTCCATTCGACGTAGTTGGATCCGACAATTAATGGATCAGTTTGACGATGTTTATGTTTCACGGAAAACAAGATTGCTTCGGTATTTTCTTTGTTTATTTAGGGCTTCCAGCGATGGAAGTATTTAAATGCTGCTTTTGGCGATCGTCGGAGATTTTCAACAATTAACTTGTTACTCCGAGAGCTCGTATAATATGCAGTGTCATCAGTATTGGTAAATCGTGCAAAAACAAATTAAATAGGTAAGGTCCTAAAATACTGCCCTGAGGAACTCCCGCTAAAATAGACTGGGTATTTGATGTGAAAATGATATCATTTTATGAATCAGACCATGATGGCAGACAGTGTCGAACGCTTTTTCGATGTCGAGTAGTAACATACCGGTGTTTCTCTTCGTGCTAAAATTTCTAAAAACATATTCGGTCAGTCTGGTTTACTACTGGACCGTTGAGTAGTTTCTACGAAAACCGAATTGCTCATCATTAATGATATTTATACTAAATTTATCCAATCTATTTAGACTATGTTTTTCGAATATTTTGCTTAATGTAGAAAGTAAGCCAATATAACGGTAATTAATTGGATCACTGGGGTCTTTGCCTGGCTTGCATTAAATAAATACATTATAAAACATGTAAATTTGCAATAAAATATTTCATTATAAGCATACATCTATATAAAAAGGGAGCAAACATATCCAAGCGTTAATCATAGACATGAAATCTATAAAAGAAACTAAGAATTAAGTATATCCAATCCTAATAAATAGACATGGGCTCATTCTGCTCAAAGACATTTTTATTAAATTAAGAAATTCCACCACATCCACCCTATTTACTAGATCTTTGTCCAAGAGAATTTCATAATTTTCACCATTTGGAGTACATTTTAAGGAGTTAAAAATTTTGAAATCAGAGCGAGGCAATCCAAAAATTCGATGATTTTTTTGGTTTCAAAACAAACATTTTCATCACAAATCATTTGGAGTATTCGCCAAAACTGAAAAACTTAATTGTCTCAAATTAAGATAAAGATTTACTAATTAAAAGTCATTTTTGCGAATTAAAAAGTTGAAGTTAGGAGATACGAAGTCAAAGTTGACTGTTTTCTTGCAACAGACAATGATCTCGTTTATTTTTGAGAAATTTTCAAACTTTAAAAAAGTCCTTATAATTTATTTCCAATTAATTACATTCAAGAAAATTCAATATCTTTGATCTCTTCTGGGAGTTGATCTCATTTCATCGCTAATAATTATTTTGTACACAAACGTCTTATACATTTTCGTTACAGATCTCATAAAACGAGTAGATGAGCGACTCATAAATATGAACATGATTCCTTATCTGTTGCATTAAAAAAAAATCCTACGAACTCAATAAGTTCGTAGGATTATTTTTAAGAAATTGCAAAAAACAAACCCCAAATGAAAAAGAAAATTTTCCATTAAGTTTTCCATTGCACTGAATACGTTATTAATTTTTGCAAAGATGCTGAAGCAAATTATCCAAGTAGCTCGACATTTTCGATGTTATTAAAATGCCGCTCAAATTGTCGTTGTACGCTAGAATGTCTTTGAACAATCTATCATCTCTTCCCTTAAATTTAATTTTGAATCCAATATTGAGAGTTACATTTATTAAAAATTTAGAATTTTTGTCTAGAAGTGTTTAAAATGCCGCCACGAGCTGCCAAAATTTCGCGAGCGACTGTTTTAATATCAATAGTTCAATTCGATATGATCAATTCAAGATAATAAATTTGCAATTTACCTGGTTTAGAGTCTTTATTTCCAATATATTCATCAATTGATTTGAATTCGTATGAAGATCATTCATGCAGTAATTTCTTCAGTGGGCGTGGAATTTACTGAGGATGTTAATTTGAATTTCTTTCAAGAATCAAAGATTATACAAGAATGTACTTTAGATGCGATTCACTAGAACATCGACTCATGTCAATGTTAGAAATGGACTTTCAATTAATGTCTTCCAACGGACCTTTGATGGAGCAATATTCTAAGGCACTGATGGACTCCAAAAGCATTTTGGTAGCATGCAAATTTGTATTGCTATAATAAATTTCTTGAATATGCTATCTAAGCACCGTAGCCTAAAGATAATCATGTTATATATATACAATCCTGATTCTCAGAAAATCTGCTTATAAACATCTTAAAATGGTTCACACATTTATCTAGTTATAATAATGAAGCAAATCCTTTCCAATTTGATATAAACTCGCTTGAAATTGAGAGCACAGCATCACCAATCATGCATATTTATCTTAAATTAAATTTCCATGCGTTCAGATGTATTCGTTAGTCAATATATAAGTAGAACCCAAAATGGTTTTCATTTTATTGCTTGACCGTTTTTGAGGATTAGTTGCACTTAGGCTGCTGCACTTTCAAGTCGTGTTTTGTACTCTTTTGGTTACTATACTCATCAAGAATAAATTGTGATTTTTAAAATTCAAATTTAGCAACCCAATTTACAATGGATCGATTTTCGCCGAGTGAAGAATTTATTCGAAATTTAATGCTCTTTCATGCATCGAATACAAGTGAAATAACGAGAATAAACCTTATTTGCCGATAATAACACGGGAAAAAATACACAACCTTGGATGGAAGACAATTCGACATTTTCCTTATTCTCCAAACATCGCTCCGTCGGATTTCCATCTTTTTAGATCCATGTAGCGTTTCTTGATGGGAAAAATTACAAAACAATGAGGTCAAAAATAGACTTTTATAATATTTTCATTCAAATACTATATAGGCTATATCTAACGATGAAGAGCATTCAAATCTTTCATTTAAAAAACGAAAATATTTATGGGTACATCTTATATAAGATGAAAGCTCGAATGCCGTCTGTACCAAAACGTTTATACTCTTTTTATTAATACCTAAGTTCCATCGTCTGAAAATAATATCTTCAAACTATTAAGAGCGTACTATTTTCAAAGTGCAAACGTTTAAATTACGAAATGGAGACATTTATTTGCCACATTTGATGATAAATATATTTACACTAAGCGAACCTGATTCACAATTATTAAGCCCACAGATGATATTTAGATGCACCGGTGCTGTATGCACTCGCGAATGCGCTTCGCTCGAAGCATTCATAAGCCCGCTAAATGTGTTTAATAATAAATGATGATGACGAAATAAGAGAATGGATGTAAGAATGTGGATACTCATGATTCAATAAGCAAGAAACGAGTTAAATCGCACCGCGGCTTAAATGATTGATAACTTCGTACGTTTGCCGGGAGATTTATCGCCAATGGACATTGTATTTAACCCTTCGATGGCAATCCGAATGGCATGCAATTCCTTCGAAGCTCAACTATGGGTGTCGAGTATCCGTGCCAGAAGTACCTGAAATTCTTCTTCTATCCTTCTAGTAATAGTGCAGCTAATCACCGCCATTCATCTTAATGCTCTATTCAACAGCTCGTTCAAGCTCAGAAAATTTAATTTATAATGCAATTACGTTTAATTAAACAATATTTTACATAGAAATTCTATTAATTTAGATTGTGAATTTCAATAAATTCGATGAATATTAAAAACATCTACATTTAAGAAAAAAATAATTGAAGCTAAATTACATTATACGGTTTTTGTGTGTGGTTATTACTAAGGGTTAATTGTCCCAGACTAATTCGGTGAAGAAAGCTGACTTTGGAGAAAATAGTAATAGCAACATATTTGGAATATCGGAAATATTAATTAAACTTAATGATATTAATATAATATAAATTAATCACAACATATAAACAACCTTTCCCTAGAAAAGTCTTTTATGGAGATTGCCTATATCCTATAACGAATATCGCAATTTAAGAAGTTAAGGGACGTTTCTACCTTGTTGGTTTAAAAAAATAACTTTTTTTCTTCGTTTTCCAAGCTCATGGAAGTACTCCGACACGCCCTAGATGAGCATTCTTTATGAAATTTGGCAGGCATGTGTATAATAAAAATCTTCATCTTATATACTACAATTATCCAAAAATATTCATAGGTGTCTATTTTATAAACAAAAAACTACAAAAAAGGTTGGTAAAAGCGCAAACTTTTTTTCGATCGCTCACTATTTTTTTTATTTTCCAATATTTCTTCTTAATATTAGTCTAATCTATACACAATATTATACAAAGTAAAAATTTGTTTAATTTTTTTGCTGCAAATCATTTGTTCAGGACTTGGGACTTCCATGATGAAGAATGTCATCGCTCGCCCACCGGTATATGTTGCTCCCCTTACTCCCACTACCATACTTTGTCAAACTTTAAAAAATATTTTTATATTAATATGTGAATGATATAACCTTAGCTACGGAATATAGCCTTGGCTGCGGAAAAACGCGTTCTTCCCGCCGGCTCCCCTGTGATGTTGTAGCTGCAATCTTTCTCTCGGAAGAAAGTCTTTACATTACCATTTGACCATCTTCTTCGCCCTTTTCAGTCCCTTTACGATCTGATAGCAAACGAATCCACGTAAAGTTATTCACCTTGAAGTCCACGCATGGGGTGCACCCCGGGGGTTCTATAGAAAGGGGTCTCCACGTAACATCAATTAAACTCGACTGATATTGTTCACATGCTCAAGCGTCTAAATTTAAATACAACCTGAAACACATTATCACTCTGTTGAGAAAACTTTAAAATCCAGAATTTGTATTTCAAAAAAAAGTTTGCTTGAGAAAATTCACCGATAGCTTGAAGCAATAGCTGGTCATGAAAAAGCAATGGATCTGATTAGGTCATACAAATGTACTGTCGGAAGCGTGAGCGACGAAAAGCCAGGGCTTGAATATTAGTTTTTAAACATATAAATGTTTAAAATGTGCTAACTTCCAAGACAATATGATATTGTGTCAATTTTGAATACCCCATCCAATTTCTTAAAATATATTTACTATGAAATCTTTGCAGAGCTTTAGTTAAAAGGTCAAATTAAAAATAGCACCGGTAGTATTTTAATTTCCTCGCTGAAGACTTAATCGATCAGGTCTCAAATATGTAAATAAATTAAGATCAATCAACGCGGACTGACTGGACTTGTTAGAATGCAGTTTTGTTAGCCGCTCTCGACGGTCATAAATTTTCCAGCTGTCCGCATCATCATCAGACATTGGTTCTTTAGTCCTTAAGCATCCGTAGAAAATCCGTTTGAGGATAATGCAACTGGTTCGCAAGGTCTTTGCTAGAAGCAATAAGCGAGCTTTAAAGCTCATCACCGGTCTCGAGCGGGGCGCAGTCGAGTGAAGCAAGCGCTCAGGAATTAACAGAACCTTTGATCACATTACGACCAGGGGGCGCCGCGTTTCGATTAGGCGCCCCCTCGCCGCCCAGGACACGCTCCAGCGAAACGCCCGCCTTAATCGGCTTGACAGACACCCGGACGAGTTTATTCTACCTTGAACGACCAAATAATGATATCACTCCCGTCGGGACTACCCCAGGCCGCTTGCTGTCAAATAGACTGTCAACGAATTGCATGTGTACATTCGACTGCCTTCGAACTGGGCGCACTCGGTCATGGTTTTCACACATTTTGACAATTAAACAAACCTTATTTTATACGTGTTGGGTAAATTATCAAGTGTGAGCTTTTTATGTGCTGGAACGCTAATATGCCTGCCAACAAAGGGAAATGAGCAAACAATATAGATGTCCATTCTATTCCATCTATATTTGTAATTACGATTACTACAGTTTTTCATTTAAAGAGTCAATAATATTTTTTTTTCAATAAAAAATATTAACATTAATCAGGTACGGTTACATGAATAAACTTTTAATAATTTATAAATATCCAGGCTATGGTACACATGTTGTATCATTGGTCATTATACAAGATGTTTTGCACATAGGTCTTATGTCAGGTGTCAGTATAATTTTGTAAATAAATTTAATAAAAACATCTTAAACATAAAAAAATATGTTCTTAGTCCTGATCCTGCCAAACTGGTACCTTCTTCAAATTTAACGACTTATTGAGTGATGTAACATGTAACATGTAACATATAATTGTAAAGGGTATAATCTAAAAAAACTTTTTAAAACTAAACTAAGTTCAAAACGAGCTATTACGACTATAGATTAAAAAAATATGAGGATTTGAATATGAAATTTTGGATATTTTTTCAAAATGTTTGAAAAAAAAAATCTATTTCGACAACCCTGACACTTAGGACATAAGGCCTATATGTGAAACGTAGCAAATGACCCCCTTAACCCCTCAAAATTTTTTGTCGATCCATGTGCAAAACAACCTGTATAACAGTATTAACACATTTCTATCGGGGGAGACCGCGAGCCGTTTTTTCTGCTTTATATAAACAAGGATTTATGTACCAATTAAATAGACGTAAAAAGTTTTTATAATATTTTTAAATAAATACCAACATAAAAAATAACACTTCCTTAATTTTCCCATTTAAACCTTTTTGAAATATGATATTTTAAGAAAAAATCACCAATAAATAATGAATGTATTCCAAAAAACACATTTATAATATGTCAAACTTATTTTGTAACATGTAAACTTGATACTATTGCCACTAATACCATTAAATTTGATCTATTTAAACATAAATATCCCTTAAAAAAGGCCATAATATTTTGCACGTGGACCGACAATTTTTTTTTTGGGGAGGTCTTTTGCTTTTGAGTGGGTCTTTTTCTACGTTTTACACATAGGTCCAATGTCCTAAGTGTTGTCGAAATAGATTTTTTTCAAGATTTTGAAAAAATACCCAAAATTTCACCTTTAAACCGTCATAGCTCTTATCTGTTATTGTAATAGCACAAAATAATCGTTTTTTGTATTCTGCAATATATTTTTGATTTAAATAAATTACTATTTTATGCAATTGGTTTAAAAAAAATACTTCTGACCCTCTAAAGTCATATAAAATGTGCAAACGAATGAGATAATAATAATTTTGAACTTAGTTTAGTTTTAAAAATATCTCTATTTTATACCCTTTCCAGCGATATGCTACATGTCATACAAATTATTTAATAAGTCATTAAACTTAAAGAAAAAATTGAGAAGTTTATTTACAAATTTTGCTCAAATTGGCCACCCCTGTTTCGTATGCACGCACTGCACCTTTTTATTATTTCAGCTGCAATTATCTGAAGTAGCATTTCTTCTTTCATTTTGGAACGGCGGTGCTTATTCTATCAATTAGGGTTTCTTTTGTGGTCACCTCTGTCGGGCAAATTAATTATTTTGGCTGCCCTGTTCCGTGGCTCACACGGTGTCCAGACCTGACACCACTGGATTTCTTTGTCAAGAGACATGCAGCTCAAAGGTAATTTCTCCCGTAAAATCTCTCTAATCGGAGTTTTAAATGCATCATTATTTAAATACGAGGAATAAACATAATTTTGCATTATTAAAGAGAGGGATAAATATTAAACATCAGGGTCCATTTTATGAACAGATATTAAAGTATCGATATATTCCTATTAATTCTCAGCTAACAAAACGTCCCAAATATTCGATATTTCTTCAATGATTTAAGCCATATAATTTAAACTTAACATGTCCATTAAACGCTATTTTACAATAATATCTTAACACTATAATGCCTCATAAAATTGTTTAACAATGCGTCATTTATTCACATCCTTAAATTAAAAAAATAGCAAGATGCGGCTGAGTAAATCTGAAATTTTTACACTCAAATACCAAAGCTGTTTCGATAATAATGCATTTATTTAAATAGTATTACAATGTTATATTGATATTAGCATTTATTGCGAATATTCACGGTTGTAAATTTAAATGAAACAGTAATTCTTATTTTTTTCATGGTGTTTTTACAGATATGCGAAGATCTAATACAAAGGGTAATCCATTGAATAGATGCATATTGTATGGATTTTATTGTGTATGGATTTAAGTATGTCATAAAAGGTAATGTTCGATGTTTTTGAATCGAAGTGCCAAATTAGCAATTCGGTATACCATTGAAGTTCGGAACATCTGCCGCCTCCTGTATCAACTATCCATGTCATATGCACAATTATCAGCATGGATCATAATCTCTCCCGGATTAATTTATATATTGATTTAATATTGATAATTTCGTGTGCATGTGCAATATTTTGATGAAAAATAATTCAACAAAACAAATAAGATGTGTTACTTTAGTCGGGATAGAACACAACAAGTTGTTTCTGCATATTACACCAAAATGCATGTGTTTGCATAAAATATTCTATTGCTAGATCTTTAAGCCAACAAAGTCTGTTGGTGTATAAGTTCATAATTTACTAAGACGTAAGCATAATATGTATTGTTTCAAATTACACGGGGGCTTGTATAAACTCAAAGCTTTAGACTGAATAACAACATAATTTCATAGCACATGCTGAAAATTTTCCATTGGAAATATGAAACGGTATTCTGCATAAAAGTAGAAAACTGTTCGACACATTGGATCTTTAAGTGGGCAAACATGGCAAGATTGTAGCTTAAAAATCTTAGTACAGAAAGCCGGTGAGGAAATGCAATCACCCACCTTTGTGAAAGCGGCGAGATAAAGCTCTTTGAAGTTATTCAAAGTAGAAGTTTGAAGCCCACTTAGCTACAAGTATGCAATTCAGAAAGAAAAGCTTATCTTCCCAGCTGCTGGATAAATGCTTGCTCCAAGGAGAATGTACGATCGACCAGAAAGTATCTGTTTACGGGAAGCTTTCAAAAAATGATGAAAAGCTTGGCTAAAGGATAATTGAGCTGCAGGATGTATAGCTGGAGCATAGTTTAATACTTTTAAGCGCCTCTGTAATGGGACACAGCATATATATTTTTAAATGCATTATATTCCATAACTAAATCCCACGGGGGATTTTTCTGAGGATTAAAATTCAAAGTGGTGAATTTTCATATACATATCCTATAGATCAATATAAATTGCGATTTCTTAAATAAAAATCAACTACAGTTGAAATATTGCCGATATCGACACCCCTTATCAATATTAAAATGCAGTCCACCGTAAGTACAAAGCTCAAATATAGCATAAGGGGGTGAAGATAATCAGTAATGGAGCAACGCACATTTAAAGGGATTAGAACGATGACACTTATTTAATCCAATCCTCATCATCGCCAAATTATTTTTTTAGCAACGGACATTAAATTGCAGCGAAAAAATTGAATGAAAATTGTTCAGTGAGCAATTTAAATAAATATTATTTAGATATTAAAATGCTTGCGTACTTAACGCTTAGTCTTATTACAGTGTACTCTTGATTATCCGTTTGCAGATTATCCGGTTTGCGGATTATCCGTGCCTGAAAAATATTGATTAATTTCTGAAAACTTTTTTTAATATGATTATGAGACGTACACAATAAACAAACATAATACTAAAAATAATGCTATGATACTCGGATAATGAGGCAACTCTCAAACATTACATGAGGTGTTATATACACAGGTCAAGATAAAATGGGTTCCAGACGTACAAGATTTTTTTAAAAAATAAGGGATTGCCTCAAAAAGCAGAATTAATATTAGATAATGTTTCTTCTCATTCGAAGAAAGCATATTGAAAAAAAACTATGGATTTATGATTGCAAAATTTTTGCCTCTTAATGTGACGTCATTGATCCAGCCCATAGACCAAAAGGTTAGGCAGTCCCTGGATCCCACTCCCGCGTACTCGTCGAGATGACCACGCTCGCATGCGGATTCATTTTGCTCTCGGACCGTTATGTAGCCGAGCGGTCGGATGGAGGTAGACGGGTGTCGAGAGACCATGCGATCTGACCACGAGAAGTACGTCTTCCCGCGGCCAAGGCCAATGAAAATTTAAAACGTTTTGAAAACGTGGATAGGGAAAAGATCGAGGAATGGCTCGATGGTGATTTAAATCATCCAGGTTTTGAATGCATGTATGATGCAGATATCGTTTATTATGTTTCTCAAGAGGAAGAAAATGAAAGTGACACTACAATGGAAGAAGATACCAGTGATTACATTAGCCATAAAACGGCATTGAATTATTTTAAAGCATTGTTAGATTATGCTGAACAAAAATGATTTGAATATAATGACCTTTTATAAATTCATAATTGATTTCATATAATCATAAATTATGTATTTCAAAACAATTATTTATTTCATTACAATTACGTATTTCAAAATTTTCCATAATCATAATCTCTCAATATCTCACAAGTTTTGTGATATTAGTAATTAGGGAAGGAAGAGGGTTAGTGCTAATGAGAATAATGAATAATTAGCAGATCGACGATTTGATATTGTAAAGTAAAATAAGATTATTTGGATTATACATCAAGCGTAACACTTTACAGTCCGGGTGCTCCACACTAAAGTTCGCCCCAAAAAAGCCTGCATTCTTTCGCAAAATTGATATAATTCCTAAACTGACTGATAGATTAAAACGAAATTTCAATATTGCCTACATAAGAGTTAACTGCATCGATATATTTGAACATAACAGTGGTTTTCAATCTGTGATGCGTGTATCAGCGTGATGAAATGCAAAAAGTGATACTTTTTGACTTGAATTGTATAGACAAGCATTGATTAAATGGCACGTAAACACACGAATAAATCATAAGGTCAACAGTCAGTCATCGTTCCATATAAAAATTATATTTGAATCGTCCATTTGAGTGTATTCTGTGAAGTATTTGTAAAAAAATGTAAGACGTATTTATAAAATATGTTTCTAATATACACTCAAACCTCTTTTTGTGCGACTTTTTTTGTGCGATTTCAAAGTTGTGCGGTTTTTAAAATCCATGGAACGCATCTTCACTATGCAAGTCATAGCTCTTTTTGTGCGATTTTCCGCGGAATGTATCTACCGCACAAAAAAAGGTTTAAGTGTAATTTGCTATTGGTTGCTGAAGGATGACATTTAAATATATTTTAAACGATTTAAATATTGACACATGTATGTACTTCCATCTTAAAAAATACTAAATCTAAATCAAGTTTATACGACATTTTTACAAGCTAAACTTACGTCATTCTCATCACGCGTTAACGCGTGCACGGACTGTAACGTTAGATTTCCATCACGTATAAACACTGGCACGGGTTGTAATGTGTTGAAAAGAGTTCTATTTTATCCAATACCATGTGTTGATATAGTACATGGGGAACCTTTTTGATAAGTGGGTCAAATTTTGTTGATGACTTTTTTTAATACTAGCCCTTTGAGAGGGTTGCTAATCGTTATTTATTTGAATAATTTATGTGGCATTCTCATCCCTTAAAATACATAATTTCACTTTTATAAGATGTATAGAATACGATAAGAAAGAATACATGGCAAAAATATTGTTAGATTTAATTTTAATACAAACAGTTCTTTGTTTAATGATATAAAAAATAATCATCAACATGTAAAATAATTTCCCGAATTTCCCTTGCAGATTGCGTACATATAAGCTTCTAAACATTGCGTCAGTGGGTATTTATGAGTATCTGAAAGCTGCGAGCATCGTAATTTTGAAGGTCTATTAAAAGATCCAGGAAGCAATATCCTGTAGGAGCCTTTGGATTAATAATTTGACGTCGAATCGGCCCAATTGAAGAAAGGTTATCAGTGAGCATTCAATCTTTTGTGCATGTCATTTTCGTCGGAGGTATTAGGCTTTCGGCACTCCCACGCTCAGCATTATGCCAGAAAATGAATGTTTTCATGATATTTATTCAAAGTAATCCATGCATAAAGGGATTTCATACGTATAACAATAGATGATGTGGATCGAAACGTTACTCAGAAATTTTCTGCCAAGTATAAGAACCCTTGTAAACAAGATCAAAGGGAAGGAAAGTTTTGCGAGCGAGCAAAGCGCCGAGAAAAATGTCTGGAGGAACAATAGATCACTGAGAGGGTAACTTATTGAATTTCACATTAAAATTATACTCGAAAAACATTCTAAATTATCTGCTGAATCTGCACGCAGATAAATCACAAGAATTCACCCTCTTTTTTTGAATACGGTCCTTGATAATACTTCGGACGATCCATTTTTATTGCTCAGAGGCAACCCCTTCAGCAAAAACTTGCGACGAAGGAAGGCAAAAAATATTCTTTTACATTTTTTTGTGTTTTTATAATAACGAATTTGTATTAATCCCATTAAAACCTGATAAAATAAACTGGATATTATCCGGCGAAATATAGTTTTCCGGACGTATACTCTCAGTTTTGACCTACACAGAGTCTATACCGCATAATTATCATAAATATAAATCATTTAAATGCATCGAATAAATCGATTCAAAATGACATAAATAAATTTTCATCCAATATTAAAAAAACCTCTTTAACACTATCGGTGCCGCATCAAATTAGCAAAAACGTACTCTAGGGGCCGGTGACTTAATTTTAATAAATGTAACATTATTAATTGATTACTGATGTATATGCTGCATTACTGGCATCGTGTGGCCGCCAATGGTCGAACCCGTAATGATGCAACATATGCATCACCGGTCACGAAAGTGTTAATACAACTTTTTAAACTGTTCAAAGAAGTCCATTATTACGTCCAAATCTTCATTTAATAACGTTTATAATAAGATAATGGGTATTAGACTCCACGATGCCCACACATAAAACCTCAGGGAGGGGGGGGGGGAGCCAACCCTACGCCGGTGGGAAACGGTTGTATCTCTGAGGTAATAATGTGGAGAAATAGAGGCGTGTGAAAGTAGCCTCGTAGGTTTGCTCATCAAACGCTGCTGGGGTAACCCAGCTAACATGAGCTGGGTGTGCAGGTCACCCTGTGCTGCGCACCCATAAAGGGGTGTGTGGTACAGCCGATTACAGTAGTTGGTGGATACTATGTCAAAGGCTCACCACTATCCTCAACAGCCTAAGCATACAGGGGAGAACGGTTTTAGGCTGTTCGAACGGCGACTCGTCTCCGTGGCTAGGTACTAAGACTGACAGAACTGCTGCTGATTCGAGTACCATTGGGAAGGGGTAGCCCCTGCAGTCCACTATCTGCTGCAGCCTCCTTCAAACTGAGTTTGGTTTCGTGTTGGGAGTGAACCCGCGGAACTAAATCCCTTGAATTTAGCTCAACCTTAGTCCTTCCTCCTCCATCGCACTTTCAGGTGCACATGGTCTGAAGCTGATTTTTCCCGCAAAAACCTCGGCTCATCTGAAGTGCGTGGAGAAAAAGGGGTGGGTGCCTGGACGCTCTGCGCGTAAAGTTTCTAGCAGGGTTAAAAGATCAATGGAAGACATTTGTTATGTGGTTAGTTCAGTGTAATCCAGAACAGACCATACAGCAGCGAAGCAAGCGAATGGGTTTCGTTTGATAATGAAGCCCCAATCCAGTCAGTCGCTGTTTGATGTCAGTCGTCTTGTTCGAATTAATTAGTGAACTCTGAAACATTTTTTTTTTACTTATTAAGCATAACACGATGTAGCTGCAATGTATAGCCCTATACATAGTACATGTTTTTAAAAATGTGGTCTCCATTCATATCTCCAGTAGATTTAAAACCAAGATGATTGAATTATAAGCCCGATTTTATAATTATGGAATGACCGACAGATATTTTAACATGTATGGTAGTACGATCGCGTATTTGCGAGCGAATTCCAATGATTCAGAAAGAGCATTCTTGTACGTTGAGCTCGGAGAGATAGAGACGAAGTTTGGTAACTGTGCATGGGAGACAGAGACGGAGAGCATTCTGCGTATATCGCACGATTGTATAGATCGTTAACCCATATTCATCGACTAATAATGATATGTGAATGATATAATGAATCGATTTCAAATGTATTGTTTATTTTTACTTGAAGAAATTACCGAATATTATTTATTTAACTCGTTCGTCGCTTCGGTCATCAGATATGCACGCCCGTTCTAAAGTCTGAAAGCCGAGTCTCCGAAAAACTCTATCATCAAATTATTACGTATTTCTATAATGTCTTCCAGATGACAACTGTCTAAATATCTTTCGAGATCGCCCTCTAAACTTACATTCCTACCTTTGCCTATTCGCACTTGTTTAACTTCAGTTTTTGTTAATTTGACTAATGACAGGGTCAAGCTTACGATCTAAGATAAAACGCTCCGACTATAGAATTTGGACCCCGTTAGAAACAACACCGATTTACGTTGGGCGTCGAGAGTGTTAAATATAAGCTTCATATGCGCTGCTGCGGTCCTGACAGATAAGTAGATTTGATAAGTGGCAGACAAGCAAATATAGCATCTAAGACTATGAAGATTTTAAATTAGTTCACTACGCAAAGGGTTAAAAAGAAAGTTTATACAAGTTGTATCATTATTTTTCTATTGCCATTAAAGGTTTCGGTCAATGGCGCACTTATTGCTGTTGCACTGTCATAATTTGATAAAACGTGATGCATTGTCGACCTGAAAATTACTCTGCTTTGGAACTATACCAAATATATCTAATCATAATGTGAATTTGTTTATGGTTTAATTTTGGACTAATATTGTCGTTACTATGCCTAAATTTTATTGTGGGAATTCAACTTGTTAATAAGGTAGTCTTATTGTTTACTTTGCGTTAAAGCAACAATGAAAATCTCTGATTTAAAATGAAAATCTCTCTTTTGATATGCGTGGTTTATAATATGTCTAGTGAAATAAGTGATTAAAAGCTTTTCAAATTCGTGTTGTTTTTCGACATGTTTTCCATTCGCTCCATTTTTGGTTAGACTGGGCGTGATGATACACGTGCGTCTAATAATAACATCGACGAAAGGGCAACGCTAAATGAATTTATTTACATCCTAAAGAACATATAAAATCATTACGGTTTTCTAACTACTTCCCTTGCGCTGCCGCCCCATGGTGGCCCACCCCAGACATTATTTATTTCAGATTTTATAAGGGAGCAAAAATAAACTTGCGCGTTTCGATGGGTGTAAGGGAGTTGCTAAGAGATGTGCAAAATTCTATCATGTATCACTACTCCGTTTTGTTTCGCATAAATCTTCGAATGCTTATTTGTTCCGTCGGAAATCCGTCGGTTCCTCTCGAGTGGGAGAAAAATGCGATGGAGGAAAATTAAGTCTAGGAAAATTTGTTAGCGTCAAATGGAATGCTTTCAAATCGTTCAATATGCAGACATTTTCTGTTAAATCGTTTTATTTTGAACGTGTCTATGCTACATGTTTAGAGTATAATAAAACCCTAACATAATCAGCTTAGCTGATAAATTAAATCTTCATGGCAAAGGATAATTATCACCTTCACATCACATTTTTTTGGATGTAAAAATTACATATATCTAAGACAGGGCCGTAACAAGGGGGTAGTGTAAAATAACATATGTATAGTTGATGAATAAGTGTAATTTTGACCTTAACACTTTCGTGGCCGGTGATGCATATATTGCATCATCACGGGTTTGACCATTGGTCGCATGATGCCACATATGCATCATGATCGCGCCGATCGCCCATATACATCAGTAATCTGATCCTTTGATGCGGCCACGATAGTGTTAATATTATTTAGAGTCAATTGAGAACTTATAAGAATTTTTTAAAAATAAATATTAAATTGCAATGATGGCGATTTGTAATAAGAAAATTGTTCAATTCATTACATATACGAAAATAAAATTTGATCAGAATACTGCACAATATAGTAGATTGTCAATGAACAAAATAATATCGTCTGATTTAAAGATCTGTTTAAAAAAATGTTAGCGAAATATGATCATAAAAATTTAATATTATAGCATAATGATATTAGATACGTTATATTCACGGGATGTAGAGAAGAGTTCTGAAAAATCGTTATGCCCATATATGCATTCATTCAGGGGATAGTAAGGCATTTTTCTTTCTTATTCTCCGTAGTGAATCTTTTGTAAAGTCTGCAGATTCTTCACCGTTATATTCTTGTACATATATGTTGCGGAAAATATATATTGTTCAATTCAAAAGACAAAAATCTCATCTCGGCCAAGAATATCTTCAATGGTGTTCTTGTTAGCGATCTTAAAGTGCGAAATAATTTCGAGCACGTATATTTAACGTCAGAAAATAGATTTAAATATTAATCCACAAACAGTATCGGTAATATTCTATTCAGATATATTCACAAGGGATCATTTTAATCAAATATTCTGGATGTTGCATTTGAAAGAAATCCCAAACGGGAATCCATCTTTGGTTACTCGAATTCAAACGGCAAGGAATTTTTGAAATACATACATATATGCTAAATATATACAAGATGTTTTGCACATGGACCGGCAATTTATTTTTGGGACTTAAAGAGTTCTTTTGCTATGTTTCACACATAGGCGCTTTTTCAACATTATTCGGTGGCTCGCACAGTCTCCAGACCTGACACCAGTGGATTTCATTGCTTGGGGGCGTACAAAAGAGTAAATATACACACGAGAGAGTTGCCCACAAAATAAATCCTAATTATAAGAGCAATCGTCACCTTTGCAAAAATGAAAGAGGAAATGCTTTAAAGAACTTCAGAAAACTACAGTTTAAATAAGAAAAATATGTAGTGCCTAAATACGAAGCAGAAGTGGCGAATTCAAACAAATTTTGTAAATAAATTTAATAAGAACATCTTAAACATAAAAAGCATTTTCTTAACCCTAACCCTGACAAATCGGGAATTCTTCACGTTTAACAATTTATTGAATAATTTGTATGACATATAACATATCATTGGAAAGGATATAAACTAGAAATATTTTAAAAACTAAACTAAGTTCAAAATAGTCGTTAGTTTTTTTGTTTAGAGAATTTGACATTTCTCATTTATTCGCACATTTTTTTTGACTTCAAAAGCTCATAAATAATTTTATTTAAATAAATTGCATCAAATAATCATTTATTTAGATCTCAAATATATTGCAAAATACAAAAATAGTTATTTCGCGCTATTAGGAAGACAAATAAAAAAGTTATGATGGTTTAAAGGTGAAATTTTGGATATTTTTTCAAAATGTTGAACCACATTTTTTCACATGTTATTGATTGCTTTTGAAAATTTCAATGAAATCGATCTAAACTAGATTTATTTTAGTTTAAACAACGTCGATATATAAATGCTAATAGGTAAATCTGATTTAAAATCTAACATTTTTGCAGAGCCGTAACAAGCGGGTGGCAAAACAGGCGCCCGCCACGGGCGCAACATGACTTGGAGCACAAAACACAGAACACCGACCCGGTCGAAAGTTGCACATGGTTTCTGTTTTACTTAACCATTCTACTTTACTTTACGTGAACAACACTAATTGACTTTTTCCGTTTTTATAATATATACGAAATAGTGTCACCCTTCTTCTTTATTGTCGATTAAACTTTGGGCCGACCCAGTCGGCATAAGCCCGCAATAAAATAAAGACAAAAATATTTTCGGACGATTGTAAAATTTAACCCACCGGATTTGCGCTCATTCGTATTATCAGCGGTCCGAAAAGCGGACCGATTGTGCCCACTTGTCCTTTTTAGAGCTTTTAGCAGCATTTACTATTATTACGGAAGCTACTTTTGAAGCGGTTCGCACTAAATGACGCACAAAATATCGTCGACGGTCATCCAATACCATTTTGTGGATTTTCTTGGACCATTTCTGGAGTGATTACCTCATTCAGTCGACCATTGCGTTGTTCGTCTTGGTAGCTCGCGTGGCTTCTTTTAAACTCTGCTACCCAACATCTTGCTGTTACGAAGGAGCAGACTCCTAGAGAATAGAATCTAGCGCGGATTTGATATTAGTTTCTTACCTCTAAACCTTATTGATAAAATAAGAAACGTTTGAGAAGTGTTCGCTCCATAAAGACAGCATGACGATTGAGTGACAATTTCTAATATGGTATGCAAAATAGTTACAGCATCTTAGCGGTAGATAAGTAGATGACATCAGACAGATTCTAGTTTCAGTTGTCATTAATATCAATTTACAGAGATCGCCACTACCGGTTGATTACCAGGCACGTAATAATATGCAAAACGAGAGCAATAGATAAAATAGGAATAAATAGAACAAAACACGTCATGTCACATCCGCGTTGATTCCATATGGCGTCTTTCTTTATTGGACAAAGCCGTCAAATAAAATCGAATAGTCTGTTTCAGATTCTTGTATCTGCTAGGGGAGGCATTTAACAATACTCTTCCGTTGCTAACTCCAAAGTAAGGGTATTTAGTTTTCCCTGAGGCTGTGATTCCAATGTGACTCATGGTCGTCATGGATTCACCCTCCGAAAACGCTTCCAATCATAACTGAATTTAATAAATACAGTGAACGAGAATAATACAGGGAAAAAATCCCGAATTCATCACATATTACACATTTATTTCGTTTATGCGATTTCAATTTGCATTCACATGTACTTTGTTGTTTTAAGCTGCGCTAATCCGGATATTTGCGTTGAACTATTAATTGTTACAGCCCATCATAATATTTTATCTGCTCATTTTAATTCGATATGTTATGAAATATTCGCAATGAATTCTCTCCTCTTTGTTTGTTTGAGTTTTTAGGCGAATGAATGTATAATTGTATTTTTTCAATCGCGAATTAATGAGGGAGGCGCAATTTTAATAATCCACACCAATGATATTGATCCCTGCAGTATTCTGCAAAACATAATATTGTCCGATTATTGTATGAAGTTCGCATACAAACATTGTTCATATGAGATATTTTGAAAAAAATATACAGGGAATATCAATCTCTATGTGATACGTAATTAAAAAAATTATGATCATTCAGTCGAATATTTTATTAACACATTGCTTGCGGGAACAGCGAATCTCCAACATCTGTTGCCTCTCACACAATGCGGAAACAAGTAATATATTTTTCATAAATATGCGTTTAAAGCGGAAGATAAAAATTACGTCAATATATTGTGTATTATATTGCCATTTATTTGTTAAAATATGGGTTTTTAAAATATAATTTTTTTTTTATATATCAGGTCAGTCCAAAAGTTCGTGCGCATTTTTGGTAAATTTTTATTTTTCGTCATTTAAAGGAGATTGGAAAACAGCATATTCCAACAGCAAATGTATTTTAACATCCTAAAAAGAAACATGTAAGGATTTGGTGGGATATATTTGATGTGATTTATTATAAACTGTTAGAATCAAATCAAACCATTAACCTGTACGGGAGTACTATCGGAAATATCCGTTTTGACCTTCACTATTCAGAAAGAGCACTCTTGTGCATTGAAGCTCCAAGGCGGACAGAGACAGAGAACTTAGCGCAGTTCGGGAGACTGAGACGGAGAGCTTCTTCATATGCATCGCATGATTGTATAGATCGTTAAGCCCAAATTTATCGACTTATAATGATTTCGATTTCAAGTTTGTTATTTGTTTACGCAAAGAAACGACCGAATATTGTGTGTTATCGAGAGTGTTTGTTTATTTAACTGCTTGCCGTTCTTCTCTGCGTGTTGAATGAGTCTTTGTTCAATTATCATTTCCTTCTAAAGGAGGAGCAAATGAATCGATTTTTTGTGCATTGTTTATGTAAAGAAATGACGTGGTCTTGTATTCACTATCAAGTGTTCATTTACAATTGACTCTGCCTCGAATTGAAGATTGTCTTAGGCTGATTAGGAGCTGACAGAAAGTAATCGGTGTAAAGCGATTATGACAACAACGACTTCATCGATTTTAAATTTGCTCACTAACGAAAAGGTTAATACAGTGTCGTTTAAAATCAGAATTGATTAAAAAACGCCCACGTTAAGTGAATATGAAGAAAGTGTTGTTTCATCATGATAACACTAGAACGCAAGCGGCTTGAACAACGTTGCAAAATTGAAATGAATTTAATTGGGAGCTTTTGTCGCATCCTGCTTACTCCCTGAATATTGCCCCAAATTATTTTTACTTACTTCGTGCTTTACAATATTTTATTACTAGAGAAAAAGTTAAATTCTAAACAGAATGTACAAAATGGACTTTCAAATATTTTTGCATCAAAACCAGTGTCTTTCTACAGCAATGGGATTAAAAAGTCACCTGTTTGATGTCGAGAAATTGTAGATAGTAGAGGAAAATATATCATTGATTAAAATGCTAAATTGTGTTTTATTTACACTATATTTAAAAAAAAAAAACAAAAATGCGCACGAACTTTTGGACTGACCTGATACTTTTAACTTGTTTTTTTTTTCTTGGAAAATTTTACAAACAGAAAAATATGATGGCGATTCAGATCATAGTGAATATATAGATAAATGTATATTTTAAAATAAATAGAGTTTTTAAGATTGACAGTCATTGAAGGCCCATGAGTATAATTTCTCACTGTTGTCCAAAAAAATCGCGTTGCAATCAAAGCATGACCGATCCAATTGAACCCCGTATACAAAGTGTTAATGCATCACCATATAAAAGGATTTTAGAAGTTAACCTGACGGTAGATGCTATGCCGTAAAGTGATGCATGTGGTATTAACCAGTTCATGATAGTGCTATTGAAAATGAACTTCATTTAACTTGTTGAGGAGCAAGCAAATTTAAAATCGATGAAGTCGTTGATGTCATAATCGCTTTACGCCGATTACTTTCTGTCAGCTCCTAGTCAGCGTAAGACAATCTTCAATTGTAAATGAACACTTGATAGTGAATACAAGACCACGTCATTTCTTTACATAAACAATGCACAAAAAATCGATTCATTTGCTCTTCCTTTAGAAGGAAATGATAATTGAACAAAGACTCATTCAACACGCAGCGAAGAACGGCAAGCAGTTAAATAAACAAACACTCTCGATAACACACAATATTCGGTCGTTTCTTTGCGTAAACAAATAACAAACTTGAAATCGAAATCATTATAAGTCGATAAATTTGGGCTTAACGATCTATACAATCATGCGATGCATGTGAGAAAGCTATCCGTCTCAGTCTCCCGAACTGCGCTAAGTTCTCTCTTTCTCTGTCTGTCTCCGAGCTTCAATGTGCAAGAGTGCTCTTTTTGGGACACGAGAATTCGGACATACATATATGTCGATGCTCCTCAACAGCTTAATGTATAAAATCCAAAAAGTGCAAAAATTCATGAATAAGTATAAGAATACTATCCACTCGGATTAAAAGATTTTTTTTGATTCAATAGTTAAATTTAATAAAAAGGACTTATTATATAACCATGTGTTTTAGAAGGAACAGTCCTTCAATAATTAGGATTGGCGATTGACCAAGAAAGAGTAAGGACTTGCTAGGGTCTTAGGCTAATTGTGAATACTCGCGTAATTATAGGGATAAAATACAATCAAATAGTACACATTAAGTCCTAAAATCAGTTTTACATAATTGGTCAAAAATAATGTTTTAAATGTCGATTGTGCTCCTCAAATAAACTAATGGCCAGATTGTTACTTACATTATTATTGTTTTAGGAACCCCTTTTCTAAATATAATAAAAAAGAATTTGACGAGTCGCTAATGGGCCCCATCTTCCACTCGAGTAGTATTGTGAAATAAAAATGATAAGTCTGACAAAGGGAATCCCCCTGAACGACTACTCCTACCTTTCCGCTCCTACTCTCGCCCCCTTTTCAGGGTATTATACTCCCAAAAATGTATCGTTCACCTCCCTGAATAATTAAGCCCCGCCAAATGGATGAATTCAATCAGATTTTGGCCTTCTCCACCGATTCATACTCCTCGTCAACGGTTGTAAAGGAAAAAAAGGTTTAAATGTAATAATTTCGGCGAAGGTTATTTATAGACATCGTCACTGCAACGGGCCTCCGTGCAAATTCCATACGGATGAATAATTTATGGATACACAGGGAAAAACCCTTATTCCACATTTAACGATTTCCCAACTCATGTGTGTATATAAATCCCATAACGTTCAACGTTATTGGTAAACTTGGATCGCTCGGCATAATCAAAAAGTACGAATAATGCAACCAGGTTTTACGAAACTTTCGAATCTCGAACCATCTAATCATATGATAATAGCTCGAGGCTTTGCAAGAAAATGTTTCAGCGCTTCAAAAGTTTAAGTATTATAATATTATGCTTTTGACTCCAATCCCGAAGACAATGGATTTAAAATCGCGATAAATTATTAAAGCAATTTACAAAGTTGCATCCCCTATTTTTCTGAAATGTGCTCTCGATCATATTTCACTGTTTGCTCTCGTCAAATTTTGGCAAAATTTCGTCAATACATTTTATAACCCCATGTTTGACGACCCTCCAAGCTTGAAACCTATTAAACCAATATGAACCGAGGTAAAAGTAAAAATATGAAAATGGGGTAACGCAGTTAGCTCGCAGCTTAAAAAAAGGCAAATATGCATCCAATAAAATCTGAAAAATTTACCCTTCAATATTTTTAAAATTAAATTGAGGATTATTTACAGAGTGGATTGCTTGAAATTAATGATAATGTATATTAGCATTGATTTTGGCTAGTCTATAAAAATATGCACAGATTTAGCATTTAAAAAATAAGACTTATTATGCGTGTTCTTTTAAAACTAGTTTCTAGATAATATGGAAGAGATGCTTAGGACATTTCATTGTATAAACATAGTAGTAATATTTAAACTGTGGGGTGCATATCAGCGTGATAAAATAATTTATAATTCTTGAATACATTCAAATCTTTTTTGGTGCGACTTTTTTTGTGCGATTTTGGACATATATTATATAGTTATTTCAAAGTTATGTAGTTTTTAAAATCTATGGAACGCATCTTCTCTTTTTCTATGTAAGTCATAGCTTTTTTTGTGCGATTTTCCGCGGAGCGCATCTACCGCACAAAAAAGGTATCCGTAACCCGACGGGAATATGTTAATACTAAATTAGGGCTTAAACTCATTAAAAAATCATAAAGTTTTTAAATCTAACCTAAATTAATATAAAATTTAGAAATTTAAAATTTAGAAAGCCAGCAATTCAATGCATTTTAATAGATGGAATGCTAAATCTCCGATGATAATTATCTGCTGTCATTTGGGTGTCTCATTCTTATATGGAAAGTTGATTAACTCGTATCCATTAGAATACTATTACCACAATATTGTGACATGACATTTCAATGAATACATCCATTGATTTGTTAAACAGCTCTCTGGATGATGATGGTGGTAATTTTAGCATATAAAGAAATGCAGCCGACCCCTTTAATTATTTTTATATGTTACAAATTGACTTTGTAATGATGAAAATAGTACTAACGATGGAATAAATATATTGTTCTTTATAAACTCAAATGTTGCATAAAGTTGCGAAAATATTTATGGGTACATCTTATACATCAAATCTTGAATGCATGAATACGATATGCTCAATAATTCGATACATTAAATATGTCATTCGATAAATGTCCATCAATGGACTTACACACTGGGAATTGTTAGCATGTAAGACAAGTCGCTTAATAACTACCTTGTCGGAGACAATCTTATGAATTCCCCCCTATATCCTATTTCATCTACTCATCTTAACGACTCGATAGAACCTAATAAGAGGCAGTTGGGATATGTAGGTCTTCTCCGAGTGATGCATCTATGTTCGCGTGTGTACCTCAGGTCATGTGCAAGATGCAATTGAGCACGTATTCTGGTCACTTTGAATTGCATTCAGAACGCCACATTAGCTGGTAATCTTCATAAGATGGATTAAACAGTCTCGCCTAATATCTCGCCATTATTTAAAAGATCACGCGCTATTTGCAACACGTGAGATTCTCTAATTAAAGCCAATGCATCTCCGTCTTAATCAGTCTCGCTGCAGACACGTCGTTTGTTCGCTACGGATGCAACTGCAGCAGCATTTAGTGCAATGCAGAATGCATGAAACAACAGAGGCGTTATATAGCTCCACACACTTCCTTTCCAAATCTACATGTTGCTCTTCGAAATTAGTCTAACTGGGCTATATTAGGAAGTGTTTATAGACAGAGCTCTTTTCCTCCAAAACTTAAAATCCTTACGTGACACACATGTAGATGCATTCAAAATAATGCACCGAAATACCAAAAAATCATTATACTGGATTTTAGCATGATTTAATTGCACCTGGGTCACCATTGTGCAATTAGCATTCAATACTCGAGTACATCCGTTTGAAACAAATATACCAGAAACGACTCCACGAATTAATTACTATGAAAAAATGTTAGACTTTTTTGAATTACAATACAATAGCCGGTGTTAACAAGCAGACAAAATGTGTCTTTGACACTTTCAAGGACCCATAGATCACGAATTGGGAAACTACGACAAAGACTATTTTGTACAGTGATCCACTGCGAGACCTTTCAATAAGAATAATTTATTTATCAGATTGACTTAACTGCAGCCCAAACTTCATTTCACCAGACCAATATGCGCCTACATGGTGCATCCATACAATATTTTTACTATGCCTATGCTATTTCCGCAAGTGTACACAGTAAGTTAAAAAAGTTTTATTGCAATCGGATGAACGGTATGGAAGCGCATTAAATACAGACAAACAAACATTGATTTTTATATATTAGATTATGCCTATGCTACTTACGCAGTCTTTAGCAATAAGTGGACGAAGTTTTATCGCAATCTGAGTTTATTTGTAGAATCATAAATAGGATTTTTCAGCAAGTGTCAAACTAAAAAATTTAATAGCAAAAAAGTATTAAATATTAACCCTTTGAGAAGTGAGCTAATTTACAATCTTCAAAATCTTAGATGCTATATTTGCTTGTCCGCCACTTATCATCCATACAAATGCACTTACCTGTCAGGACCGCAGCAGCGCGTATGAAGTTTATATTTAACACACTCGTCGCACAACGAGAATCGATGTTGTTTCTCACGGGGCCTAAACTCGATAGTCGGAGCGATATTATAATGCACGGGATAAAGACAGACGACCAGTTATCCGAGTTTGTCCTCCCCCGGTAGTCCCCCGGGTAATCGAGAGTCTACTGTACACAGAGCCGTAATTAGGGTATGAAGCGCCCGTGGCAAGTATCTAACTTAACGCCCCCCCCCCCCCGCCCGGAAATCAATTTTATTTTCTAAAGTTAACCAATACTATTATAATGTAAGTTTTAAAATCATATACAAAGATAGTCCCAAAAGTATCCGACCTAATGTACAGATGGCGGTTACTGTTGTATGTAACTATGATAGAAAGTGTCTAGACGCTATGTTGCTTCCGTAAAATGGTACAGATCATAGAAAATATCGCAAAAAGTCCTAAAAGCGGACGGAGTAGCTATAAGGTTTGTATGCTCAATCGGTCCGTTTTTCGGACCGCTGATATGACGAATGAGCGCCTCGCTATCAGATGCCATGCCTGAACATGACGCTTAGTATATATTATAAAAACGGACAGAGTCAATCAATGTCGGTTCGTGTAAAGTAGAATAGTCGAGTAAAATAATAAACATGTGCATCTCTCGCCGCATTGGTATTCTGCGTTTTGCGCCCCAAGCCAAATTGCGCCCGTCGCGGGCGCCTGCTTTGCCACGCCTTTGTTACGGCCCTGACTTTTTACATACATAACATGTGATTATTCTTAACCCTTAATGAACGATCCAATGTTGATAAATCGGTCGTTCACTTAAAATAGCATTTATGGATGTCCCTAATCAAATTTAAAGGACTGGGATCACAATCATCCGCACAATTACTAATAGACTTATTAGTAATATTTGATAAAATTTATCAATGTAATTTCTTAAAATATTGAAAATCCCAATCCCGGGATCCCGGGACTATTTGTGACATGCGAGGATCGAGATGAAGACTGACTATCTGCATGACAGACCACGAACGTCGGCGCGATTATGATGCAACATATGCATCATCGGCCACGAAAGTGTTAACCGCTACGAAAAAGAAATAATTCAACTATCATTGCTGGTGGGTCAATATTCAAATCTATTTTCTAACGGCATTGTGCCCATATTGAATATTATCGAAAGAAGTCCAAAATTAATCTGTCGCGAATACGGCGGCACTCGTTTCCTTCTTTTCTTCTTCGCTGCGAGCATTTTAATCCGTCTAACTAAATAAGCTCCTTATTCCACAACCGTATGGATTTAAATAAATAAACAGCTAAGTGTTGTTAAATATTTTTGATTCGCGTCTTGGAGAACGATTTTGTAAAAAATGCTCATCAATAAGTCACGTAGATGATTAGCTGCGCTTCACACCAAGTTGGTCTTCATCTGATTACTAATTGTAAACACGACTACTGTTTGTCTTTCTCTGGCCATCGACAACCACGATGACTCGTCCATTACCTATAACCATTTCCACTATACAAAATTTAATAATAGGCCTTCCGTCGGGGTGACGAGCACGTACATTATTTATGTGGGTATAAATTAAATTTATGTTTTTATAGTTCACGTTTCCAAGAAGTGGTCAAATGACGTTGCTCCGGTCGCTCTTCGCGCTTGTTGGGCCATACTAGAACTTATATTAATATTGACATACGTAATGAACAAAGAAGGTCAGGTAAAAGCGCGTAATTAATATTTATAATTGTCCATGGCCGAATCAATATTAAAACGTTTGATTATGCGATTTTCATTAATGGAATCGCTCAAGAATCCGTCTTCGGGAAGTCGTATTTTTTCAAACAAATCAATCCATATGTTAAAACCACATCGTTTACTTAAATCTCCATTCATACAATCTGATCAATTAGCCACCACAAAAAAACATCAATCAACACAGAATAATAGCGCATGTCAAGAACGCCTGTACACACCGGATCGATTCGGAGGCTTAGTTAGTATTTATTAGTAGCTTTTAAAGTTGTTCAAACAAATTCGTTAATTGCAATGGAAATTAATCAGCTTCGAGGGCAATTAAATATGCCCACATTAGCAAATTTGGCCCACACGTTTGAAAGCAAAACCGCAATTCGCGCTTAGTTACTGAAAATTTACTAAAACAGTAGTGTGTATCGCATGAAGGAAAAGGCGAAATAAACTATTGCATTTTGCTGTCAAGCTAATTAAAATGCAGAGAGCACAACACAATACACCCTTACGGCTTAATTTTACATAGGAAATTTACTTGAAATAAGGGATGATAAAATTACTGAGCGAATTCGGCGACTACCGCGTTTAAAAAGAATGCTTAAACTCATTTAGCAAAATAATTAAATATCAAAATGAATTTTTGTTGACCAAATCGCCTAGATTTAATGCATCACAATTTGATCATGTTAATTTTAACCAATACTTATTTAAAATATTTAATAATACATATTTTAGACTATGAAGCGCATCGACATATCATTCGAATTCATATTTCTTGAATCGAAGCAAAAATCAATTTATAACAGTCACCAGAAATGCATGTTTTTCTGGAGCACCTCACTCCAGTCTCCATTTTCATATAACATCATCAATGTGACTGATAAAATTTCCATCTGCTGAGACCCGAACTAAAATTCGCAAAATTCCCGCGATTTCCCGACAAATTATTTATTTCCGTCGCTGCAGATGAATACTTACATACTATAATACCTTGATGTGATTCGTAATTATATTGCGGAGGAATACGAACATTTTGAACCCCGTATCTATTATATTTCATATCGATATTCACATTATTGGAGTCGAGGTGTAGTAAATACATCACCGGTGGGGAAAAGTTAACTTAGCAATTTGAAAAACATATATGTACTGAGTATATGTATACAAAGATTAGACAGTTACTTCCCCATAGGCATCGCCTAAGCTCGCCAATTAGTAGTTACGCCACTGTTTCCATGCGTCCAGATTTTGGTTCAGAATGTCTCGATTTGGTGGCAGCTGCATGCTGGTGAGATGTACGATTTCTGTTAGATAAAAATTTCAATCCCGAATTTTTCGGGATTACATTTACTAATCCCGGGATTCATGAGCACTTAAAATTGTCCGGGATCCCGGGATTGGATTCACTAGATAAGTGTGAACAGGTGCCAGATATAAATATTTTTTTAATCAACACGAAAGAGAGAGAGAGAGAAATAGATCTGGCTACGGGAAGGACGTCTTCCCGAATTAATGAATCGATATCCCGGGAAACGATTAATTAATGGATTTCAAGTGTATTGTTTATGTTTACTAGTAGAAATGAACGCATATTTTGTGTTATCGATAGCATATCTATACAATCAACTCAAACTCAACATGCAAGATACTCTCTGTCTTTGTCTGTCTTCGAACTCAAAGAGTAAGAATGCTCTCTATGAATCACTGGAATTCAGACACAACATTGACTTTACGATAGTCTTTCTATAATGTCTTTCAGATGATCGAATTTGTGCCCCGTAAGAAACGACACCGATTCACATTGGGCGTCGAGAGTGTTAAATATAAGCTTCATACCCGCTGCTGCGTTCGTGATAGATACGTGAGCTTATTGAGTGATGTCTTATTAATCTTTTCGTTAGTGAGCAAATTTAAAATCGATGAAGTCATTGTTGTCATAATCGCTTTACACTGATTACTTTCTGTCAGCTCCTAATCAGCGTAAGACAATCCTCAATTCGAGGCAGAGTCAATTGTAAATGAGCACTTGATAGTGAATACAAGACCACGTCATTTCTTTACATAAACAATGCACAAAAAATCGATTAATTTGCTCCTCCTTTAGAAGGAAATAATAATTGAACAAAGACTCGTTCAACACGCAGCGAAGAACGGCAAGCAGTTAAATAAACAAACACTCTCGATAACACACAATATTCGGTCATTTCTTTGCGTAAACAAATAACACACTTGAAATCGAAATCATTATAAGTCGATAAATTTGGGCTTAACGATCTATACAATCATGCGATGCATATGAAGAAGCTCTCCGTCTCAGTCTCCCGAACTGCGCTAAGTTCTCTCTGTCTCTGTCCGCCTTGGAGCTTCAATGCACAAGAGTGCTCTTTCTGAATAGTGAAGGTCAAAACGGATATTTCCGTAAGTACTCCCATACAGGTTAATATGAAAAATTGCAATAATATATGTTTCATCAAAAAAAAAAAAAATCTTGAATTTAAGGGTGCCCATAAATAAAACTTTGCACGCGGTATATAAAAAGCTATTTGTGGTCCTTATCCCAGATGTTTTCAAAATAAATAATCCTTGTATTTTCATTGAGTTCGATTGACAGTTGATATTTATTCAGAGCCACTTAAAATATTAATTAAAAGATGGATCTCGGGATAATCCCAACATTAGTATCAATTGGATGTAAATATAGATTAAATACGGATTATCCCTTTTATCCCAGTTTTTGTCTTTTAAAATGAAATATAGAATTATATAAAAATTGTAATTATTATATATGTAGTTATTAAGTAATTCGATTTGGGGCTCATTAGATGATGTTAATAATTATTTTCATGGGTGGTTAAATGCATTTAAGTCAGAAAGTTTTAATTAAATTTTTTCATGATTAAAAATGTATATAGTATGAAAAGCAAATCTAAATGGTTGGCATTATACCACATCTTATGAATGCTGTAAAATTACATTTTTTAATGTCGTTTAGAAGGGGCGATGGAACAATGAACGTGGGTGAAGACTTAATGGTACTTCGCCTTCAGCACCAATTGTCTCTACAATCAAAAACAATGTGGTTTTTACCTTCCATTCCACACAATAACCGACTATTAAATAGCACACATTCAATAGGCGATTAAATCAGACTCGTTCGCCGCTCGGCTAGATTTAAATCTAGACCTAAACCAGAAATTGTCGCTGGTAATTTGACGATCCATCATCGACGTCAACGTGTCGCATAAATAGTGTTACATCGTCATTAGAATCACTTCCTTTTGCAGAAAATGCACATCGTAAGCGATATAAATACTTGCCACAATACCTAATTGTATACATTTTAGTCACATTCAATTGTTCCATATGGAAACATAACACCCGTTCGCTTCAGCAAAAAATAACATAAAATGCAAAGTCTCACGTATAAATGGCACGAAGAATATTAGCTGTATCAACATTCCATAAGGAGAACGCTGTTTATTGTAAAGTCTCATACATTTCTGATGACTGTTACGAATATACGAGGTTTCGCTCAAAGATAAGGTATTTTTGTTTATTTAAAGTTGAAACACGTTCATACATCCCTCGAGGGCTCCCCAGGATTATTGCTAAGGTTTACAAAAATGATACGTATTTATTAGAATAAAGCAAGGCGTAATGTTATCTTTATAACCCGAATACATTGCTCAGACAGTATAACAATAAATCATACATAAACTAGACATTAGAATTCATTTTAAAGCATCGAAATGTACGCAAACATATCATATTTCAAAAGCTAAAGCTGAATGATAAAAGAAATATTGATGATGTTGATCCTATAGATCCATAAAAATCGAATGTTAAATTTGAAATTTGAGTAGATTTGGCAGACGCCAAACTCGGAATATAATCAATATCACCTCAAGCGAAAAAAAATCCGACATTAAATAGAATAGGGTTCACCTCGCAACCTCTATTCAAATTTATTCTTTTACCGAAAGAAAAGTATAATTGAACGATTCATCATCGTCAACAGTATTCTCGATGACGACATTATTATACAAGCCCTTAAGCGAGCCCTACTCTTCCCCCATCGGAGAGCGCCCTCTCCTCAAATCCACCCTTATATTTTTCGACAATTCTCCCGACTTACTTCTTTGTCTCCAGAATCACTTTGCATGAATTATAAGAAGGGAAAAATGCGAAATTCACTCTCGCAGAGAATTGAAATATTGTTCAGTCAATGTAGCAAAAGTGTCTGTTAGTGGAGATAAAACAAAACCAGGATAAACTAGCGCACAAAAGAAACTGTCGGTGAAATAACTTCAAGTATTCGCCTGTGTAAAAATAAAAATTGCGACGCGAATAATGATATTGGACGTGTTTTCGGACCGTTTTATTTCCATAATATTTTTTATAAATCTACTAGTAAAATTTACAATTTGAGAGTTGCGGTATAAATACTATTAAGTTCGTTTATAACGAGCACAATTTTAACGAGATCACGGCTATAGCGATCCGAATGGATACCGAAGGGATGAATCGAACAATTTTTTTTAAAATGGAAACTGCCCATAATTTATTCGAGATATCTCTGAAAGCCACATGCAATTGAAATTGGATGACTTGAAAATTTCCATGGAATATCATGAGTCATAATGGAAACATGATACCAAGAGCACTTAAAATTTAGCTCAGTATGATTTGATCCCAATCGAATATTCGATGTTCGAATCTATTCACCCTTTTTTTAATATTCGTAAATTCGGATATTTAAAAAATAATTAAGGATTGATCGGAAACAGAGAGAGAACGCGCAGTTCAGGAGACAGAGAAGGAGAGCTTCCCCGCATATATCGCACGATTGTAAAGATCGTTAGCCCAAATTTATCGACTAATAATGATTTCGATTTCAAGTGAGTTATTTATTTATGCAAAGAAATGCAACCCCCCCCCCCCCCCGAATATTGTGTGCTATCGACAGTGTTTAATTATTTAATTGCTTCCTGTTCTTCGCTGCTTGTTAAATGAGTCTTCGTCCAATAATCATTTCCTTCTAAAGCAGGAGCAAATGAATCGATTTCTTGTGTATTGTTTATGTAAAAAAAATGACGTGGTCTTGTATGCTATCAACACTGCTTATTTACAATTGACTCTGCCTCGAATTGAAGACTGTCTTACGCTGATAGGAGCTGACAGAAAGTAATCGGTGTAAAGCGATTATGGCATCAACGACTTCATCGATTTTAAATTTGCTCACTCCTCAAAAGGGGTGGGGTAAAAAAAAACCTAATTTATGTCATCAAATGATAACCCAAATTAATCAATTTCAAGTGTATTGTTAGTGTTTAACAGTCATTATTTATTAATATACAAGCTTCATACACGCTGCGCGGTCTTGACAGATAAATAGTTTTGTACGGATGATAAGTGGCGGACATACAAAATATAGCATCTAAGTTAAAGTCATTTTAAAATTAACTTACTACTCAAAGGGCTAAAAGTAGAAACGTTCAATGCACTTTTATTTTCGGAATGTGAATGAAACTCTGGCCTTTTTTATTTTGTTAGACTTCAAAATTTCACTGGATTTCTTTGTTTTATTTTTGTGAAAACGCGTTGCGCAACAGAGGAGGCTAATTCTCGCCTTCTTTCGTCAGTATCGGGATCAAGATGATTTTTATCCAATGGAATTAATGTATGTTTAATGAAGTAGAAAAATAAGACACTGTATTTGTATTTTTAAATATTACTAACAAATGTGTACGACGAAATTCCGGGTTATATTTGAATCACCCATGTATATATATGTATATGTAAAATATTCGAATATTTAACCAATTTCATATTTATTCGAATAATTGATTATGGCTGTTGATAGAAACGGTATACGCTCGTTATAACCGAGTTTGATAATATTTTTTTATGTAGTATGTTATAATAAATCACCGTTTTTCACCCAAATGATAGCAAAACATGATTATTAGTCTATTTTCTTAATAACTCATCTTAGACAAGGATGGATTTCATTAAAATTTATAACAGCTCCCAAGTCTGGATCATTAATTTTGAGGAATCGATTGCTGCTCCTCCAAGCTAATAACATCAATGCTACGCGTATGGCTCCAAATTTATCTATAAACTATCAAAAAGTGACTGAATTCGATAACTAATCAATATTCCACAAAGCAAACGCGCGGACATTAATTCCAAGTGGACATTACTAGTGTCATATTTGAATTGGAACAAAGTAAATTTACGTAATTCGAAATAACATTACGCCAATTATTGTAGGCAGTTACCAAGCGCACAAATACACGATTGAAAAATTCAATTGAACACTTATCCGATCGGTGGTTCTCAATCGTTTATGATAAAAAGGGATTTGTAAGCTCTTACCTTTCTTTGCAGATTTGCTCAGATCTTGAGGAATACCGCCGGCGATAGGACTCGGCACCGATGTGGAGCTATTTCTTCTGGATACGCAGAGATCTAGCGGTTGTTCCAGAGCTTCCGCTCCGATCAGCGATCCTTCCCTGGTGGCCACTAAACCACCCCCGTGAAGATTTCCCAGTGAAGGACAACTCACAAAGTTCAGGGTTGCCCCGATCGGAGACACAATCGACGGTGGTCTCAAGAGTCCAGGATCTTTAACGAAATTATTATGCGATTCTAGGCGCTGCGTCAACAACGAATTGTTGGCCATATTTTTAACGTCACTTTTATAACAGTTTTTGGGATCGGATTTATTTTTCGAAGAATCCTTTTTTCTAACATTCATCAATTGACTCAAACCAGATTTGGAGACTTCAGCGTTCGACGGTTTCATCTCGATGTTTTTGAATTGATCCTCCGGCGTTCTTACGCCAGAAATCGGTTGAAATCTCGGACAAGGATTGTTCTGCATCGTCTGTACTGGGCTGGGCGTGCTGATTGCCCTTATTGGCGAGGGGGCGAACACTTTATTATGTTTAATGCCCCAGCCTAAGATGTCGCCTATGGAATGGGGGGTTGGAACCTTCGGGGGCTTCGCATAAACATGGGGGTGCCAGGAAAATTCTTCGATATCACAGGTATTCTCTTGAACGCGATTTTTTTGGTCTATGTAATATGACGTGTCTTCTAATGGGGAATTAATTGGTTGCTGCGCTTTGTATTGATCCTCTGAGTTGTTGCTTATTTTCATGGAATTTATGAAGTTGTCCTGAAACGTGGGCGATCTGATTTCATCATTTACTTCTGGCGAGTCTTTCTTGAAGTATTTCGGAGTAAAAGGGTAATCGTCTTGATCACTGGATCTCCTCTTGTTGTCGTTATTTGAATATTCGTTTTCTTCGTCTGATAAATCTATTTTGAGCCTGTTATCAGCATCGCTGTCGTTGGCACTGTTGGGAGAATTCTTATAGTAATAATCTTCATCGAATCGATCCTTGTTGCATTCATCCCTCTTGGTCTCATACGATTCGATGTTGTCTTGCAAAATCGTATTCCTCTGCAGATATTCAATATCGAACGGCTGCTTTGGATTATCGGATATATCTCCGACAAAAGAATTGGCGAAATCTTGATTTATTTTGAAATTGTCTTTCATTGCATTGGATTCCGGATTGAAATCACCCACAGCAGTTGGAGAATGCACACTTTCACTATAATTGGTATTG
This sequence comes from Stenopsyche tienmushanensis, assembly GCA_008973525.1. Lineage (NCBI taxonomy): Eukaryota > Metazoa > Arthropoda > Insecta > Trichoptera > Stenopsychidae > Stenopsyche > Stenopsyche tienmushanensis. Next base: position 227,690 of record WACJ01000087.1, on the reverse strand, counting down.
TCAGTTTTCAAAAAAGCACACGGAGCTAAGACTGTGTTGTTATTTTCAGGGGTTTTTACTTTGGATACTGCGGTAGGCATTTCGTGAACGGTTTCTGAATTGGTCACTATTGTCTCCGACTGTTGCATCTTGGTGCAACATTTAAATTCTACGCCATGCGTTCGGCTCGTAAAACTAATGTGTTATAGTCTTGCATTTTTGTGCGAAATTTACAACGACGCCGTGGATTGATGTGAATATCTTCCCCTTGAAATATAATCTGAAACGATGAAAAAAAACACATTAAAAAATAATTTATGAAATTACAACAACATCTTCAAAAGACAAATAAGCGAGCCTCGAGCCATTAAGTTGGAGTTATAACTCAATCATAGTGATTTAACGTAAGTCAAATAATTACGGTGAACTATAAATATAAATCTAAATTCTGGACAGTCTTCTTTGTACATCAAATAAAATAAATAACCAATTTGGCCTACATTTAATACACTTTTTATGTAAATGAATCACGATTTTATAACCTGTTGATAGAACAGTGATTTATCGGTTGAAATTGTGCCTCAATCATCTAGAGATTAAATCTATTGAGGATGTGGTGGATATTTTTATTGCTTATTCTCATTCTGATACAAACATATTTTTAAAAAAAATCATTGTGTAGTAAGTTTTAGTAATGGGGTTTTTAGCTACGTTTTATACATAGACCCTATGTCCTAAATTTCAGGGTTGTCGAAACAGATTTTTTTTTCAACATTTTGAAAAAATAACTAAAATTTCACCTTTGAATCGTTATAAATTTTTAATATGTAGTCATAATCAGACCTCTTCGGACAACTTTGTTTTGTAATGAGAGTTCATAATCGTTCTGTTGACATGCTCATTCGTCATGTCAGCACTCCGAAAAGCGGACCGGTTGATCACACAGAGCTTGTGGCCGCTGCGTCCTATTTTAAGACTTTTTGCGGTATTTTCTATGATCTGTACGATCTCAAAATTCCTCCACTAATAAAAACTATATACTTATCTATTTTACTAATTTATACTGCCATCTTAGCTAGTTTTTTAAATTTAAAATTACAAAATCTAATTAATTTATTACCGCGCTCATGAAGTTGAGAACGAACATGCCCTTGCGATGCATGGATATTAAATTCAAATTTTGCACTTTTATTGAGCCGGCTGGCATGCTCCTGAATAGCGGGACCAACAAACAGTTCGGGTCAGTGAAGGGTCCCCATGTTCCTTTGTCTCAGATGTGAAGTGATGGACCCATGTTTTATCCCGAATCGATGCAAAAACTCGGCTTTTTTGCCGTGGAACATCGTCAAACACTCAATTGAAATATCCTCACGACGCCGTTTGTACTTCATTGTGAGCAAACGTGGTACCCATCTTGCGCACAGCTTTCTCGTATTCAAATTTTCTATTACTTGACTTCGACTTGCCACGGGCGCTTCATATCCTAGCTACATGTTATACAAATCATTCAATAAGTCGTTTGTTTTGTGGGCACCTTTGTCATGTAAACTAGTTATTTTGGCAGCCCTATTTCGTGGCTCATACCGTCACCAGATCGGACGCCACTGGATTTCTTATCCTATTCCGTGGTTCGCACGGTTTCTAGATCTGACACCACTGGATTTATTTGCTTAGAGACGCGCCCTATTCTGAGGTTCGCATGGACTTCAGACCTGACACCCCTGGATTTCTTTACCCAGGGACGTGCAAAAGAATTAATTTGGCAGTGGTGTCCACAAAATAAATTGAAATAATAACCGTCGACTTTACAAAAATGAAAGGGGAAATGCTACTTCAGACAACTACAGTTGAAATAAGATAAAAGTTGTAGTGAGTGCATATGAAGCAGAGATGAACAATTTGAACAAATTTTGTAAATACATTTAATAAAAACATCTTAAACATAAAAAGTATTTTCTTAACCCTCACCCAGATAAACTGGTAACACTTCAAGTTTAACAACTTATTGAATGATTTGTATGACATGTAGCATATTATTGGAAAGGGTATAGATAACTATATTTTTTTTTAAAATTAAACTAAGTTCAAAATAATTGTTAGTACTTTGTTAGGGCCTATGTGTGAAATGTAACAAAAGACTCCCTAACTCCCAAAAAAAAATTGTCGGTCCATGTGCAAAATACTGACTAGTGACTAGTTTTATGATTTTTGTAGAACATTTTTTTTATCTGGAACGAATATGATGAAAGCTCGACACTTTAAGGTCAGTTAAAAAAAAACAACGAGGATATTTGGTCCATCGAACTTATTCCGTATATGGGTCCAATAATTTCCAAACAAACAAGGAAGCCATTGTACTGTAATAGAAACACTTACGCATTCCATCATTGCTGAAGCCAGTTCCACATCTCAATCAGAAACTATTTACAATGCTTATTTATTCGCATTTATTCTCAATTATGACATCATATTACAAATGGTCCGTTCGACTATTAGCAGCTACTCCTACTGCCACCGAATGATGAAACATCGCCATTGAGATCAACGTTCTTGTTAATTGTTGTTGGTAGGTTAATTGGCCGACGATTAAAGCAACTCAATCGCGTCAACAGATGGTCGGGGCTTAAATAGCGGAACTGGATAAAGAGGAGAATCGTGGGCGAAGACAGAGAACAAATTAGAATAGAATCATGCTTTATTCATGGCTCGTGGTAATATGTCAATCGGGAGTCGAAATATCTAAGATTTAGAGATAGTGTCGCAATGGCCATATGCAACAGTTAAGTCTTTCGCAGAAACGGCATGTCCCTAGGCAAAGTTGCCGCTGACCACTTTCGAGTGGACAATTGTCCAAGACCATTCGTATGCACGTGTGTTCTAACCAGTAGCTCGTATGTTAGATTTAGTAACCAATCAGTATAAATAAATAAATGTCAACGCCTAACTATGAGAACGACGACAATTACATCTGAAGCAATTATATTGGATTTTCAACCTGTTAATAACAAGATTGTATAAATTTAACGCACGAGAATTACAATGACAGATCAATAAGCGCTTAATATCATAGCAAGGTTTCGTCAAACAATCATTACTAGTTCACGAATGAAGTAACATTTAAGATTTATATCCTTGTTCAATATTAATTCAATACTTAATTTCTTCATTTGGAGACAAAAAAACATGTACCTAATCAGCATTGACAATCCAAATAGTGATTGATCATTGATACTTTGAGAAGTGACCTAATTTAAAACCTTAATAGTCTTAGATGCTACATTTGCTTATCCGCCACTTATCATCCGTACAAATCCACTCATCTACCAGCAAAGCAGCAGCGCGTATGAAGCTTATATTTAACACTCTTGTCGCCCAACGTGAATCGGTGCTGTTTCAAACTGTGTGAATCATCTGAAAGACATTAAGGAAATGCATATTTGCAAGTCGTTATTAATCGATGAATTTGAGTTAACGGTCTACACAATCGTGCGATGTACGCAGGAAGCTCTTCGTCTGTGTCTCCCATGCACAGTTACCGAACTCCGTCTCTGTCTCTCCGAGCTCAACGTACAAGAGTACTATTTCTGAATTACTGGAATTCGCTCGCAAATACGCGATCATCCTACCATACAGGTTAATTAGTCAATCAACAATTTTACTTTATATGATTATAATATAAATGTTTTAATTTAACATAGTCTCCTGATTGTTTTAAAATATAATGTTTATAATGGGATCGAAATATTGCAATGAATAAAATTTTATGTCTGTATGTAACCAAAAATTACATAATTAAAAATTTAATTCCATCTTGTACTTAACTAAAATATTATAATGGTTGTAGAACACTGCTCTAATCAATTTATTCCAATACCCAATTGATAGTCATTGTTTCCTCCCACAGTAATCCTACTTCACGAAGATCACAATCTTTAACAATGACTATTAATACGAAAAACATGTTTGTATTGTATAAATTGCATCGCTATGCGGCTTGCTTATGGATCAGTGACAGCCGTTATAAAATGGTGAACAATAACTGATTTTCAGTTGTGTTCATCAGTGGAAGTTCTATTATTAAATAGAAATATATTGGGGGGGACCCAAAAATATTCACGTATTTAGAACCCTACATTTGCAATAAATTCAAGTAAACTTATTTCAAATCTTGGATGCATTTTGGTTTACAAACTAGTTGTCGGGAGACTCACGGAGACACGATCGTGTCAATTTCTTCTGCTTATTTTTAGTGTCAATTACTACTATCGCTATGTGTTTGAACAACGTATTAGTCATTTCCGTCAAAATCATTTGATTCATGTGTGATCTTAGCATCATTTCTTCTATTTCCTGCCGATCATTTACTGTTTGCTTGAATTACTTTGATTTGTGTCTTTTTTTCGTCTTCTTCCCAATGATTTCCTGTCAAATAAGTCACACCACCTCTGTTTTTGTCTTCTGGATGAATCACACAATTTAATCATTACTGCTACACCGTTACCACCGCGCAAATCACCAACAAAATCTTCAAAATTGTTAAACAACATAAAAATTCGGGTCCGTTTTCTATCGAGCCGTGATGTTGCTATATGAATAAATGGGAATAGACGGGCGTCGAATAGAAAGACTTTCTTCTCTAAATAACTATTTATTCCACACGAAAGAGAGAGAGAGAGACTTCCTTTCTGGCTGCAGGAAGGACGACCTCCCGCAGCCAAGGCTAACCAACCTCTCTTCCGACTCTCGCCTCCTGCGCGTCACTACCCAACCGGCAACGGTGCACACGCAGAACTTTATTGAACCAAATACGCGAATATTTTTGGGTCACTCTAATGTTTAATGTGTTATTTACTTTCATATTTTTATTTTAAGCCATAAGTTTAAATCGATATCTAGCCGATAAAGTAATGAAATTTGGACGGATTTTCGACAAAGCGAAAAGCTCGGAAAACTTATTTTTAGTGACTTATTTTCGGATTTCTATCGGAATGAAAATGTCTCAAAAAGTAAAGCAATACACCCGAGGATCGTATTTTTAGAACTGAAAACCATTTGATGGCACATATTTGCTTACCTTTATTTATCACTTCGAATTCGCACAAGTGCTTATATTTCTCCAATCTTATTTATGCGTAAATTAAAAATGTATTACGGGAAGAAAAAAACGTATTACCGTCGAGGGGAATATATATTTTTGTGAAAACCTCTTTGACAACATCATATCCAACAGGCTCTTTGTCATATGTATGTTGAAAGACAAATTCCCAAAATACCGCAACCACCTACGAACACAAAAAATGTCAATGCTCTTAGAATCGCTATCTGAAAAGAGCTCAAGCGAGAAGATTTCATACACGTGTTTGTCCATAGATATATATTAATTTTTTGATACCGGATAAAAATAAGGATCGGTGAATTTTGTGCGTTGATATTTGATGTGTGGCGTTGATTGAAAATAAGTTTAGGACCCCTGAATCAAAGCTAAATATTTAATATATGCGGGTCACCGTTTAACGCCCGCTTACTGTTCCTACTTAGGTTTAGCGCGTTTATATTAAACTAGGTTTGATTGCTACTTTAATAATAGTAACACAGTGTGGTTCAAAAATATTCAATTATTTTTTTAATATGAGCATGTAAATCAGTAAATACCAAATCCGTTAGCAAATGCATACCACTGCATTAACACTTTCGTGGCCGGTGATGCAGCATAGACATCAGTAATCAATGGATACGGTGATTGAATTTTTATATCTGCAAATGCTGATCTATTTGAAGTCTGATCCTTTGAGATAATCAGTCTTCATCTCGATCCTCGCATGTCACAAAGAATTGCATTGGGAGACGTACAAGCAATAAATTATACATCAATATCAATGCAAACATTGATATTGATTGATCTGGCGAATGTTCTCTGCTGCTAGGTAAAACAATTCAGAACAATAAATAATAACACAAAAAAAGCTATGACTTACATAGAAAAAATGAAGATGCGTTCCATGGATTTTAAAAAACGCATAACTTTGAAATAGCTATATAAAATCGCATAAAAAAAGTTAATAAAAAATAATAGGAAAACAATAGCAGGCAATTAAAAAATAACATTTTTGGTAACATAGGACGTTTTGCATCATTGATAAAATTTTAATTTGAAATACTAATTATTTTAATACAAATTATAATTTCTTTCCAAATTTCGATTAGTGTTGATGATTTATTTCCTAATTTATCCAAAATATCCCGATACGTACTCTTTATGAAATGTAAAAAAAGAAAACATTGGTTAAAAAACCGCACAACTTCGAAATAGCACAAAAAAGGTTTGTGTATTTAGTTGATTTATGAATACTTGAGTAGACTTCTTACTAGTTTAAAAAAGAAGTCGCCAACCCCTAGCATAAGCTTTTGATAATTTGATGCGGCCACGATAGTGTTAACACAAGAAACAAATCAATCAATCTAACTCAATGCATATTTAATGCAAAATAAGCCAGTTATCGTGATTCATATTAAAGTGTGTTTATTTTGTTCGATTCATTCCAATAGCGCCGACGATGAAAGGATCAAAAACGAAATGCATTAAACAGTGATATCATTGTCGTGGCTGCATTTGCATACGCGTCGTATAAAATAATGGGTGCATTTGACTGCATTCAATTTTACTTTATCAATAGTATTAAATAGCAACATAATATGTTTGCAGGCATAAATAGAAGCAGTCAAACGAGTAAATTGTTTCCGTGGCATTTGTAATTGGATCGCTTCTATCGCCCGAAGGCTCCTCGCCCATTGTATTAGCATTTATTTTATTGCAAACTGTAGGCATATTTCCACAATTTAAACAACGACGATTATAGCCAAACGCACTATCGATATGTGCGTATTCGTATTCACCACGATGATGGAGAAATTTGCTAAATTGTCGAGTTTCATCATTGATATCTTTGGATACTGAATGCCGTTAGCGTGCACCGATGAATGAATAAGATCCAGAGCTAATGATATGCCTTGAGATACGATCCTTATTCAAGTACTAATCGGGCTTCAGAGAAACCATTAGCAAGTCGAGACTATGTCACTTAATATGTCATTTCAAACAGAACTGCATTTCTTGAAATATAATGTGTATAAAATTAATGCTGGAATGTCCGAAAATCGCAAATTTTCCGACATTTCCGTGCTTATTTTATAGTCTTATTTCAAGCTTTAATGTAATTTATATCAGGAGTATTGATCTGCATCGAAGAAAAGATGTAATTCCATCATTAAAGATGCCACAAAGAATGCAGAGCACCTAAAAATAATTAAGGACGAATGATAAAGTAGGTCCAATAATCGTATCTTATAGTAATATCAAAATAGATATTTTTAAGTAAATCTTAAAAGAATTGAAAGAATGTTTTTCTATAGTTGAAGGATATTCATATGGGGTAAAAAATATAGGTAAATTGAAATAAGGGCAGTTAGAAAATTTAGGTAATTTTAATTCATATAGATGCTATATTTGCTTGTCAGCCACTTATCATACATACAAATTCACTTATCTGTCAGGAATGCAGCAGCGCATATGAAGCTTATATTTAACACTCTCGTCGCCCAACGGAACCGTTATTGTTTCTCACGAGGCCCAAATTCGATGGTCAGAGCGTAAACAGAAGGAAAAGCGATGCGATATTATAACGCACGGGATAATTTATTTTTAAACAGTTGTCGTCTGAAATACATTATAGAAAGATGTTCGTAAAGTTAACACATGTAAGTCATTATAGAAATACGTAACAGTGAGACGCAGGCATCCGCGGGGAACGCGCCCGTCGCGCATATCTGGTAGACGCGGCAACGAACGAGTTAAATAATTAAACTCTGTCGATAGCACACCTTATTCGGTCATTTCTTTGCGTAAAAATAACAATACACTTGAAATCGATCCATTATATCATTCGCACATCATTATTGGTCGATGAATTTGGATTAATGATTTATACAATCGTACGATGTACGCAGGAAGCTCTCCGTCTCTGTCTCCCATGGACATTTACCGAGCCCTGTCTCTGTCTCTATCCGAGCTCAACGTGTAAGAATGCTCTCTCTGAATCACTGGAATTCGCTCGCAAATACGCGATCATCCTACCATACAGATTTGATGCACAAGAGCTCTAAATAGCGCATCTAATGAAGACTTGCGGCAAATATTAATTTGGAACAACTATTTTGGCAATATCGATAATGAGTCTATGCTTTTACTCATATTGGCAAAATTATTAAAATATAAATTTAATTAAATTTAAGAAACTTAATTTTAAAATGCAAGATTTATAAGATTAGAATATGAATTAACTTAAAAATCAATAAATAATGCTGTATGTATGTATAATATATGATTCCAGGTGGGTGTAAGACTCCATAATACCCACCCATAACACCCCAGGGAGGGGGAGCCAACTCTATGCTCGTGGGCAACGGTTGAAACCCTGGGGTAAGGATGTGGAGTAGATATGCGCGAAAATAGCCTCATCAAACGCAGCTGGGGTAGTCCAGCTAACATGAGTTGGGTGCGCAGGTCACCCTCCACCACATAAAGGAGTTTATGGAACGGCCGATTACAGTAGTTGGTGGAGACTATATCAAAGGCTCACCACTATCCTCAACAGCCTAGGCATACAGGGGAAAGCGGTTTTAGACTGTTCGAACGGCGACTCCGTGGCTAGGTACTACAAATGACCGAACTGATACGAGCAGTGGCGTAGCTAGGTAACCAAGGGCCCTGGGGCAAATTAAAAAAATGGGGCCCCACTGCTATGTAAACTGATTAGGTTTTATCAAATAAAAATATGAAATATACAAATACTTTAAAAATGCTAAGCTACTTAACGCTTTCGCGCGCGCACATCGTCAATCCCTTCGTCGCTGCAGCACATGAGTGCAAATAAACCTCGCTCAACCTAAACCTCGCCCCGGATTAGTCCTATGCGTACCGCGCTCCCAGACACAAAAAAAAACCATTTATAAAACATGGATCCAAAACATAGAGGAAGGTTATTTGACAACGAACCTAGAGGAACCAAAATTGATGCCAGTGTACTTAAATTGATGAATCTGCCAACCTACAGAAAGAATTTAGGGGAATTCCCTAGGCATAACTTATGAATTTCTCTCAACTGAGTTGTCATGATTAAAGTGGGGTTGTAACCTGTCAAATTAATTTTGAAAATGGGAGAAATTTTCAAAAGTTCAGTTCGATCGAGATTTCTGGTAAGGATTCAAGGGCCTCCTGAGCTTGAGGGCCCCGGGGCACTGCCCCGCCTAGCCCCTTGGTAGCTACGCCACTGGATACGAGTATCATGGGGAAGGGACAGCCCCTGCAGTCCATCATCGGCTGCGACCCCCTTCAAACTGAGGTTGGACTCTTGGTAGCAGTGAACCTGCGGTAGTATTCATTTGAATTTAGCTTGAACCTTTGTCCTTCCTCCTCCGCCACACCCTCGGGTGAAATAGTCTGAAGCTGGTTTTCCTGCAGAAACCTATCTTCCTCTAAAGGGCGCGTACCAAAAGGGGTGGGCGCCTGGATGCTCTGCGCCTAGTGTTTCTAGCGGGGTTAAAAGATCAGTGGTAAGAGTGTAAAATTTTATATAGAACAGTCACCCTTATTGTAAATTCGAATGTATTTAGGTATCATTTGAGAGAGTGTTAACACATTCCCGTCGGGTTACGCATAGAATTATCATTCGCTTGACGCGGGGCGTACTTGCGAAAATTTGCAATTTTAGAGAAAAATGCTCTAATTTTTTAACTAGTAAGTACTTTTTAAAAAAAATGTTGATAAAATGTTTAAGGCATTTCACTGTATCTTGCCTGTCAATAAGATAAAAAAATATTTTATAAATTATCATCTGTCTTTTATTATAAAATATCATGCATTTATACATAATACATGGGTTTGAGGCAAATTAGTTACTCCCCGTAATTTAGGGATCAATTTGCTTATAATCTATCTTAGAAGGGGGTGAGGGGGGGTGAGCTAATGACCCTCTATTTAGTCGACCTTTTTTGAGGTGACTCTTTCGCTTGGAGATTCTTCCGATCACTTTAACGATTGAGTTAACAACGGGTCAATGGGCATTTCTATAGTTGACAAGTCTACCTTCGACACGTGTAACCGCAATAACCCAAATTGCAAACGACTCCATGTGGCGATGGAAAAAATGAGGATAAAAACATCACGTCGATACAATTTGACACATTTACGATATAATTGTGAAGGGTAATTAATTTATTTATATCGAAATAAACGGGGAACGCTTATTGCGACAGAAATAGCTGAAGGGCTTTAGGTTAATTATTTTGAAGTCGGCTTATACGTCTCTATGGGTCTTGAAAAAGTTTTGATACTTTGAGGTCAAGGCTTAACGATTCATTTCTTAAACACGCCTTGCTATAATTCTGCTAAAATTTCCTCCTCATAATGTAAAACGGTTCGGAGTAACAAATAAACTTTGTTGTCAGCTTATGATAATTTTCGCACAATATGAATTTCAAAATAGTCCCCTTGGCTAAACATAGCATAGAGTAGGTTTAATTTCGAATAGAATTATGATATTTCTGACATAAAATGTACTTGACCTTATATATATATATGAATAGACCATCTATGTTTCAATTTTGCATAGATTATCCACTATAATGCGCAGTAGAAAGTTATAATAAGTACCAAGTATTAAACTACATATCAATTCAATAATAAAATCCATTGTCAAAGAAAATTTTATGGTACATATTTTCTATTTACACGATCGTAAAACGAGATACATGAACATTTTACACTGTTCCTAATTAAATTGTATGAAAGTGAGCCGAAATTTCGACAATTTACAACGACTAAAAACGTCGAGGAATATCTACGTTTGAGAATTATTTTATGTTTGGCTAATTAAATAATAATCGGCTCGATGATAAGGGGTTGAACTTTAAATGATAGCCATAATTGTTTGAAATTTCTCAAATTGAACCAAGCTTTTCAATTGTGACACTGCTTTAGTCATGTGCCAAATTGAAATATCAAATGAGCAAAAACCAATGACATAATCGTTTTGTAAATGTATTTATACCACCTTAAATTGCCTAAAAAGCAATTATGTTTGTTGATTGGGGAACTATTGATTTGTTTCTACATTCAAGTATTGTTGATTGTCTGATCTACCTAAACAAATTTATATTTGCATATGAGGCTCATGAGCTTGGGGCGTAAAACGCAGAAAATCGACCCAGTCGAGAGTTGCACATGATTTTTATTTTACTTGACCATTCCACTTTACATGAATTAACACTGATATGAGTCTGTTCATTTTTATAATATATACTAAGTGCTCTAATCCGATCCGTTATGGCGTCCGATCGCGAAGTACTCATTTGTCATGTAAGCGGTCCGAAAAGCGGACCAATTGGACACGCAGACCTTGTGGCCACTTCATCCTAATTAAAAAGTTAGATCATTTTTTCTAATATTGCCAATATTCAACATTTTTTTGCAAGTACGCCCCGCGTCATGCGAAAGACAATGCTATGCGTATCCCGACCGGAATGTGTTAGTCCTTTATTCAATAGTTTGAAACAATCAATCTTTCAATTTTTATGATACCTGTAAGTAGTGCCACGATTATGAGGTTGAACTTGTAAATCATTCATCTTGAGTTTGATTGACGATCACATTTAAAAAAAACATATGTACAGCATGAAAAACCATGTCAAAATGATTGGCAATAGTTCCATAAAAAGGATTGCTAAAAGTCCACCTCAAACAAAAATTTCTTGATATGTTGATATTTTTATAGATTCCAGATAAAGAGAAAATCCACTATACCAACATTTGAACTGTTATAGAAAAAAATCAAGCGCAGAGATCCACAAATACTTCAAGTACGTCTTTGAGCCTAATTCCAAATAATGATTCGGCGTTTATTTAAATTATAATGAATTTTCATATGCATTAAGCCTATAACTATACGCTGGTACTAAAAAAGCTCCGACCACATTTTGCACATACAAAGACCGCAATGGTGACGAGCAAACAAGAGCTTTAATATGATTTTTGCGTCAAACGCGAAAGATTTATAATTAAAAACGCACACAGTTTTATCCGTGTTTGTTTTAATTAATGTTTTCAATTTTACAATAAACAACGCCCTCCAGCCCCGATGCGAAAATTAAACTTAACAATGGCGCCGAAATAATTAATGTGGTCTGCTTGATTGAAACGCCATTGTATGGTCAACCTGCAAACGGTAAAAACACCGTGCCAGATAATGCTATTAATACGCACCGGTCAAGCCATCGTCCGAAATGTTCAATTTCCGATGAATTTTCCGGAAAATTGATTTCGCTTAGATTTGATTAAAAGCCACACATGTGCGCCAAGCATGCGTCAACTTGTATAACAAAATTAAGAGCCCAAACTACAGTTATTCATCGCAAGTACAATTCGCGAGATGGACAGCGGTTATTTTGCTCTTTTCTATATTTATGCTAAATCAAAATGCTGAAAGGCAAGAGGAAGTTGACTGATAACATTTTTCGCGTGAAGTTGTGTTCTTCCCGCTTATTTTCCAACAGTCTACATTACATTGGTGTCAGAAATGGGTTTCCAAAGTTCACTTTAAAAGTTCTTCCGTGGCTTATAAACACCCAAATGCAAAGGCTAATCTATGTATTTTTTTTGTTATTTTTATTTTTAACTGTTATGAAACAGAATCTCATCGTGAATTTTAACCTGTATGGTAGGATGATCGCGTATTTGCGAGCGAATTCCGTTGATTCAGAAGGAGCACTCTTGCGCATTAAACTCAGAGAGAGACAGAGACGGAGCTCGGTAACTGTGCATGGAAGACAGAGACGGAGAACTTCCTGTGTACATCACACGTTACGCACTAATAATGATGTGTGAATGATATAATTAATCGATTTCAAGTGTATTGTTAATGTTTACTTGAAGAAATGACAGAATACTGTGTGCTATAGAGAGTGTTTATTTATTTAACTCGTTCGTTGCTGCGTCCACCAGATATACGCGACGAACATTCCCCCGCAAAGGCGCCGTCGCATCATTTTGGTGGACGTTTTCTTCCTCCGGTCAAATATGATTAAACGTGTTTTTTCATTTATATTTAATAATAATAAAATATATTATACATAACATTAATATTAGGTTGTCCCATAAGTTTCTTTCGCAAATGAACACAAATCTAATCATAGTCATGGTTGAAGAAAACCCGCGATATACTATTAGCGAAATAGCTAACAAGTTAGAAATTCCACGAACATTCGTCCACAATCATCTGATAAAATTGGGCTACATCAATCTTCAGATATGTGGCTTCCTCATGAAATGACTGACTCAAATAAACTTCAGCGTATTTCAACATGCGATCTTCTTTTCTAACGACATAATAGCCAACCTTTTTAGAAGAGAATTGTCACTGGAGATGAAAGTTGGATACAACGGTCTCGGACCAAGGGTACAGAAGCTTTAACTGTAGCCAAACCTGGCCAACATCCAAAAAAAGTTTTGCTATGCATTTGGTGGGACTGAAAGGGGGTAGTTTATTATGAGCTACTTCAGCAAGGTGAAACGATTAATTCAACAAAATATTGTTTCCAACTAGACAATCTAAAGGATGCAATTTCCAGAATTAGCGAACAGACGAGACGTTGTTTTTCATCACGATAACGCCAAGCCTCATGTGTCTTTGCTCGTCAGAAATAAATAATTATCATTTGACTGGGATGTTTTACCTCATCATCCATACTCTCCGGACATTACCCCTTCAGATTAATATTTATTTCTTGCATTGAAAAATTATTTACGTGGTAAAAATTTTAATTCAAAAAATGATATAAAAATGTATCTTGATCAATATTTTGTCATCAAACCTGGAAAATTTTGGCAAGAAGACATCATGAGGCTTCCGGAGAGATGGAGAAAGGTAATAAAATATAATGGATCATATATTATTCAATAAATTTTGATGTTATACAAATGATTGTTTATTTTTTTTTTAATATGAAAACGAAAGAAACTTATGGGGCACCCTAATATTTGCCCTGCCGAATTTTATGAATTTTTAAACCGCGAAACACTTTTTTCGCTTTCTTATTTTCATTGTCGTACCTAGCCTTTTTCGACCACAACCATTCTCTTACTAGAAGTTCCCGGAATTTTCTGATTTGAATTTTAAAAAAGTATGCTTTTCAACTGAATGAAACTTTGCACCTTTTTATCTTCACTTTGTTTTTGTTAATTTGACTAATGACAGAGTCAAGCGTATCAATCTAATAATAAAACAACACCTGAAAGAAGATGCGCCATATGTCGCAAGTCTTTATCCCGTGCGTTATAATATCGCATCGCTATTTCTTCTGTTTACGCTCCGACTATCGAATGTGGGCCCCGTAAGAAACAACACCGATTCACATCGGGCGACGAGAGTGTTAAATGTGAGCTTCATACGCGCTCCTGCGTTCCTGACAGATAAGTGGATTTGTACGGATGATAAGTGGCGGACAAGCAAATATAGCATCTAACTCGAAGGCTTAAGGTCCATCGACGTCGTTCTATGAAAGTGTCCCTGATTAAAATAGCGTATTTCTCGGGAGAGCGTCATTGTGCTGTCATTTAATTTAATCGACGCATTATAGAGGTTGGCTAATATTCAACTGTCAAATGTGCATTTTGACAACATAATCTATCGGCCTCGATGCTATAATAACCGTTTACATATTTTCAACCATGCGTCATGTATATTAAATAAATAAGCTGAGTCTACGAGTGTCATATGTCCATAGCCCCATTAGTGTTGGTTGATTTGTTTAATTAAATGCGGAATATGCATACAGGCTTCAAATTAATTAGAAATCATTGACGATGCGATTCATCGACGTATTGTGCATATTTATTATTGGTGTCGTATCGGAATAGTAATTCGCGTAGATTCTATAGAAATTCTGCGGGAAAATCTTATTGGGTTCCGTTCATATTCATACAAGTTCAGAAACTGGTTCAAAATATCCCAAATTATCAATATGGGTTTGAGTTTTGATTCGATGATTCATATAAGCAAAAAATGTACCTATTGTGTTAAATTGATATAAATGTATTTTAGATTGTGCTTTAATTGCACTGTAATTAATCCAATGTTATGAACAAAGTCATAGTTCTCTTTAGCACTGACTAAGAGAAGTCACGTTTTCGTGATTGTGCAAATGGTTGATTGTTTATTTGTTTTTTTTTTTTTTGCTATCAATCCATTTCCTTGTTAGGTTTCAATGCTAAATCTTAAAAGCAATTGTACGAATTAGTTCTTGAAATGTCTTAATTGGATCAAAATATCCAAACATTGAATTATATATTATTATTTGTATTAATTTATTAAATTAGTCATTGGTTGCAAGTATAAATAATTAATAGGAATTGAGTGTGTAAAACAATTATGATAATCATACTCTCCTTAAAATCCCATTTCTTTTTATCAGACATAGGCTATCTTTATAGGAGATTATCCAGGAATAAAGAATTTGTATGTGATATTTTTCTATAATTTTATATTAATTAAATTGGGTTAACACTGTCGTGGCCGCATTAAAAGATCAGCCCATTGAACGTGTTACTTTAAATAGAAATTCCAAATTAATTCAACGTATTCATTGACTACTGATGTATATGCTGCATTGATCATGATGCATATGTGGCATCATGCGGTCGCCAATGGTCAAACCCGTGATGATGCAATATATGCATCACCGGCCACGAAAGTGTTAAAATTAATTAAATTTACAGTATTGCAATCATAGGATGCTTTACTTTATTAATCGTATAAATACTTTATTTTTTAAAACAAGAAAATCAAAGTGAGCCAGTATTTAAATTAACAATCAGAAATATTAAAAATCCTCTAAATTTGTTATTTGCTTTTGCAAACTTTTATAAAATTAGTCAAAAATTTAACACATAATACAGTCTAAAATAGATTGAAATAAATATTTTACAATATTAAACATTTTTAGACCAAAGATAGTTCATTTTTAACATTCGTTAGATAACAATATTTTAAGCATATTCACTCACCATGCAGAAATATGAATTTGATTCAAACACGATCTGAAGGAATCATATTTAAGCTATAAATTATATATTTTTCTGAATTACCTATGATATGAAATTTTATGAAAGATAGCAAAATTAGCACACGCGTTTATATGACACCATGCAAAACATTTTGATAAAATTTAGAATGCAGATCCTACTAAAACATATACTTTATTTTGGCTGTCAAATCGTTAGACACTAAAAAAAACTAGAACTAGGATTTATACTAGAACTTAAATTTATATCAGGAATATTCATATGCATTGAAGATTATTATATACAAAGAGGACAATATTGCATAATAGAAGAAAAATTTGATAAACCCTAAATTCGCTTTTATTTTAAAAAATGTTTTGATTAAATAATGTTTAAATATCGAATTCCATTGATATAAAGCTGTTGATTATTAACCCTTTGAGTAGTGAGCTAATTTAAAATCTCCATAGTCGTAGATGCTATATTTGCTTGTCCGCCACTTATCATCCGTACAAATTCACTTATCTGTCAGGACCACAGCAGCGCGTATGGAGCTTATATTTAACACTCTCGTCGCCCGATGTGAATCGGTGTTGTTTCTCACGGGGCCCAAATTCGCAAAGCGAACAAAGCGTTTCGCGGTTTAGAAATTCATAAAATTCAGCAGGGCAAATATAAGGGTGTCCCATAAGTTTCTTTCGTTTTCATATTAAGTAAAAAATAAATAAAAAATTGTATTACATCAAAATTTATTGAATAATGTGTGATCCATTCTGTTCTATTACCTTTCTCCATCTCTCCGGAAGCCTCATAATGCCTTCTTGCCAAAATTTCTCAGGTTTGTTGCCAAAATATTGATCAAGGTACATTTTTATATTATTTTTTGAATTAAAATTTTTACCACGTAAAGAATTTTTTAATGAAAGATATAAATAATAATCTGAAGGGACAATGTTCGAAGAGTATGGAGAATGAGGTAAAATATTCCAGTCAAATCGTTCGCTAAATTTGGCCGTTTTCTGGCAATTGCATCCTTTAGACCAGTGGTTCCTAACCTGGGGGGAATTACCCCCCGAGGGGTAAAACGGCTTTTTTGCGGGGGTAATGACGATATTCATTTTTAGTAGGTAGATATTATAATAAAATGACAAATGAGCGTCATGTGGCTTGCACTCTCTTCCAAGAAGTCTCTCACTGTGTTCTAATGCCTTTCTAGTAATCCTTCTCGCAAGGAGAGGGATGAAGAGACGAGAGACGAAGACGTTTCAGTTTCATTTTCTCTCGAGCACTAATTTGCACGTTTTGCATTTGTGACAGTATCTAAAGTGACACAAAAAACTTGCAAATGCAAATCAAATTTAAGTTTCACATTAACCATCATTAAATTAATCAAAGAAGTATGTTAAAATTGCAATTTTATGATAAATAAAGGCTATTTGTATGTATATGTTGTTTTCTTCAAAAAAAATTTAAAGGGGGGTAAAATCAGTTTCCCTGATAGGTTGTAGGGGTAATGAGACTAAAAAGGTTAGGAAACACTGCTTTAGACTATCTAGTTGGATGCAATATTTTGCTGAATTTATTGTTTCACCTTGCTGAAGTAGCTCAATAACCTACCCCCTTCCAGTCCTACCAAATGCATAGCAAAACTTTTTTTTGATGTAGGCCAGATTTAGCTACAGTTAAAGCTTCTGTACCCTTGGTTCGAGACCGTTTACGTTGAATATTCTAATAGAGTAACCAACTTTCATCTCCAGTGACAAGTCTCTTCAAAAAAGTTTGACTATTATGTCGCTGGAGAAGAAGATCGCATGTTGAAATACGCTGAAGTTTATTTGAGTCAGTCAATTCATGAGGAAGCCACACATCTGAACGATTGATGTAGCCCAGTTTTGTCAGATGATTATGGACGGATGTTCGTGGAATTTCTAGCTTGTTAGCTATTTCACGAACAGTATATCGCAGGTTTTCTTCAACCATGGCTATGACTTGATCTGTGTTCATTTGCGAAAGAAACTTATGGGATAACCTTATATATTAGAAGGAATTGTATTATTTTTTACAAAAACATGAGATATATTCTCGATCGCCAGGAAGCGAAAAAAATGTAATAAGAGTCGCAACAAACGTCCACCGAAATTATGCGACGGGGCCCGTGCGGAAGAATGCCCATCCACTATGCACGCTGAACGCAGCGATGAACGAGTTAAAAAGATCAAAAACTTATGCACCATCCTAATATAATGACAGCGGGAGATATAATGCGTTCTACAACGGATAAAAACCATATGTATTATGACTTTATGCTAATTGCTGAAATGAAATACGATACTATTACATGGGATGATGCTCGGGTGCCATATGCCATAAAGTCAGATTTAGAACATCATTTATGGCCGAAACATTTATTTTTCTATTCCGCAAGAAAGAAACTGTATCGTATAAGGAATAAAGTGTTTAAAACGGACTGTTTATTTGTTTGGCCGTAAATATATTTCTCTTCCAGTTAAGCGGATTAAAGCGTTCGTAAAATAAGAAGAAATGCGACAGAAAAATGTATGAAGCTTTTATTAAAGCAAGTCCTTGATTTGTGAGATAAAGACATTGTTTTCGAGAATTCGCCCCTCGGATGGCTCCGAATCTGGAACTCTCGCCGGTGTATCGGAGATTTACTGGACATAATATCGCTTTTCGCTGAATCGGAGAGCCAACAAAGGGCGAAATAAAGAATTTAATGGCGGAAAGCTTCTTACTAAGATGAAAAGTATGATTCGACGAAAAAAAAAGCCATAAGAATGGATTGCGGGTCCAATCTCGTCAGCACGAGCTGAAGCTTCGTTTGAAATATATGATTTAATTGCCAGAGCTTTCACACATCAAAAGCGGGCGGCACTAATGGCTCGGCGCTCTTGACTCTCAGTTGGTATGCATGACACTTGACGGCAATTAACTTGAGTATGCCAAAAGTAAAAAAAATATATATATGGAAATGTGCTCCGCAACGTGTGTTGGCAACCTTTATAAATTCAAGCAGAACCATTAAGAAAGACCTTCTTATATTAAGCTCCATAGAGAAATAGCAAAAGATGAAGCATTCCATACGCTTGCGGTTCTCTTTTATAGCAAGGCTATCAGGTAGATCAAGTTTTGGACTTACAGTATAGTTTCTGAACTCTTTTTACATAGAATCAAATTCAAATCATATTTTATATTAACACACTTTCTTCAGTAGACATATATTAGTAGAACCCAAAATGGCTTTCGTTTTATTACTTGACCGTTTTTGCACCTAGGCTGCTGCACTTTCAAGCGTGTTTTGTGCTCTTTTGGTGACTATACTCATCAAGAATAAATTGTGATTTTTAAAATTCAAATTTAACCACCCAATTTACCATATATCGAATTTCGCCAAGTGAAGGGTTTATTTGAATTTTAATGCTTTATCATTTTCTCAAAAAAAAAGTCCACAACGCGTGCTTTATTAATTAACTAATACTATTATAATGTATGTTTTAAAATAATATACAAATATAGTCCCAAAAATACCCGACCTACCGTATAAATGGTGGTTACTGTTTAAAAAAATACTATGTGATCGTACAGATCATAGTAAATGCCTCAAAAGGCCCTGTGAGAGAACGGAGAGGACCATAAGGTATGTATGCTCAATCGGTCCGCTTTTCGAACCGCTGATATAACGAATGAACGGCTCGCGATCGGATGCCATACCTGAACGTAACGATAACGAATAAAATAGGGATTAGACAACTTAGTATATATTATAAAAATGAACAGAGGCAATCAGTGATGGTTCATGTAAAGTAGAATAGTTTAGTAAAATAAAAACCAAGTGCAACTCTCGACTGGGTCGTTATTCTGCGTTTTGCGCCCCAAGCCCAGTTGCGCCCGTGGCGGGCGCCTGCTTTGCCACGGCCTTGTTACGGTCCTGCTTCGGATATATAAAAAAAACTACCCCCTAGATCTATATTTCTAACTTATTTACCCCATACAGCGATAATAGCGCGGGAAGATATAAACAGCCTTGGATGGAAGACAGTCCGTCGGATTTCCATCTTTTTAGATCCATGTAGCATTTTTTGATGAGAAAAATCACAAGGCAAACGATGAGGTACAAAATGGACTTTTAGAACATTTTCGTTCAAAGTCCGTGATATTTCATGACAGAGACATTTAAATGTTACCAAATAAGTGGATAAAGGTTATATCTAACGATAGAAATTACATTGCGTAATAATATGTTAAAAATAAAATAAATATGAGCATTCAAATCTTTCATTTAAAAAACGAAAATCTTTATGGGTACATCTATTAATATGGTTTTTTTTCACGATTACTATAATGCTGGTTAAGTAGTTTGTATCATATTGATTTAACGTAGTGTACTTAGTAATATTTCTTTGCAAGGCCATCAAAAATACCACATCGAATGATGTTGATGACAAAAAAGTTCACCCAAAGACGGTGTAATGTAAATTATGCATTTTAAATTTAATTGTCGGTATTTTTTCCAATTTACCGGTAATTACCTATGGCACTTTTCGAGTAATTTACCGATAAACCGACAATACGAGCTCGAATTGGTACAAATATAATCAATATAATTTTATGAAATAGATACACTGCAACTAACAGTAACATCATCGGACATTTCATATGAAAGCAGCATTAATAGATATTTCCCAACAATACAAACACGGCTTAAATGATCTATTGTAAATTCCACTATTTTGTAATGCATAAACAAACAAAAAAATAAAGTCGTTGATGCCATAATCGCTTTACACCGATTTTTATTTAGCCCCTAAAGGAGTACTGGGATAGTACTCCTTTAGGGGCTAAAAACGCGTCCCGTGTCAGGTGAAAGAACGCTATGCATAACCTGGTGGGAATGTGTTAAGAGTGCGTTATGTTTTTATTAATTGTCAAATCAGTTATCACAACACGTTTTGATAAATATTTTTATTTTTAAACGAGTTATTTTAGCAATATTTTCGTAAATAAGAAAACCACAATGAATGAAGGATTTTTATTTCTTCCGCATGATTATTTTGAAACAACAAATATAACTTGTGGTGTATATTTATTAGCACACTTTACCGGAAGCCAAATTTTAATTTAAAATTGCATGTATCTGATTATAAAATGTAGGAATATTTTATTAATGCAGATTTAGATTTCACAAATAAATTCATAGAACTTACGAATTTAATTGTAACAACATGTTTAATTGGCCAATAAAATTAAGTCATTGTATGTACAATTAATACATAATTAATGCTTGGTATTTGAAATTAATTTAATAAATATTGTTAATATAAGTATGATCGACGGTTTTAAATATCATTGTATGTGATTACAAATAAAAAATAGCGATTAGATTCAAATTGCATGTGAAATTGGAGGTGTTTGATTTTTGCGCTTGTATTATATTTATGAACGCTCACCCTGCGTGCCACCTGGATGACAGTGTCGAATAACATCACTTGCAGCGTTCTTGCTTGCAAAAATAGTAATAGCAGCTATGATTCATTTAACAACGTAGAATAACTAAATGCACAAGAAATAAATTTCACTTATGTTACTAAAATATTAATTCGAAATTTTATACAAATTTCTAAAAAAAAGGCGTATAAATACTGTTTTTAGTTTTGTATTAAAGAGCAATTATACTGAAATATTATCAACTGTCCCTCGACTTGCGTGTTATTTTGTAAAAAAACGTCCTTAAAAAAGCTGTGTGAAATAGTATTTATTAAATTGCAATATGATTAAATTCAAAAATATTAATTTTATAGCATAAAATATAGCAATAACTAATAATAAAAACGGTGTTATTGAACCCATATATTGATCTTATGAAAAAAGATCTTATTGAAATACGGTAGACTCTCGATTATCCGGGCTAATGCTGGGCACAAAGGGCACGGATAGTCCAAATCATCAAATTTCTACTTGGTTTCTAATAAAGCGTCATATTTACAATACAAATTTTCATAATTTTAATACTCACTATTTTAATTTTTAATGCCTAATGTTGTTGATATTGATCAAGTTGTCATCTTCATCGACATGAGGAATATGACATCTTGACATCATGATGATATCATCCCCATGGAATGGCACTATTAACCTTTCCCTTGCCCTGCTAAAAAACAGTCGCGCGCTACTATGATATGTAATTGGTACACCATATGAAACACTGAATATCTGTTATATTTCATATCGATATTCCAATTATTAAAGTCGAATTGTAGTAAATACATCATGGTCAAGAAAAGCTAAATATGTGTAGATTTAATTCGTCAGATTAACTGCGACATCTTCCGTCTCTCTTTAGGCGCAATGTGGTAATCCCGAAAATCCCGGGATTGAAATTTTTTTCTAACAGAAATCGTACACCTCACCAACACGATAAATCGAGACATTCCCGGCGAAATCTGGACGCTTGGAAACAGTGGCGTAATTACTAATTGGTGAACTTAGGCGACGCCCAGGGGCGGTGACTGTCTAATCCAGTGGTTCCTAACCTGGGGGGAATTACCCCCCGAGAGGTAAAACGGCTTTTCGGCGGGGGTAATGACAATATTCATTTTTAGTATGTAGATATAATAATAAAATGACATGAGCGTCGTATGGCTTGCACTCTCTTCCAAGAAGTCTCTCACTGTGTTTTGATGCCTTTCTAGTAATCCTTCTCGCAAGGAGAGGGATGAAGAGACGAGAGACAGAGACGATACAGTTTCAATTTACTCGAGCACTAATTTTGCAGGTTTCGCATTTGTGACAGTATTTTAAGTAAAATGACTTCTGCTTCTGGAAAAAAGCGCTTGTATAAAGAAGCATTTCCACAATGGGGTTTCACGAATATTGTTGACAGGAATATGGAAAAGCCTCAGTGTGTTATATGTAATAAAGTTCTTGGTACAAAGAGCATGAAATCAAGCAAACTTAAAGAACATTTCGAGAATGTTCAAGGAGTTGGCTGGTGAAATTTTTAAAGACGAAGATGTGTCAGCCAAAGTAGAATTTCTCAGACTACTCCAGAATAGCATTTTCAAAGAAGTGGAATTTCAAAACTATGACTTCTGTACATTTTGGTGAAAAGTAAGTGCTAAATATCCTATTATAGCTGATAGCTCTAAGAATGTGCGTTGAGTGAAACTAAACATAACTAAGTAAAGTAAAAAGTAATTTCCCATAGTTTTGTGCAATTTCACGATAAAAAAGGCTATTTGTATGTGTTATGTATGTTGTTTTTTTTTTCAACAAAATTTTGAAGGGGGGTAAAATCAGTTTCCCTGATAGGTTATAGGGGTAACGAGACTAAAAAGGTTAGGAAACACTGGTCTAATCTATGTATACATATATGTTTTTCAAATTGTTATATTAACCTTTCCCTACCGGTGATGTATTTACTACACCTCGACTCTAATAATGGGAATATCGATATGAAATATTATAGATACGGGGTTCAGAATTTTTGTATTCCTCCGTAATATAATTACGAATCACATCAAAGTATTATAGTGTGTAAGTATTCATCTGCAGCGACGGAAATAAATAATTTGTCGGGAAATCGGGAATTTTGCGAGTTTTAGTCCGTGTCTCAACAGAAAGGAATTGTATCAGTCACATTGATGGTGTTACACGAAAATGGTCCGTCACCACCTCGAACTAGCATTTAAATATCTGATGACGATACCTCCAACGAGTGTGGAGGCTGAGCGTGCATTTTCAGCAGCAAGTTGCCTGACTTCCAATATCAGATCCAGACTAAATGACGAAACACTAATGTTTAATGTAAATGTTACTTCGGGTATATTTTCAAAATAATATTTGAAACTTTTAATGTTTTTTTTTAATTGTATTTTTATCTTTTCTTAAATAGATAAAATTCTTTGGCCTTCAAGTGATTTTTTTATATTGAATAAATAGACTTATTAATAATTTTTGATCAAATTTATCAATGCAATTTCTTAAAATATTGAAAATCCCAATCCCGGGATCCTGGGACTGGTCACAGAATTGTCTAATGAAATCCCGAAATCCCGGGATCGAAATTTTGGCTCGGGATTGGATTCCCTAGCTGCGGACACATTACATCTGCATTAACGACAGCGATTGCTTCTTGCGCGTGCACCGTTCTCGATTCGGTAGTGTCACGCAGGATAGCCTTGACTGCGGGAGGACATCCTTCCCGCAGCCTTTCGTGGATCATAAAGAAATTATCTAGGACGAAAGATTTCATGTTGACTTTACACAGACTTTGTATTTATTTCAGTTCCCTTAAAAGATCGAAACCTCTTTGCTTTCACAATTACCAAAAGTTTCATTTTATTAAATTAAGATGGCTCTTCTCATAAGAAGAAGAAATTCGCAAACCGGATAATCATTACCCGGATATTCCGCACACGGATAATGCGCACCCGGGTAATCCGCACCCGGATAATCGAGAGTACATTGTATATTGTTTGAAATTGTATTATGTATTTTTGTGTATCATAAATTTATTTCCGCGGTTTTTTATAAGCGTATCCATATATTTTATATGAACTTTCAATCTTTTTTTACACTTTTACTACTTTTGACCTTATCTATCACATAAAATGCAAAATTAGTGTACTTTCATTATGTAAATATGATTGTTTGGAAATACTAACACTTCTTAGTCCGAGATTTAACCCACTATTTAAACAAATATCATAGCTATTGATTGTTTGTGGAGTTCTTAACCTTTTAACTGCCAACGACGCACCGGCGCGTCGAATTTGTATGCGCTGATGAGTCATTGGCAGTTAAAACGTTAAGAATTTGTAGAAGAAATGACAAATGCATGAAGGAATTCAAACGTAATTGGTTCCAAACACACCCACCCCACAAAATTAGCTCAAAGAACTATTATACTAATTAGGTGGTATAACTACATAAATGATACTGAAAACTATGTAATATAATAACTTTGCCTCATTTCGTAAATACGCCATCCCTTTAAAGCTACCGTCGTTATTAATTTAACAATAGTTCACAATAATCCGAAACTCGCTATAACGGCGACAGTTATGGCTTGGAGTGATTAAGAAAATTATTTTATGTATCACAAATGAGTACAATTCTATTCTGTAACGTTAATGCTGTTATCTATGCTCCATTTCATCTCCATTGTTCTATTTTACACTATTGTAGTAATAACCGAACTAATTGAACATTTCGAATTTGTCACAGATCGCAATCCACTAGGATCAGATGAACCGTGGCAAGAATTACGGTCCGGAACGCACGCGAACAAACAGTTGACTTTTCCTGCTCCAACGCAGGGACGTCATTATCCGAAATGTCAACGGCGAATGATGAAATTTGAAAAATTTTAATTGGCTGATAGAGCCGGATGATTGATGATCTAGGGCTGAGATTTTTCTCCCGCCCAAGAGATAACTATTAGAGCAACGAGTCGGTATCGGGAGAAGTTATTTCTGATCCGAATGTATATTTAGGCCATTAACTTAAGTACTGCCCATTAAAAATTAACGCAGTTGGCAAATAAACTGATGAGCAGATAACTACGATTCCAACTTTATAATTTTAATATGTTTGCTTGTATAGTGGTCGTAAAGGCTCCACTCACAAATGTCATACTTAATTATCCATTAAGAGATTTTATTGCGTTTTCTTCATAAACTAAGTGTTTAAATAGCAACGACGCTTTTGCCCCTCTTCAAAATAGCTTTAATCAAACAATTCCCACTCTCACAACTATGTGTAGGCTGATCAAAAGTAGATAAAGAGATTAAATCATTGTAATCCATCCAGAGATTTAATAGACTGCGTCGTATGTATTTGAAGCCATTAAGAACAATTTGGGACCCGTCTTCAATGATTTAAAGCTACCATAATACTTCTTCTATTTGAATAGTTCATAATTTGGCCGGCATACAGACGAAGAGTACAGGATTATATTACTCTAAGAACCGCACTAAATATTTCAGCAGATGATAATGGCGCATTTATGTGTGCAGCATCCAATTGCATCAAGAATACAACTATTATACGATCATCACTATACATATTTTCACAATAACATTAAATGCCCAATAAGTATTATAAAACTGGACATTATTTATACATTCAGCTTTGTTTATTAAGGATTTTCGAACCGATTATGTTTATTTTTTGATAGTCTTACACTAGTGTTTATAAGAAAATTGTCCTTAAACACAAATAAAGCTGTAGACTAAACACGATCGATTTCAATTGCTAAATCATGATTCAAATTCAAATTATTTAAAAGCTATATTTTCAGTATAACATTTGATTGATTAACCCTACACACTTTGACTACATTTGCAACAATAATTGAAATGTCATTGATTAATTATGATAATTATGCTATTCACTCCTATTCCTATTCAAAAACTCTATTCACAACAATCCTAAATTATTTTAAGCACGCGTAGAAGGCAATTAAAAGCCATTTTAAAGTCTCACAAGTAGAAGCCCTGCCTTCGAGCAGCTAAAAACGTACAAACAAATAACTAACCATAAGACCGAACAATAATGAATGAGTTTATTTGTAGAATCATAAATAGAATTCTTCAGCAAATGTCGAACTAAAAAATGTAATAGCAAAAAAGTATTAAATATTAACCCTCTGAGAAGTGAGCTTATTTACAATCTTCAAAGGCTACTAAATCGGTGCAATCCCGTCGAAATCTGGACGCTTGGAAACAGTGGCATAACTACTAATTGGGCAGCTTAGGCGACGCCTAGTGGCAGTGACTGTCTAATCTATGTATACATATATAGCGTACATGTATGTTTTTCTAATTGTTATATTAACCTTTCGCTACCGGTGATGTATTTACTACACCTCGACTCTAATAATGGGGATATCGATATGAAATATAATAGATACGGGGTTCAGAATTTTTGTATTGCTCCGTAATATAATTACGAATCTCATCAAAATATTATAGTGTGTAAGTATTCATCTGCAGCGACGGAAATAAATAATTTGTCTGTAAATCGGGAATTTAGCGAGTTTTAGTTCGTGTCTCAGCAGAAAGCAATTTTATCAGTCACATTGATGGTGTTATACGAAAATGAGGGCTCACGCGGTCATCAACTCGAACTAGCATTTAAATATCTGATGACGATACTTCTAACGAGTGTGGAGGCTGAGCGCCTTCAAGTATTTTTTTGTATTGAACAAATAGACTTATTAGTATTTTTTTATCAAATTTATCGATGTAATTTCTTAAAATATTGAAAATCCCAATCCCGGGATCCCGGGACTGGTCCACGCGTCAAGTCGACAAAGGACCTACCGGAATAAAATCGATGTCGAATCAGATTCGACATAGGACCGCAAAGGGATAATGTATACACGGACATACTTCCAACGATTCCCCTTCTCTTTCCCATCAACTATCGGATGGGGTTTCACTTTACGCGGCTTTTAAGCCAATTTACCCTATCATCCCTATAAAAATATTTGATGTGCCAAATATTGTTATTTTCTTCCATAGATTAAGGCCTGATCCACACTATGGTGCCGGTAACAGTTCGATCTCGCTCTCGGTCTCGGTCCGGTCAAATATTCTCATACAAAAAACGGGATTGGAACGATCCGATAGTGTGAATACTCTGATTGTTTCTTGTGTAAGAATATTTGATCGGACCGAGACCGAAGCGAGATCGAACCGTTACTGGCACCATAGTGTGGATCAGGCCTAATAGTTTAAATTCTTTTAAATATCCAGTGCATTTTAATAAAAATGCTCCCATATCTTTTCATATTTCAAACAGGTGCCAAAGTCGCATAAATCGATAGACGATTCTAAATCATTAGAAAATAAACCTCAACTAAGAAGAATTAATCTCTTAAATATAAAAGTCATCAAATGATAAAAAGATTAAGACTTTTATAAACATTAAACGAAGGAGCTTGCATACTTTAAGCACATCATGCAGAAAGAAATATGAACAATGCCGCGAGAGATACAAGGCAGGAGATCATATAAAAGGCATATTTCACGCTTGAAGAATCTGCTGCGGTGGATCAATAAAAGTTCAGAATTTCTACTTTATACAGTTGTAAATAGAATAGAAACCACCCTAATGCTAGGTCATCTTCAATAGATGACAGCATTAAAGGAGAAGAACAATGGGAAATATATTTATAGTATCAATCCGTTTATTTTAATTTACCTCAACATACGCTCATAATTGACATGTTTGATATAAAAAATCATTTTATCAGAATTTAATTTGCGCAAAAATATTTATATTACACCAAAGTTATATTGTAACAGACAACATAATTTGCTAACAGCAAATAAATATTCGATCAGGGAGGGGGTACAAATGCATCTGCGAAACCAAGGGGAGGTTTCGCTACGAATCCTTTGCATAATTCCTCTCAATTTTCTACAAGCATCAAATTTTCCCAACCCTTATAAATCCCAGTCTTCACAGAGCACCGTGTATTTTTGGGTGCAATCCATGTTTTATTATTTTTTTATTTTCGATTCCATATTTTCGGGGCAAACGTGATTTTCACAAAGAACTGCTTGGATATTCTCGCACTTTTGTAGCGCCCTGTATAAAAATTGTGAACGTAATATTAGATTGTTTTGGTGTTTTTTTTTCCTGGGCGTTAAATGCATTCCCGCAACTGTCGTTTTCCCGCATTTATCGATTTATTTCACGCCTCACTCCCCCCGTTTACAATTGTCAAGTAGATTTTGCTCTATAATTATTATTTTTTCTATTGGCGCTTTGAACTTGCAGGCATGTAAAAGTGAATTTTAAATGCTGCATTTGATGCATTTTTATGGCCGACAAAATTGCATAAAAGCTGTTAAATTTTATTAGGCAGCCGCCCTTTTTTATTGCACCCTGAAACTACAAAAAAATTCAGCCTCAATCCATTACAATTGTCAGTCTGCGCGCTTGTTACATTTTTTACAAGCCAAATAAATCATATTATTCTTAAAGATGCTGAAAATTATATAGAAGACATTCAACAGTTTCACATTAACACTTTCGTGCCGGTGATGCATTTGTTGCATCATCACGGATTTGACTAGGAAATCCAATTCCGGGATCCCGGACAGTTTTAAGTGCTCATGAATCCCGGGATTAGTAAACGTAATCCCAAAAAAATCGGGATTGAAATTTTTATCTAACAAAAATCGTACACCTCATCAACACGACGAAGGCTACTAAATCGAGACATTCCTGTCGAAATCTGGACGCTTGGAAACAATGACATAACTACTAATTGGCGAGCTTAGGTAACGCCTAGTGGCAGTAACTGTCTAATCTATGTATACATATATAAAAAGTACATATATGTTTATCAATTTGTTATATTAACCTTTCGCTACCGGTGATGTATTTACTACACTTCGACTCTAATAATAGGAATATCAATATGAAATATTATAGATACGGGGTTCAGAATTTTTGTATTCCTTCATAATATAATTACGAATCACATCAAAGTATTATAGTATATAAGTATTCATCTGCAGCGACAGAAATAAATAATTTGTCGGGAAATTGGGATTTCGGGATTGGATTCCCTAGGTTTGACCATTGGCGGCCCGCATGATGCCACATATGCATCATATTCGCACTGACCGTCCATATACGCCAATAAGCAATGAATACGATGTACGCTTCAATAGTCTGATAATTTGTTGCGGCCACGATAGTGTTAAAAATTCGCACAATTCCAGGCGGATCGCATTATAACGGTACTGTTAAAAAACATCTTTCGCCGAAGAAGACATAAATCACCACATGTCTAGACGAATTTCATTGTTATCGACATCCTGTTAAGGGCCGTTATGAGTGTTAATAAAAAACATCATATGATGATTGTGCGATTTAATAAACGATCCAAAGCACGCCTAATCAGTTGATATACGTATTAATTTTCATGGCCTTAAAAAACAATTTAAAAAATCTAAAAATAAGGGATAATTCCTTTGGGGGTGGTGCTATTGAAATATGCTACTTAAATTCAATTAGTACTGTGTTTATGCTAATTTTGAACGATGGGTGTAAATCATACACAACACCGGTAGCCAATTATATTAGGCGGTTAATTGTTTTTATTTGCTCTTTATAAAAATGTGATAATTTTAAATTTGCAATCGTGCATTTATTGCAGCACAGTAACAATAATTTTCTGAGAATTTGCATCAATTTTTTTCTATGAACTTAAATGGTTTCTCATGAATCATGTTTCTGCTTATTCTATATTTGCCTATTTGTTTAAAAATAATTCGTATTATTTTAAAAATTTACTACAAGAGCTGTTCTATATTTAAATTTATTGTTTTTGCATTGTAAATATTAATGTTGTGTATTAAATATTGGCTTCCTTGTCGCTTGATAAATTGCCATAATTATTATTCATAGTTATTGATGTAAATACACTTGGTTGTAAATAATGGAAAGCACTTACTCAGTATTGGATGATTGATGTCGCATGTGATACATCAGATTGGAAAACAACAAGACACGTCTTGGAACAATGAAACTTTGCAAAATAAAAACACAATCCGATCACAACAAATATTTATATGGCGGGACGTCACTTTTCAAACACTGAATGTTCACTGTAAACACAACGCAGTTAGTTGTAAACATTAAAATGATGAATGAACAGTGGGAACTGTGGGAAGTGCGGGCACTGTGCGGGCAGCGCCGAGTTTTGAGCGTGAATGACAGTGACGGCTCGTGTCATTGGTTAATTGCACTGTCAGTGTCAGTGGCGGAGCGCACGTGCGCACGTGCTCGCGTGCACGAGAGCGATCAACCAGTGGCGTGCGGACCGTACAGTGTCCGCAAACGACTGGACGAACTCGCAGCCAAATCGCTTCATTTTATGAGTTGTTGCCTTCTCTACCCCTTGCGACACCGCTCACCTTGCACCTGCGTCATAATACACATTTCCATCCTTCATCATTTCTATCGCGCACTATGCACGCGCGTTCAAATGTAAATGGCTACAAAAAAATTTCACCTTACCAACAAATTTGAAAAATCAAAAATATTAATATAATCGAGCGTCTCAATCCAAATTTAATAATAAATACCTATAAAATCAACTTTAACAATTCAAATTTATAATTTTGATTTTTTAACATTTTGTGCAAACTAATCTCAGTCAATCTTAAGTTTAACAACTTTTTTTATTATCCATTGTTCTAATTTCTTGACATCAATCAATTTTCACATGCACATACATCATTCCTAAATATCTTCTATGATTATTTTCCCAAAGAAGTTGCCATTAACAATCTTTTTAATGTTAAATAAAATTGCAACAATTTACAGTTAGTGTCTCTAATCATAAAATATGAATGTAATTACTATTGTAATATTAAGCACTCCCTTTTATGATTAATCCGATCGCTTAATCACGGAAATACCTACAGGTCATGGTCAGGATTTTTTAAAAATTGAAAATGAATGTTCACTGACGGCAAAACATAATTTATTATAATAAAAACCTTTACTGTCATTGAAAATAATATTTTAGCGATAATTTGTATTATTTATATTTAATATATATATAAATTCAGTTATTCTAATTCTATTCAAAATTACTCTACAAATTTGGCTTTAATACGTTATGATATTTTAGAAAATTCAAGTTTTTTGTCCAAATTATCTTATTCGTTAAAGGAATTTATTGTGTTAATCGAGCAAAATCGTCTTTAAAGAACTGGATTTGGTGAAATAATTAAAATATCATTTAACTTTCCTTTACTGTGTCGAGTTGTAGTAAAATTGTAATAATGGGAATTTCTACAACATTACTATATTGAATCTTGATTTTGATTTTGAATTGTTATATATTATCGAATATCGATATGAAATATTATATAATAAATAAACGTGGTTTTAGAATGTATTTTTTTGAGGTGGCTTTTAGCGGTCCCTTTTATCCAACCATTTTGACATGGTTTTTCATGGAATATATATGTTTTTAAAAATGTTTGTTTGCCAGCCACATCTCTTGTGAAATTCGAACCCAAGATGATTGACTTACGAATCCAACCGCTTAACGCGGAACTACCTACAGGTACAGAATGTCATATGGCGTACTAAATACGTAGCATCGTAAGGGAAAAATTAAGAACAATACTAAATGTGCAATTCGCTCATGGAAATCGCTTACATTCTATATCGAATATGTGTTTAAATTGATATAAGATTATTTAACCTGCATGGTAGTACAGTCGTCTATTTGCGAGCAAATTCCAGTGATTCAGAAACAGTATTCTTACGCATTAAGCTCGGAGACGGACAGAGACGGTGTGAATAATATAATGAATCGATTTCAAGTGTATTGTTTATGTTTACTTGAAGAAATAACCGAATATTGTGTGCTATCGAGAGTATTTAATTATTTATGTACAAGCTTCATATACGCTGCGACGATCCTGACAGATAAGTGGATTTGTACGGATGATAAATGGCGGACGTACGAATATAACATCTAAGTTTATGATGATTTAAAATTAGCTCATTACTCAAAGAGTAAGATAAATTTCGATCTCTTAATTTTATTAGTATCTTATAAATATTAAAATTTATGATGTCCTTCACTTTTATAAATTTTATAAAAATAAATTTCGTAGAAATAAATAATAAGAGCTTCAATTAGTTAAAAACGAACAAAACATTATCGTTAAAAACTCTTTTATGATCCGATTTGATTAATTGCCTAAAATTTATTAGTCGGATTCTCATATCATTTTACCAAGAACGCGACGAAAAATAGCTATTTAATTGGCAAGGGCATGCGTAAATTCCAGGTAAAGAAACGTACTGAAAATATATTCTTATATAGAATAATCTATCCCAATACGAGTCTAATTGGGGAATTTGACTTTCAATAAATAAACATTGAATTATTCACTCGACTATAAGCGAATTAGCCTAAGGGTTTCATAAACAATTAGCTCATTACTATAATAAATTACTTGGATAAAATTATTAGAATTTTACTGTTTAATTTTTTTTTTTAATTAAATGTCCAATTTGTGTTTGAAAATGAATTTAAATGCAGTCTGCATTTGGTCGGGGTCTTTTGTACAACGCCGTCGCTGACGCTCGTGGAATGTTACATCGTACGTAGTGTGTCAGTAGCTGCAGATCACCGCCACTCCATTACCGTAATTTATAGCCATTTTGTCACCTCGTCGGCCGCCCTTTACTACCTGATTGACACTTTCTTACGCCACTGATTTATATAATCATTTCATTTTTGCAAATTGCGCCATAACCACGTGAACCTTTTTATTCACGACCTACTCGGGTGCTGCTTTTTGAACACTTTTTTGGGTCACTAATCAACCCTTTTGCAACGGAGCGAACTAACGCATATTAAGCTCTTCATCATGACAAACAAGCTGCTGGCTAATTAACTAAAGGGAAAAAAATAATTATGTTTTTACCTGGAAAAAAATAAAAATAATTTTTAAATATGACAGATTAATTTAAAATTGAAAATAGTTTTATGTATTAAACGTATAATTAAACTTAAAATGGGGTCCGCGAAACCATTGCCAAGGGCTCGTGAAAATATTTTTAAAAAAATCTGTACTTAAACAAGATATTTTCGTGGAATTATGTACAGAAAAAATTATAAGAAAATTTATTTTGACCAATATTTGGCCAAGAAATGCTTGTTTGGAATGGGGTCAGCCAAAAAAAAAATGTTTAAGAGGGGGTCCGCGAAAAAATATTTGCTCATGAAGAGATCCGTGGACTATATAAGCTTAAGAACTGCTGCTTTATAGGTAGGGTGTTCTAAGTCATCTACAATATTTCGTTGTACCAATATGAGACATGATCGAGTGACGTACGAAGCTAGTCCCAGAAGTAGCCGACCTGACGTACAGATGGCAATTGTTGCTTAAAAAAATATTTTGACAGAAAGTACCTACCTTAAGTCAATTTTACCCTTTGAAACCGGAGAACATAAACGCTACGCCTTAATGTAAATCCACTTTTCTGTCAGCTCCAGCGTGTAACAAGCGAGATAAAGAACCAGGCCCAATAAATGAACCATAACACTGTTGATAGCACACAATATTCCTTAATTTCTTGGGAATATTCCTTATTTCAACTTGCACAGTATTTGCTTTCTGTTATTCAGTTTTATTTTTTAGCTATTAATGTATTGCGAAAATAAAAGGATAGCGTTAGCGTGCAAGTCTGTCAGTTTATTTCTGACGGATTAGATTTTGCAAAGGAGTGGTAATACTCGGCTAATGACGTTACTCCAAAACAGCCAAGGGGAATAACGAAATTGGTCAACGATAAGAATGATGCGAGTATCTTAATTATCAAAACAAGCTCCCGTTTGCAAGATAACGCAAACAATCGAACTTCGACTTCAAGGCACAAATTTTATGATTGTTAACCTTTTCGTCAGTGAGCAAATTTAAAATCGATGAAGTCGTTGATGTCATAATCGCTCTACAATTCGAGGCAGAGTCGATTGTAAATAAACATTTGATAGCATACAAGATCACGCCATTTCTTTGCATAAACAATGCACAAAAAATCGATCAATTTGCTCCTCCTTTAGAAGGAAATGATAATTGGACAAAGACTCATTCAACACGCAGCGAAACACGGCAAACAGTTAAAAAAAATAAGCATTGTCGATAGCTCACAATATTCGGTCATTTCTTTCTCGAAATGCGCTAAGTTCTCTCTGTCTCTGTCTGTCTCCGAGCTTCAATGTACAAGAATGCTCTTTCAGAATATTAGAGGGGGTTACGGAGGGTCTCCGATAGTACTCCCGTAGGGATTAAAAGATTAAAAGATCCATAACCATGGATGAAACATCACTTCACACTTGAAAAATAAAATGTTGAGACGGACAAACAGCAATTTAGTAGTGTTTGGTATGAGCCTACTGTAGATCGGATCGGAGTTGTCTGGGCTATGATGCACACGTTGTGTCATTGGTCATTTCGTATTAAAAAACAAAGTGGAAGTTGCTCAATATTATGTCCAAATTTCTCATCATCAAAAGACATCAATACCATCCGAATTCGTTTGATGTTGTTTGCCAAATTCTTAAGCATGTAATTCATCCGCCATTAGCATTTAACGGTTTAAAATTTGATGATGCATTTTCCACCTGTTGAGGAACACTGTAGCGTATCATTTCGACTATAAAACGATCTTACAACTGAATTCCATAGCATATCTGGGTTTTTGCAATGGCAAATAGGCTAATGAAATGACAGCGTATAAAATAATTTAGATGTCAACGCACAACGCCAAGATTTAATCTGTTCTTGGAAACGCGAACAATTAAAGTTAGAATGCAATAAATAATAAATAAAAATTTAAAAAAAGATAATTTTAATATCTTGATTTATGCTTTGACTAATTCAAATCGACGCAGTTGTCTGGAGTTGCTCCCATTGATTTATTTGTAGCAGCCCCCTCCCTTTGTTATAATGTCACACTCGAGTATTTACTCAGTTGATGTTGCTGTCTCTCTCGCACCCGTTGCACTGGACGGGCATCCGTCTCTCTCCAACTCGTACCAAATGACAGCAAGAGTCGCAATACTGCTAAAGTTACCAGTCCGCATTGTGACAAAGTGAAATATCATAATGTGCGTTATTCATTTACATTGTGCTATTTATCACGATATGATTTGCATTGTTTTTCGATCACATTTATTATGGGTCACCCGATAGTCATATAACTACATAATGCGATGGTAGTTAGCCCATCGTCCAATATATTTTTGAATATCATACTGATTAAAATTAATTTTATACTGTTACAATATGTATTAAATTTAATTTTATCATGATGTTCCAAAACACATGACCACATAAGAGTTTTAACAAACATAAAGTTAAGCCGATGCTTGGCTTCCACGGCAAGAATATATTATGCAAGCGTATTAAAGCATATTGCTGGTAAATTGCGATTTAAAGGGCGGTTAAAGCTAATTACAAAGGGTTGCAGGGATATGTTAATTTCAGAACGGGTCCTCAACCGTATTCGTACAATTCCTCGAAGGTAATTGTTTAATTTATTAAATAAAAAGAAACACCCGCCGACCTC
The DNA here is from genome assembly GCA_008973525.1 of Stenopsyche tienmushanensis. Classification (NCBI taxonomy): domain Eukaryota; kingdom Metazoa; phylum Arthropoda; class Insecta; order Trichoptera; family Stenopsychidae; genus Stenopsyche; species Stenopsyche tienmushanensis. The sequence goes on along the minus strand of WACJ01000087.1, from coordinate 191,455 downwards.
CCACAGGAACAGAGCCGACGTAATGTGTATATATGGCGCGGGGGGGGGGGAGGGTTATAAGCGACGTTTTATAAAAGCAAATCTGAAAACAGGAAAGAAAACAATTTGGCTTGAACTTGCGAATAGCGCGAACAAAGCCTTTTTCGTCTTCACCCTCATCCCCTAGTGCGTCGAATCGGATGGGTCCGATAACTATCAGCGAACTTGCTTCTTCTCTGCTGAAATTTGTATCGCACAACAAATAAAGTTGGGCACTAGATTACATAAGTAATTTTATTTATTTTTAGATGCTAGATAATCATAAATTCGAACTCGTCTTATTAAACGTATTGTCCGGCCATAGAATCCTAAGATTCTCGCCCTTACGCTGCTAGATAGACAGCCACTCGCGGGTCCGTTCGCTAGCGGATCGTGAACCAACCGAGAAGGAGAAAGACAATGGTTAAGATATATTCCCGCCGAAATCTGAACGCTCGAAAACAATGACGTAACTACTGATGGGCGAGCTATGTATACATATATAAAGTAGATGTATGTTTTTCAAATTGTTATTTTAACCTTTCGCTACCGGTGATGTATTTACTACACTTCGACTCTAATAATGGAAATATCGATATGAAATATAATAGATACGAGCTTCAGATTTTTTGTATTCCTCCGTAATATAATTACGAATCACATCAAAGTATTACAGTATATAAGCAGAGCCGTAACTAGGATATTAAGCGCCCGTGGCAAGTATCTAACTTAACGTCCTACCACCCCCCCCCCCCCCCGAAGTTAACTAATACTATTATAAATGCAATATATTAAATTATAATCTTTGATTTAAAATAATATACAAAGATACTCCCAAAAATATCCAAGAATTTGCGCATAGAAAATGCCGCAAAAAGCCTTAAAAGAGGATAGAGTGGCCATAAAGTGTGTATGCTCAATCGGTCCGCTTTTCGGACCGCTGATATAACGATTGAGCGGCTTGCGATCGGGTGCCATACTTGAACATAACGATAATGAAGAAAAGAAGGATTAGACAACTTAGCATATATTATAAAAATGGACAGAGTCAATCAGTGTTGATTTATGTCAAGTAGAATGGTTGAGTAAAATAAAAACCATGCGCAACTCTCGACCAGGTCGGTATTCTGCGTTTGCGCCCCAAGTCCAGTTGCGCCCGTGGCGGGCGCCTGCTTTGCCACGCCCCAGTTACGGCCCTGTATATAAGTATTCATCTGCAGCGACGGAAATAAATAATTTGTCTTTAAATCGGGAATTTTGCTAGTTTTAGTCCGTGTCTCAACATAAGTAAATTTTATCAGTCACATTGATGGTGTTGATCACATTGATGGTGATCCCGGGATAGTCTAATGCAATCCCGAAATCCCGGGATCGAAATTTTGGCTCGGGATCGGGATCGGTCGGGACCGCAGCAGTCAGTATGAGGCTTATATTTAACACTCTCGTCGTCCAACGTGAATCGGTGTTGTATCTCATGGGGGCTCGGTGTTGTTTATCACAAAATATTCGGCCATTTCTTCAAGTAAACAGAAACAATGCACTTAAAATCGATTCTTTATATCATTCATACATCATTGTTAGGCGATAAATTTGGGTTAACGATCTATACAATCGTGCGATGTACGCAGGAAACTCTCCGTCTCTGTCTCCCATGCACAGTTATCAAACTGCAAGACGTTTATCTGTCACTGTCTCTCACTGGAATTCGCTCGCAAATACGCGATTATCCCACCATACAGGTTAATCGCTTCGATTTAATATCAATTTAATACGATTTATTATTTTTCCAGCTAACAGCATCCCACTTGCGTTCACTTTGATTTTGATGTGTAATATTAAATTCAAATATATGTAGTTGCATCCGTTGGAGGAATGCAAGTGCATGCATTGCAGACTATTATGTTAAATAGGATCTTCCAAATTAACTGAAAGCCTTCATCTAGAGACCCTGGAGACATTCAATCCGATACCACATTTAGATAATGACACAGACGGGGTTAATTCAATATTCTCACTAATTACAATTGGAACATTGTGCTTGAGTTTATTTTTGCTTTTGGAGTTTTATAAGTATTCATTATATCCAAGATCCAGTAATATTGTTAGGGATTTTTTAATTTAAATTTAATTGAATGAAATATATTTCACATTTCGTGGTGGATAATCAGTTTCATTTTTGGCAAGGACTCTCCGTATTATTGTTTCATTATTTCAATCATAACTCTCACATTCACCTTTCAGGCACACGTTCCTATTTATACACTTAGTTGAGGATCACTCGCATGGTTCGGCTTGGGCCTTCACACACACGTAGGGTCGTTTAGGACCCCACAGCCCACAGGTGGTTATGTATGGCGAGACGCAGCCCAATTAAGTTGTTGATATCCGCGAGCTTCCGCTCCGGCCTGGAAGCTTTCGTAAAAGCTCCCCTCCGAGCCAAGCTTTGTGTTGTTTATTCAGAGCCCCCACTGCCACCCTACCACCCGGATCACTTTGGGATGGTGAGCTTTTGACCCAAATAGTCAATAATTCACTGGGACGATTGTGTTACTTTGAGTAAGCATATATCTCATAAACATCACTCACACACAGCCGCAATTATAAGTGGCGGAACAAAAATTCTGCCAAAAGCAGACAACAATCGGGATGAGCACAAATTTTTATATCAATTATTTATCCAAATTTGCAACATAAATATAGCGATGAAAGCATGCAAAACGAAATACGCCATTGAACGGAATTGAAATCAAATAAAAATACGAAAAATAAGACTCCACTCCCGAAATTTGTATAACCCCTTAATTAATGCGAAAGTAGCATGCTAAAAATATTAAGTGTTTGCCTTTGAGTTGAAATACAGTTGAAAGCATTTCGCGTTGTTGTTTCAAACTTTTATGAACAATTATTATTGTTGTTTCCTAACGGAAAGTTTCGCGAGCTTTTCCCCAACAAAGTCAATTGAAAAGCTCCGAGCTGAAGCTTTAAGCGTTCGATCGGTCGCCTAATCTACAAATGTTCAGGCTTGCTGCGTCTGTTGGGGTTCTTTGATGTATAGAATTATTGTATTTCTCTTTAAAAACATTCAATTATGACGTCTATGATAACAAAGAAAGATCCTAGGGGATGGGTGTGCTTCAAAGTTTAGAACTTCACAATACGAAACATAGATTTTAGCAATCAAACACAAACTTCAAATTGATTCCATGCTAATTGAATTTAATGATCATTTTAATGACGACCATGACTATATTTTGCAGCAGTCTACTGAAATACTAAAACCTCTTCAATTCATATTAATATCCATCTCGTCTATATCAATGATTCACCTCTTCATGCGTTCAATATTAACCTGTTAAGCGGGGAAGATCCTTTTCAATAACGCAACATACAGTGGGCGCTCAAATTTTCGTTAGGACGTATATATACGTCCCGCCCACCTGGCGTGAGTTCATATTATTAATTTTTTTAACGATGCTTATAATTTATAAAATGATAAATAAAACGTATATTTTTTTATTTATTTAGACACATAAATAAAAGGAAAAATTAACAAATACAAAACAATAAACAAAAGCACATAAAGAAAATGGAAACATAGAGTTTAAAAAAATAAAACAGTTTTTTTTGTAATTAACACGACATTTCTTGAATATAGTTCCCTTACATTTTTTCTTTGAAAATGCCTTTCAACTAAGCGTGAAAGTTTAGGTGCAATGCTGTTTTTTCATAGCATAGTTTGGCTTTTTACTATGTTGTCTGAACTGAGCATCAATACGTCTTTTTTATCCTTCCATTTTAAAACTATAAGTTTGCCTTTGATTCTCACCGTTTATAAAATACACGTCCACTCCAAGACAGTAGCGAAGTGCGATCAATTTGCTACCTATCTTAAATTCATGTCAAAATATGTATCGACAACTCACACATCGTTAAACAACAACAAAAATCCCGCCTGCTTTAGGATTCAACACTTATTTCGAGGACGTATATATACGTCCTAATCAATTTCGATGCTGTTTACGTTGGACGTATATATACGTCCCGCCCACTTAACAGCCTTTCATTTGAGCACTCGCCTCGTAGGTTATTGAGTACTTTCTTCGCCGCTTCTACTGTATGTGTCTTTTTTTTGTTTGCGAAGGGGGGAATCTTCAAAAGACATCACCATTCTGGTAGTAGTGTGGGATTTTTACCCACTTAACCACCACACATTCCATGCCCTAGCATCCGTTAACATTGAAGGTACCATGTTGATAGGAGAGAGCGAGCTGATTCCCAGCTCCTCCCGTAAGATGTCCCTTTCGGAGCTTCATGCTGGGTAGACAAATGTCGTATGTCCAGCATCGTCGTACTCCACTCCGTAGTGGTGGCACTCCGGGCCGGTCTCTTTGCCTATTTTGTGTAGGTAGCTATCAAAACAGTCGTGCTCGGTGAGGAACTGGGTCAAGTGGTAGCAAGCAAGGCCTTGCTTCCTGGTTACCCAGGTTCTCAGATTCGGTATTAGCTGGTGCGTCCACCGACCTTTAGCGGAGTTGTCCCATCAGGAATGCCACGCCACCATAGTGTTTTGCTTATTCTTGTCTTCGTCTATGACAGTCAGTGCCAGGATGGTGTCTTCCGACACTGTGCGATATGCAGCAGCCACTCCGATTGCGCTCCTTCTCTGGACTCTGACCATGTTGAGTCTGGCCCTTTCAATTTGTAGTGCCTCGGCCAATATTGGCGCGCCGTACAACAGTACCGAGTTCACTACCTCGCTCCGCCCCAATCCTCAGAGATGGGGGCGCAAGCTTCCTGCGTCTTGTGAAAAAGAGGGCCTCCGTTTTTTGGACAGTGAGTTCCAGACCAACTCCTGTTAGCCACTTCTTGGCCTTTCTTAGCGTGTCCTCGCAGGTCGTTTGCAGGATCTCCGTGGATTTGGTTTGTGGATTTGGTTGGACCGTATGAGTCTAAACGTAGCATAAAACAACCAATACACCAGTAGCTTGCCTCTTTTATTATATATTACACAAACACTGTAACTTCTTCACTTAACTAACAATTACTGTTACCGAATGAACATAAAATCAATGCATTAAATCATTTTTAATAAACAATAAAAGCATATTTTATAAAAATAGACGAGAGTAACCATACATATAATTACATAAATGATGTCCAAAAATGATGTTCGCTGTTTGTATGTAGGCCCGTAAACAGTCGATTTGATTTTATCTACATTATATTGGATCAGCTTATTGGACTGGTATTTTGTGTCTGTTTATACAATTTTTTGCTCTTGCTGCGATGAAATGTGGATGATGAATACATAAAATGTACGGCAATTAGTCGAATCGATACTTCAAAGGGAAAACCCACCCTTATCCCATTACTCACGATCCGATTATGACAATCGTAAAAATCATAATAATCATAATCAAATGAATTAAAGCGATCGTTTGGAATTTGAATTGTACACTTTATATCAAACAACAAAGCTTTGTAAAGGTCTGCCTCGCTAAAAGACAACTTAAACGCCAGTGCTCACGTTGCTAGGAGTACCCCTCATCTTTTTCTTCATCCCCTCAATACGACGGCCGCCCGCCGCCTCGCGCCACCCCCGTCATAACTCACCCCAACAACCACTTATATAATTCGTCGCTGTAATTGTTATAATATGGATATAAAACAAAAGTCATTTAAACGCGCGCCGTTAGATGCCAGAGGCAGGTTGGTTTGGCGGACGCGGACCGTGGAGCGCATTCAATGAAAATTCTACCCTTAAAGCGTCCAAATCGAGCATCGTTTCATCCCTTTCCGACTCGGACAGATGAACAAGGATACATTTTCGCGCTAATGTGTCCTTAAACGTATTTCGCCATGTCGTTTGATGGATTTGCACAACGCGAAGGATCCATTAAACGTCGCACCAGTGGTTGAGAGCTTCATGTTATTATAGCCGTTTAAAGGTGGCTTTAATGTGACCAAGTGGACGTCCCAAATGGATTTATATAATGTTTTTTGAAGATTTACAAATATAGCATTGGATGCTTACTAATAACAAATATCTGCATCGTACATTCAATACCAAATTGCAAGCAATATCGGACATCTCTACTAATGGTCACTAACATATTCTATGGATCCTTTTTATTATTTTTTTTATTAACAAGCCAATTTAAAAAAAATACATATCATGATAATGAGGAAAAATACATGATATGTGATGTTTAAAATTGTTAGCCTTATTTAATATACATAATCAATCGTATGCTTGGAATCCTTGTACCAAACAATGATCGACGATAAATAGTTGCATCTTTAATTTATCACAATTGCATTATCATCTAAGATCTTAGCGTAAATTTCTTATTGATTTTTAATCACATCTCAAGAATCAAGAATATTGAGTTGAAGGACATATGATACAATAAAATCGGTTCGATCTCCTCGACTTCCTGATTTTTATTATGTGATTTTGATTGAGTTTACTATGAAATAAGTAGACTGAGGATGGATGTTCACCCTAAGTGGATGACGTTAATATAGTCGTCGAGTGCTTGTAAGGGCGGATGAACAGGGGGTGTTTCCATGGAAACTGCCTCCTATTTCAACTCCTCGACTCTACCCATGATCTCTGCTCACCCACCGCCACCCTTTCATTGATGTTCCACTTAATCTATTGTTTCCCATTGCTCGCTAGTTAGATGCTTAAACCCACATTAGGGGCGGGTGAGCTTTTGGAATAACAAGTTTTTTTCTTGCATAATACACCTTTAACATTTTTTTGCTGCTGATGTACCCTTATCGTGTCTTTCAATTCGGGCATATAATATAACCCAATATAAATATCCATCAGACAATATAATGTTATTATGGCAAAAAAATATTAAACAATGATAAATACTGAAATATTTATACAACAAAGACTTAATATTATATGCATAGTTTAGTTAGGGATGATGTTCAAAGTGAAGTTATGCAGCTTCTCCATCGTCTGTCTGCCTTCATACGTTTATACATCAGCAAGTTTATATCATAAGGCAATATTGCTTTTGTAGAGATTCTCACCTTTGCCTATTTCAGAATAAATGCTTACAAACAAGCATATTTTCTGCAAAACGAAATTGAAATACATTTCATCAACAATAGAAAATCTTTATACATGCTATAAATTGATTAATTAATTCCATGTGTGGCTCAGTGGTTAAAATGCAAACTTAAATGACACATTTCATAAGTTCTCATTGTAAAGTGGCAGGCAGCATAATTTCTCGCCTGTACATACGTATGTATTGCCCAGAGAATTGCATTAGCAATATTTAATGGGTGTTGCTGAAGAAGTTGTATGCAATTGGTTACAGTCGTTCTGCACAGTAAAGTGAACTAGAAACAGAGGAAGTTAGTTATTTAAACGAGCTAAATGTCAGCGGCAGGTCTTCCTGGCTATTATGTAAATGGAGATCCCACCAACTTCAACAATTTAACACTTTATTATGTGATTTCTGTAAACCTCGCCATTTGTCTGAAACACAGTTGACGCGCTTATTACTTTTGGTAATTAAATTACGGCCATAAAAGGACTTAATTAATTAATGGCCCATTTAAATTAATTATTTATCAAATGTACGATTTTCAGCTGAAATAAATCATATAAAAATACCTTATATTCTACAATATGCTTTTTTTACAAATATATTATATTCAAATTCTATATTAATATACTTAAAATTCTAATATACAAACAACAATTAATTCCGGTATTAATTTTAGTTTTTTATTGCGTGACATCTATTGACCAATTAATCAACTATAATTTAGTAAAATATCAAACCTATTTATTTATATATATCATAATTATTAATTATGATATTTTTTGCAATGAATTAAATTAAATATTTAATTACATTAAAATTAAACAGCATTTTTAAAATAATTTTAAATACTAAAAGAATTGTTTTGGGAAAATTGTAATTTATATATATTTAAACGTTTGGCTATCTTTTCATAGATGTCACTATAAATTTAAATATTTAATAATTAAATCTATTCAAATTAATATCTTTTTTTAAACAAATAAATACATTTAAGACTTGTCATCCCTAATGGGATTTGATTGGATATCCCGTTAGTGTAAGTAACAATTTATTCACCGCTGAACTGAGAAGCATAATTTAGTCCGAATTTACAATGTGAATGAAATTTACGTTTATATACTGATATACATTAATTTACCTGCATATTAAAATTACTTATCACAGTTATGCCTAATGGTCAATGAAAATAAATTTGTAAATCCACGAATTTTGCGGTTTTTGCCGCAAAATTAATCCGATAAACGTTTTAATTATCGAATTTCCTTTTATATCCGATTGTTCATTGACTTCTCAGTTCTGGAAATTTAATATTTCAGATTAAAAATGTGTTGAATGAAATTCATTGAATGACACTCTTTACTATATACATTGATGCTTGTGAGACGCGTATAAAATAATTATGATAAGTAGCATGATTGTTTAATAAATTTAGATAAATTCCGCCCACAAATGTCGATTATTAGATATGTTTTTATTTTTTTTTTGTATGTATATCTTAAAAATTCGCCATATAAAGATTTAATAATAGATGCTCCTTGCGATGTTCGTAAATTGTTAAGATATTAATTGTACAAAAACAATATATTTTCATCATAAACTAACGATTGATCCATTGACGTGATTGACAAATAGACATTTTGTCATGGTGATTTATAAGCGTCTTTAATGTCTCTATCATTGTTTTCAGCAAGTGACATGAAATAATGTTGCACTGAATATTTATAACGTACAATGTTTTCCAAAATGATTCATACGTATTGAAGCATTTATTCATCCATCTTAGGTGACATGCCCCCAAAATTACTATTAAAAATATATCATCAATAAATCTTTGATTATTATAAATAAATACGATGATTGTTTATTGATGCAATTTACATTTGTCATTAAAAATGATCATGCATAAAATATCACTTGAACTTTCCAAAAATAACGGTAAATCGTGGCGTATTTTTAAGCCTATCGGTTATTTGAAATTTTTTAAGGATACAAAGAATCACAAAATATTACATTATTTGATAGTCAAATGTTAAATAGAGACTAAATTTACTGACCGCAAATTTAATTATAAGAATTACAATCGCACAAACTTTGCGGTTTGCAAATTGATGATAATTGTTAATGTATACTGCATATCTTTATTCGTATGGCATTATATAACAGTCATTTTGGACAATATTTACTATAATTCAAATATCACTCTGATAAAAAAGACTCTGTAACATTGGTTCTTGGAAGCAGGATGATCATTTCTGCTACATTTATATTTTGCCATAATCTATATAAAAATATTAAACATTTGCTATATGCACTTTATTAAAGAAATGTCATAGAACATTTACAACATCATATATAACTTTTAAAATATCAAACTGCATAAAAATTAAGAACATTGCGGTTTGGAATTTCTACCAGTGGTATTTGTATTGTGATATCATAAATCGATAGCCATATTATGCTAGCATGGTTAAAAACCATATTATATTGACTCATTTCAGATCAAAATTTAATATTCAGATAGCGACATTATCAACAGGAAAAAATTCAAACTAACTTCGAATACAATTTAAATGTTCACACTAGATTATTTGTGGGGGGATATAAAAGCATAGTGCAGTAATTTATCGCATTAATTGCATTAATATTGACATTGCCGATGGGCAGGCAGGTTGTTTGACACCCGTCTATCAATTGTCACCCAAGTATCTTCATTGTGCTCACTATGTGAAAATTTGGCAAAAATATAATCGACATTTGACAGGAACATATGATAAGGAAACGCATGTAATGTAATTTTATCGCCTAATGTATATTCACTGTAATATGGGCCATATACTGTAATTGTCACTCAATTGTAATTATTGCAGGCGTCGACAACGATTTAGTATTATTTTCATCACATTAACCTTTCCCCTTTTTGTAAAATTGTATTTCATACAATTTTCCATTTTAACCTCAACTATTATCAATAAAAATAATATTGGTGTACCAAATACACATCACCGGTGGGTATTTTAGCACAGTAAGTGAAAACTTAACGGAGCAAGCATTAAACATTATATTTCCACATTTTCCAAATTTGAAACGTCATGCAACGATTAATTTCGGATTCAGAGCATTGAATTGGCGAAATAAATGCATCATCAAAAATATAATAAAAATCATACGCATATTGATAGCTGATATGAAAGTAATTGGCATCAATCAAACATTTCTTTACAACTGTCAAATTATTTTGATAAGTCCGATGTAGAAATACAAACAATTTTAGGCAATCCCTTTTCATGACTATAGTAAGATAAAATAATCGAAGTATAATAAACCATCCAGTTTTTTTTTCTCAAATTAAGCGCTGATATTTTCATATTAATCCTAAAGGGTGATTGAAATGGATTACGATATCAGCTATCGATATTAACTAATATCTCTATACACTTACACCTTTTTTGTGCGATAGATTTTTTTTGTGCGAAAAATCGCACAAAAAAAGCTATAACTTACATAGAAAAAGTGAAGATGCGTTCCATGGATTTTAAAAACCGCATAACTTTGAAACAAGGTTTAAGTGTATTAGATTACGAAATATTGATTCCTTCGAGGAAATGATTTGGTTCTTTTTGTACGAAATTCGTCTTTTTCGTTCAACTTTTTGGGAAAATCTCGGATTAAACGTTAATAGGCATACGAAAAAGAACAGGAGTATTTTATATATAGATAATTTGAAATAGTTTAAATCTAGAAATGTGCTTGCAATGCTTCTGCAGTTGAAAAAAAAGCATATCACGTCGAATCAGCAAGATATCAAATATTTTAACTTACTTGTACTGTGTGATATTTAATTACGATGTTGAAATTATCAAAGAGGAACGCGTTATAGCAAACAAGTTATAATTTTATATCTAGAAATCAACATGAGAGATGTGTCACTCAGTATCTTAATTTTGTGTCAATGATTGTCCAAGCGTTTCTAATCTTAGATCGATATTCTAAATAAAGACTAGAGCTTTTGCTTCAATCAAATTTTCATTGGCGATAAGACGCGAGCGAAAATGTTTACTATCGCTTCTTATTAATCACAGTCCTGAATTATCAGCTAGCAGTATATATTATTATAAATTTTGTGAGTAATCGTACAGTACAAATTGTGGTGTCGTAAGAGTGACATATGCACAAAACATACAAAAGGGATCGCTGATTAGAAAATGTGCTCGACCACCGCTAGGAAACTCTCTTTCCGAATCGATGACCTACTAAAACCGTCCAGGGAAATCGCGGAAGTTGCGCTGCAAGGACAGGATGTTGCATTGGAAAATATTAAAATTAGCGAGAAGCAGTGCGATGTCGTTAAAAATTGTGAAGAGACAATCGAAAAACCGATCAGATCGTCCATTTCTAGTTCGGAGAATAGCGTATTCCAACCCTATCCGCGTTTGAAGAACGCCAAACCATCCCCCGTGAAAGACTTTAGCCAGTACGATAATTATAACAAAGCTTCAGAGAGCTTACATTCAAAGAAACTCTTAGGACAAAACGATAGGGACTATATGTATAATAGTGCACTTGGAAGATCGATGCTAGGATGTCCGAGTAATTATGGTTTTCATATGGGAAGCCGATTGCATCTACCCTCCGCATCGCCCTATTTGGATTATTCTACAGGATTTAGCAACGGTATGCAACCTTTATATTTACATCAATCATGTTTACATCATCAACACAATCATTTATCAAGCTGTCTTTAAAAAAAAAATGACGAAAACCGTTCAAATAAAAGCAACACAAACAGATTAATATAATACGAGCGTATGCATGGACGCGTAAACGGGGCTTATGATAGTAATTAGTTCAATCCAATCACTTCAATTTCATCGATCTTTAATAATATATAATGTTAAAGTATTATTATACAAAATTTATTAATCGATTGATTAATTCATTCAACGTCTGTGTAATTCATGCATACATTCAATATAAAAGCAGTTCAAACAACAAATAATCATAATTTATCTATGTTAAATTGCACGATTTTCCTCATATTAGACGAAAAGCCTTGAACATCCATACATTTTTATAAAAATATTCAGCTCTATAAATATTTGAAAAATGTGGTTTAGTTAAGTTTATATTAAGCATTTTTTATCGTTAAAGCAATATTTAATTTAAAAAATACAAACAAATTTGTGGATCAGAGTTAAGATCCAAGCAATGTTTGGGTGGTATCATCCACCATTTAATTCATTTGAATCAGGGCTTTGAACCGCTTAAATTTCGGTTTTGGTTTCGGTTTCGTTCCGTTTTGAAAGCATCGAAACCAAAACCTATATGAAAAAATTAACGGTTCGAAGCCCTGTTTTAAATAGACTTGATTTATTAGATTTATTTTGCACGACGCGCTTAAATTACTGCATAAATGCACCAATTTAAGGGAGCTAAAATATGTTTTCGGTTTAAAATATTAATGTTTATACGCTAATTTTTATGTTAAATGTCGAAAAATCATCCATGTAAACTATTTCAGTTATAATGATTCCCATTTGCTTGTCAATCATTCGATCTAAATCGGCGGTTCTTAAACTGCGGTCTGCGAAAAATATGAAAAAGATTTATTTTGATCAATATTTGAATAAAAAATGTTTGTTTGCTTGAAAAATTAAGTCTCAAGAATGACGTAAAATTTTGAGATGGGGTCCCCCCAAGAAACAATTTGTTCAGGAGGGGGTCCGCAAATTAATTTTTTGCTGAGAATTTCATGTATGCATGTTATAAAACCATTACAATCTCATCGACTGCATAAAAATATAAATGATATCCATGAAAGTTAAGAAAGTCGCTCACGTAATAAAAGAGTCCAACCACAAATTATATCGCAATCATTCTTTGCAGGAAATCAAAAAACCACGTAAACTTAATTACTGTACGCAAATTAATTAGTGTCTTGTTTTTACATGCAAAAGATGATTGTTGCCAATTAAAATGTAATTTTAGTCGCCCTCAAAGATATTGATTTAAGGTTATCAAATTGAATTGCCCAATTGTTCTGATAGCCGCAAGATTAAGTATTTTTTTCCGATCAAGATTACATTATCAAAATCTGAAAATCCTTTTAAATATTAACACACTAATCGCCGGACCGATATTATAGCAACGACCAAAACCAAATTCGCCTCGACGTAACTATTGGCCGATTCGTCGAATGTACGTGACTTTGAATTGAATTATTTTTTTCAGTATTAACGCACACGGTATTAAATTTGAATCGTTCAAATATTTACTATCCTTAAGCAAGCATTATCAGTGATTTAGATTAGAAATCGGCAAATTTTCATTATTGGAATCCTTGTAGTTTCGACTCCAATTGGCTGCGATATCCAGTTCAAACACACTTTATACGTCGATGAACGTGCTTAGATAAGTCCAAGACCCCACAAAAAATAAGTATCTATGCAAATATCAGGTTAAATGCGAAGAATTCCCAATACGTGCGATATTGTCGCCGATAAGCCGCAAATTTTAAGTCCTAGACGGTTTGATGTTCGACGATAGCATTACGGCTCCAATGCAAGATTAATGTATTTAAAAAGGGGGGCGATAAATTATTTTAAGGCATAACAGTAGCATTATTATTTTTGTAGTATTTTACCTTTTTATTGTGATATTTATTATCGAGGTCTTAGCGCAATTTAAGCCGGGTTAGATAACGTAAATCACTGGGTGTTATTTATGTTGGTAGGTCATTGCTCAAAATGCTTAAAAGCAATTATCCATCGTTTTATGTATCTAAATCTTCTAAAATTGTTTTTGCCACATGTAATAATCATGATTGATTCTGATATATATAAATCTTTTAAGGCCTATGAGAGTTAATTTGTACTTTAATCGTAGGGATTGATACATACAAAATTCGTACTAATCAACACATGTATGTAACTACGTACGTGTTAATATAAAGGATAACAGATATCTTGATTGATTTTAAAAAAAATAAGTACCCATGGACACTTCATAATGTGTATTGTATATAATCCTGCCCATTTTCTTCCTTATCGTATTTCAATTACAATTGATGATTTCATCGATTTTGGAACTATCCAGTGCTATAAATAACAGCAAATAGTTTAGATGGCTTAACTTATCAAACAATAAGATTCCAAGTAATCCCCAATCCTGATAGTTTTATCGCCTGCTTTAAACAAACACCAATTCCCATACACGTTTTCACTTTTCAGCTATCGAAGATAATGGGGTGATAAATACGCAAGGATGAATATACGATATTCAATAGGGTTCAATATTAACTACTGAATTTACTGCGGCCATAACCGTAAATCATTCGTGTATTTTTTTTAAAATCGATATCTTTTGCCGATGACGAATCGAAATGTCGAATGTTTCATATGTTGCACAAACAAGGAAATAACATTCAATAAATTATTTTTGGTCAATGATTAACGAAAATGATATGAAGACATATTTTAGCACGCTTTTTTTAGATCGATGTCCCGCAAGTGGTCCTAAACGTGTGGTCACTTCACTGCAGTAAGCGGCATGCTAGTAAACCATGCACAATAAACCACGCTCGTGTGCACCGGTTATCCACATCATCAATATCATATATTTATCCGCAGAAAATCGCACAAAAAAAGCTATGACTTACATAAAAAAAGTGAAGATGCGTTCCATGGATTTTAAAAATTACATAACTTTGAAACTGATTTATAAATTCGCATAAAAAAAAGTTTTTTTTAAACAATAAGGCAATTATAAAATAACATTTTAAGGACGTCTTGCATCATTGGTAAAATTTTAAGGATGTCTGACATGACTCACAATCGCTCTCTTCTTCGGAAGAAATAGTATACCCAGTGTCAATATCATCATTGTTCTGTGTAGATTTTTTCTTTCCAACAATATAATTCATAATTACTAACGATGTCCCATAGTCCTTAACTAAAAAAAAAAAAATCACAAAATGGCGACTGTTTAAAAAAAATTCATTCGAGCAATTTTTTGACCTTTTTTGTCACAGTTTTAATTTTTTTAAATAGTTAAAAAATACATTTTGACATAAATCTGGTAGGAATAATAGAGGGTTATATAGAAAATATTCGTACCCAGTTTGAAGTAAATTGATCGATTAAAACTTGAGATATGATGTCAACCGTGTTGAAAAAAGTGATTTCGAAAAAAACGCGTTAAAAGATTTCATTATGGTAGGACCGGCCAAGTTGCCGCCTCACTAAAATAGCTATAACTCCGTAAGTAGTTGGAATTTTGGAAATTCCTTTGGGGAATGTATTTTTAAAAGTCGAAACATTGGAAAAATGCAAAAAAAACGAAATCATTTTTTTCAAAAATCGCATAACTTCGAAATCGCACAAAAAGAGCTTTAAAGTGTACTGAGCAAAATTAAATTCTGATTTGCGCCATCTTCAATTTAAAAAGTTCTCCTATATGCATTTGCATGCACAAAGGTGGGCACAGTCATCTGCAAAATAATACCCAATGTTTATCGCAACAATGCTCAATTATTAGAGTTAATTTACTTTTTGCGGTCAAATCGAGATATAAAATATAATTCAATTGCGCAGTATTCTGATTATATTAAAACATACAGCAATGCCTCAGCAATTAATTAATAACAACCCAAATTTCGCCAATTGATTGACCGCAAATCTTTTGAATGGTCCTGCGTCCTCTTATTGGTGGGTTATGTAGTAGTAAAAGCGAGGGTGCGTACCTTTCAGCCCTCTCCCTCTATTAGCCCAGTCCGCTTACACAAAATTTATGATACGCAATATGGACACAATTATGGACAAGGGTTGTTAAAAACACATTTTTTTATTGCGCTCTTAATTTAAAGACAGGAGGACAATTTGGAATGGATCTTTGGAATTTTTAGCATACCGCGTTGAATCTCAGCAAGGGTAGATTTTCCTCCTAAACTACAATGGATATGGAATTAATTAGATGCATATTTTACCTTGGAATATCCAATTCTTTCAACGTATTAAAATTGGAGATAATAGCAAGTTGTTCATGAAGCAGATACGTTATGTTATCACGGTCAGAGCAATACGCCGCTTCCGGCGATTCCACTTCCGCCGTGGTTGGGTATTTCATTTGCACCATCGGGGAAACAATTAATGGCGCTGTTAAAGCAGATATATTTTAGTTCTTATCATCATATTAACCAAACTATTGACTCAGCTACCACTGGACTGTCATTATGGGTTTGATAGCGTCCAATTTGGGTACTTGGGAGGACTGACATTGCTGATGTACAATCATCATCCAGTACCGCTCTAGAGTTCATTGATATGCATATTTGGACAGACGGCAAAACAGGCGCCCGCCACGGGGGCAACTGGATTTGGGGCGCAAAACGCAGAATACCGACCCTGCGTTAATAAACTAAAAAATAAATACAACAATATTGTCAATCGATTGTAAAATTTAAACGACCCACCCGATCAGTCTTCGAACGTTTTATAATGAGGCGCTCATTTGTCATGTCAGCGGTCTGAAAAGCGGACCGGTTGAACTCAAAGGCTACCTTACATAGATGGCTCGTGCCAAATGAGGTCGTGAACGATATTTATCTATCTTACTAATTTATTTAGTTGCTAGTTTCTTAGCTTTAAGCTATAAAATCTGCGGGCTCAATAAACAACTCAGGTCAATGGAGGGTCGTCATGTTTTTTTTTTGTCTCAGATGTGAAATGATGGACCCGATACATCCTGAATTGATGCAAAAACTCGATTTTATTGCTATGAACCATCGCCAAATACTTGATTGAAACATCATTACGACGCTATTTTTGTTACATTATGAGCAAAGGATTTAAAGAAAATTTGAAACATTGAAAGAGCAATTTAAAATCAATTATTTCTGACACAGTTTCAATAAATAGCCAGTTTTTTGCATGGAGATAAAAACGACAAAAATGTTAAACTTCTCTCTCATTTGAATATTTTATGTTCTTAATATATCAATAATAAGATTTTTGTCTGTATGTTTTCTTTATGGTATTAAAATGAGGCTTGGTTTTATGATAAATGAGCTCCATATTGAAATATCAGGGCGTTAAGAGTACTCCATTTTGAATCCCAAACAACAATAGTAAACATTCTTCAAGCGACCACAATAATGTTTACATTACATCAAAATTTATTGAATACTATATGATCCATTCTATTCTATTACCTTTCTCCATCTCTCCGGAAGTCTCATAATGCCTTCTTGCCAAAATTTTCCAGGTTTGTTGGCAAAATATTGATCAAGGTACATTTTAATATAATTTTTCGAATTAATTTTTATACCACGTAAAGAATTTTTCAATGAAAGAAATAAATAATAATCTGAATGGGCAATAGTCCGGAGAGTATGGAGGATGATGTAAAACATCCCAGTCAAATGATAATAATTTATTTTTGAAGAGCAAAGACACATGAGGCTTGGCGTGATGTAAAACAACGCCTCGTCTGTTCGCTAATTCTGGCTATTTTCCGGCAATTTCAATCCTTGCTGAAGTAGCTCATAATAAACTACCCCCTTCCAGTCCCACAAAATGCATAGCAAAACTATTTTTGGATGTAGGCCAAGCTTAGCTATAGTTAAAGCTTCTGTACCCTTTGTCCAAGTCGTTTACATTGGATATTCTCATAGAGTATCCAACTTTCATCTCCAGTGACAAGTCTCTTCAAAAAAGGTTGGCTGTTGTGTCTTTGGAGAAGAAGATCGCAGTCAGTCAGTTCATGAGGAAGCCACACATCTGAACGGTTGATGTAGCCCAATTTTGTCAGATGATTATGGACGGATGTTCGTGGAATTTCTAACTTGTTAGCTATTTTGCGAATAGTATTTCGCGGGTTTTCTTCAACCATGGCTATGATTAGATCTGTGTTCATTTTCGAAAGAAACTTATGGGACAACCTAATATATCGATCACATATCATTCTGTCGAGTACTCAAGTTCCAAGTGCGTTTTTTTAATCTAAGAAATAAGATTGGGAGTGTCTATACAAAGATTCGAGTATCATTAGTCATTCACCTATCTATTAATTAACATCAATTAATAACCTAATGCATTGAAGATCTGTAGATCGCTGATACAATCGCCTCGACAAACAACTTATATTGATGATATCGCCCAATCTTCGCTGATATGCAATGAAAACGCAATACGAAGTACGCGATAGACATTATTTGTCAATTTTGAAAAATAGACGGTGACACAATACACAGATCGAAATCTTTTGAAGTAAATCATGTCCAACGTGGCCGATACAATTGATGGCATTATGTACGATATCGCGCAATATCACAGAATTCAATTGAAATATCTGCTAAATAGCGTGATTAATTTTACATTTTGTGAAAACACGCAGTGTGTACACATGAAAATTAATTGAGCAGACAAATGATGTACAAGCGATTGATAGCACGCATGAAGATATTCTAATGTTGATTTGTGTGATTGACTTTTTTAATGTGGGAAAACCGAATAATACAATGCAATTCGAATGGAAATTTTTGAAAAATTGTGCATCGAAAATCATCATTATCGGAATCAAATCCATACCAGTTGCATCATATAACCACCACTTCATGCTATACGATTGATGCTTACCCAACAGGCCAACAGGAAAATGTATTTTTAATATATTAAAAAAAATTAATGTTTGTCCGTATTTAATGCGCTGCCATACCGTTCATCAGGATTGCGATAAAACTTCGTCCATTTATTGCTAATGATTGTGCGAGTAACATAAGCATAGTCTAATATATAAAAATCAATGTTTGTTTGTCCGTATTTAATGCGCTTTCATACCGTTTATCCGATTGCGATAAAACTTTGTCAACTTAGTTGTTTACACTTGCGGGAATAACATAGGTATAGTAAAAATATTGTCTGGTAAAATGAAGTTTGGGCTGCGGGGACGGTCATCTGATACCATCCGCATCAAATAAAATTCAGCATCTAAATGCATGCAAAAAGTCTTCGACAGTTCTCACATTTATAAAAAAAATCCATGATATTATATTTTGATAAAACCGAGAATTTAATTTAGACGAACATCGATACGTTAGACGTAACAAAGAAAGATGTTATACGATATTACATACATGATATCATACAATGGTTTTAATTACGTTTTTCCTTGTAGAGGAAATTAAAAGTGATTTGATATCACGTTGGATGGTATAACAAAATTTTATCTATTGTGCATTTAATTAAATCACAATTTAAGGTAATCAATGTGCCAAAATGTAATCTTTTAATTAGCTAATTGTCCGATGCAACACGTTGAGCGCGGGTGAGCATAGCGCATGACATGCATATCGTCCGTTAATATATCTTATAAGAGCTGCAATATGCAGTTATCTTCGGCAATACTGCAATCTGCTCCCATAATCTGCAATCTTAAAATCGTGTTTTATTTATACACCCAACAATGTTCGATTTCAACAAGAACAATGATATAAATACATCATTTAGATTGAGTTTCATCATTGAGACGTTCGTCGATGTGATCAAATATGACAAAGAATTTCGTCAATCGATACGACAAAATGTTCTAACAAATCGATATACATTTCGAACGAATATAACAGTGTCATGAGCACTGAAAAAATTGTCAATAGATAATGTCGGAATTAACCCGAGTAATTGGTAATACTAGCACCAATCCATCATCGTAACTTCAGAAATATTTGTCAAACAATTCGTCGATATTTTTCATTCGTATATCATCCTTCATCGTATCTACATTTTCAGAGTAATTAATCTCTCTGATAATACAGTGTTTTGGTAAATAGCATTGAACAAACTATCACACGTACAGATCGCTCGGATAATGCAGTCTAATCATTCGAATCGAATCGCGATACTGAAAAGCAAACCAATTGTACATATAAGGAGTGTGGTGTTTGCATGAGCGAAAAGTGTTGTGCGATATTTTAAAAAAAGCGCACAAAAATATTATCAAATGATAAAATTGTATGCAAAATTTCAATTCAAGTTCAACGAATTGGAGCGCGCACACATTTGATATGCCCGTTGAAAATGGGTTGCCATTGTTTGAATGCCATGAATGAATGTATCATAAATGTTTGCGGGGTCATTACAGAATTTAATTGAATCGAGAAGTAATCTTATGATAGCTTTTATTGCAATTTTATTATCACTAACTGCTATTGAAATGTATGCGTTAATTTTTTATTAATTATTATATGATAAATCATTTCAAATAGGCCAGTATTTCCCAAAAAACGGTCCCACGGTAAACTCGCATATATAGGTGAACATATTTAGTCTACTTAATAACATTAACCCATTTTAGGTAACATAAAATACGACGACTTGCGTTCGTGTTGTCTTGAGAGCAGGCGTTTGTTTTGATAATTAAGGATACTTGCATCATTCTTATCCTTAACCAATTTTGTTATTCCCCCTTGACTGTAACTGGAGTGGTGTCATTAGCCAAGTATCATCACTCCTTTGCAAAATCTACTCCTTCAAAAGTAAACTGCCTGGCTTGCATGGTAATCCTTTTATTTTCGCAACACATTAATATAGCTGAACAATAGAAAGCAAATGTCATTCAAGTTGAACATCAAGAAATGATCGAATATTGTGTGCTATCGACAGTGTTAAGGTTAATTTAATGAGCTTGGTTCAGTTATCAGGTTAATCTTTCTCTCCAGGGGTTTTGTAAAAATATTTTTAAACTGAGAAATGAGGTCGATGCATTTAAATAGAAGCTGGTTCTTTGGATTAATAATCCCTTCGTGGAGGACGTCATTTCATGTATTATTATGAGGAGAAAAAGAGGACAATTAATAGTTGTCCTTCGGATGACACTCTGATATCCAGACACAAAACATTAACATTGCCTCAGTTTTGGATATCAGTGGAAGATTTAAGATTTATTTAGAAAAAATAAATCGTTCTGCAACTTTGATCGACCGCAAACATTTTCATACTAAAAACAACGCATAATGTGTCCGTCAAAGCGTTAATACGATCTCCAAATTTGCAGAACTGACCTAATGACTAACTGATATAATAATACTGACCAATATCTCAAATATTGCTGCCGTACTATAGCAAAATAGATTAATACTATTAACAAGTTTATTATTTGCACATCGCGCTTTTTTCGAAACTACCTTTTCCAAGCTCATGGAAGTGCTTCCATACGCCCTAGATGAGCATTCTTTATGAAATTTGGCAGACACGTGTATAATAAACGTCTTCATCGTATAGACTACAATTATCTAAAAATATTTCAAAAGTGTTTATTTAATGAACAAAAAACTACAAAAAATGTTTGTAAAAACACAATATTTTTTTCAATCGCTCACTATTTTTTTATTTTTCAATGTTTCTTAATAATTGTAGTCTAAACTATACACAATATTATACAAAGTAAAAATATGTTTCATTTTTTTGTTGCAAATTATTTGTTCAAGACTTAGGACTTCCATAGTGAAGAATGTCATCAATTGCGCACTAAAATACGTGACTCCTCCCCACTCCCACTATCATACTTTGTCAAACTTAAAAAATATTTTTTTGTTTTATAAAGATCCCCTATTCAGCATACCAAATATCAACATTCTATATTTAATACTTTTCGCATAAAAAAAAATGTTTAATTTTAAGCCCATAAAGGAAACGTCCCTTAAATTGAAAATATTTGAATGATTTTGTTTTTCCTCACTGACTGACTATACCTTTGTTATCCAGATCTAATCTAATTCATACAGGTTTTACCCTAATAATCACTATTAATCATGGATCAACGATTATTATATTTAAAAATAAATTATTGAAAAAAATCATAAGTCGAAATTGTTTATATAATACACTCAAATAGATCAAAAATTCAATATGTCAAATAATCCAGATTAAATTAGAGAATAATCACACGATAAGCATCTAGAGCTTTTGAACAATACAAATAAAAGTGACAAATTTGTTGCCAAATCGACCTAAAATTACAATCGTTTTATCAACACAATACTCCTACGAGGGCTTTTGGCATACATAAAAACTCCCATATACTCTTTATAACTTAGTAATACAAATTTAATATAATAAGCCAATAAAAAAGTGATAACAGAATGGGATTTAGTTTATCGCGAAGAGTGATTTTTCAAAGTAAATTATTATCACTAATGGTTATGCTCATATTTGCTTTCCTATACAATAGCCTGAATTACAAGCCGCTGTCTGATAAAATTTATGTAATAACTGAATCATCGTCTAAAATGAGCACCTATTCCATTAAAATATCGAAATATAGTGCCATTTTATGATGATTCGGAAAGTTTGGACGAAAGGCACTCTTCTTGGAAACTGCAAAGATTCAATGATCGCATGGTATTAAATATCCGGATTATTATTGATACGATATAATCTGATATAGCTTCCGATCCGTATACTATCCGTTGATTTATCAAATCCAAATCCAAAGGTTAAACATGGTAAGCCGGATTTAAATTTGGTAAATGTGTAAAAACAAAGGGCAAAGTGTGATATATTTGTATTAAAAATATAAATGGGATTAACATGGCAATCAGTGTGTATGGCTTTAAGCAATGTGTTCAATCATGATTTTTTTTAATACTAAGTTGTAAAAATAAAGAAGATCTTTATAGTCATTGCGAAAATATATATATAAGGTTGTCCTATTCCATTCCAGTTTAATCTTACGAATTTACTACATCAAGCCCCGGACACGCGTTCGTTACACGTGCTGTCTTTTAATCGCACATTACATTACAAAAATTTAAATTTAAAAAAACAATCATGATATAAAATCATGTTCCATTCATTAGGATCGTTCAATATGTCGATCATTTGAACATATTAAATCCATGCCGATTTTCAAAAATGTTCATACGATTTTTTGTTTGGCACATCATACATAAATACAACCTAACTATGCTGACAATTCTGGGGGAAGGTATACGGATCATGTATCATAGAGTATTTGCATGATAATTTTGTTATGAATACAATTAAGATCTTGATAGAGGATGACATATTTTCATCAACCGTGCGAAAGATAAACTTGTCATTAGATAAAAAGAGCTATTTTTCACAATCGTGTTTATGAAAATACATTTTATCTGCCTCTCAGAAATGTCTATACAAAAATATCTGCCGTAAAACGCACCTAAAAGAGGACGGAGCGGCCACAAAGTTTATATGTCCAATCGGTCCACTTTTCGGACCACAGAACGATTACAAACTCTCATTATGAAACGAAGTTGTCCGAAGAAGACTGATCGGGTGGGTTATTTTGCCACACCCTCATTGCGGCCCTGTGTTTTTATATTGTAAATAAGCAAAATGGCAGTCTACCGCGATGATGTAGTATTTATAACCGACATTTATAACAATTTTTGAGGTCTGTACATAGATATTATATAAGTTATATCTACATTCAAGACTGAAATTATGTTGTAACCGCTTATAATAAATACAATATATACTTAATATTGAAATAAAAACTTCAATCTAGTTATGGCACTATAACTTTAACCACGTCGTGAGCTAATTGTGAATTATTTGCAACTATAATTAAAATTTAATTCATGATAAATTTGCCAATCTTTCACTGATTTTCTTTTAATTTTTCCCTACCGGTGATGTATTTAGTACAAATTTATAACTTTATCAAAAATTGTTCCATTTTAACTTCAACTATAGTCGAAAATAATAATGGTGTACCAAATACACATCATCGGTGGATATTTTTAGCATAGTAAGGCTTAACTAAAAATCTGATTTTTAAAGGCAAATTATGCTTAGGAGTATCTCCGACTTGGATCGAACGATATGTTTCAAATACCAATATTATTGTAATGCAATCAAATCATATTTGTATGATTTCTCATACTGACAAAGGAATGTCAATCATCCATCATTTTTAAGACCATTTGAGAACAAAAAAAATTCGCATATCTCACACACAAGTATCAATATTATTTATCATGAATTACAGTGATATGGCAATATACAATTCAATCGCATTTTGATCTACCTTAAATGTTAATTAATATTAAAACTTTAATCCATTTACAGTATTTTCCCTGCGTTTGTCTTGGTATTAAGTCGAAGTTGTTTGGGCAATGTAATCATACCCATTAATCCGCTCTAATTCTATTTTTCATTGAAACCTATCAATCAGTATCGATCATTGCGAACAAGTGATAAAGTGTAATCCCTATTTTTCTTAACAGATAAGAAATGCATTAAAATATATATATTTCATTTTTACAGCCTTTATCAGCGACATTCAAAATTCTTCCCAAAAAAAACAACATTTTTTGCATTTGACGGGCTGAATATTATGATCATAAAATTTGAATATGATATTTATAACGAAATTACTTCGTTCAAATCGCATGTTATCTGTTCATAAATTCCGCGATAATGCAAGACTGTTAAAGCAAAATGATTCAACAATGAAAATGTCTCTACTATCTCCAACGGGTGTGGCTCGCTCAAATGTTGTAATATTAATCGACCTAATTGCTTCAATGCCCCGCCTCTCCCAGTCATATTTCATACAATATGATGAACAATCATCATCATCATCAAGTGTGTCGAAATTAAGATTTGTGTAAACCATGACGCGTTTCTAAGATCAATATTTTGTTTTTGGATTTTAGTCGTCGAAAGTCCGCCTCATTGGATCATGTCGCCTGGATTAGTCGGATATGGATTAGGAGGATGTACGACCTTGGGATATCCGCCTTATCTTCGACCACTTCCTATGTCATCGTTGGCTAAACGAAAAGGGGGGCAAGTTCGTTTCACCCCACAGCAGACGCAGAGCTTGGAAAGGCGCTTTGGATCACATAAATATCTCAGCCCCGAAGATCGAAGACTATTAGCTGGACAACTTAAGCTTAGTGATAGACAAGTGAGTATAATAATAATGATAACCTTTATTTGCTAAAACAACGCCTCGCCTCTTCGCTAATTCTAGCCGTTTTCTGGCAATTGCATCCTTTAGATTGTCAAGTTGGAAACAATATTTTGTTGAATTGATCGTTTCACCATGCTGAAGTAGCTCATAATAAACTACCCCCTTCCAATCTCACCAAATGCATAGTAAAACATTTTTTAGATGTAGGCCAGGTTTAGCTACAGTTAAAGCTTCTGTACCCTTGGTCCGAGACCGTTTACATTGGATATTCTTATAGAGTATCTAACTTTCATCTCCAGTGACAATTCTCTTCAAAAAAGGTTGGCTATTATGTCGTTGAAGAAGAAGATCGCATGTTGAAATACGCTGAAGTTTATTTAAGTCAGTTAGTTCATGAGGAAGCCACACATCTGAACGATTGATGTAGCCCAATTTTGTCAGATGATTATGGACAGATGTTCGTGGAATTTCTAATTTGTTAGCTAATTCGGGAACAGTATATCGCGGGTTTTCTTCGACCATGGCTATGATTAGATCTGTGTTCATTTGCGAAAGAAACTTATGGGATAACCTAATACATAAATAATGCATCTAGCCTATACATAAGGGTAGTTGACCAGTCATCACTACTATGGTTTAAAATTTACCTACCTACATAGAATTGACCATTTATTTGCAGTCTTAAAACGAGAGTCATCCTTCTAAGGGCAACATCTTTATTCAAAACCTGTGATGAGATACCCAGTAACTGGAAAAATCATAGAGTTGCTAGTCACAAAGTCTTCTATGCTTTTTTCGGTGATGTGTTCGATATCAATACTTTTTATTGTTGGGTAATCAATATCTTCGATTCTTAGTGCATCTATCATATTTCCACTGAAAGTTCATCGTCAAAAAATGCAAAAGACACCTACTCTTCCAACAAGTACCATAAACGGTTCAGTTTTATTTTCATTGCGATTTTGGCCATTGTTTGGTTTATACTTTCAAAGGATAAATATGAAAATCTATAAGCAATATATAGCTTTAGCCATCCATTTAACACGGTGAAGATCAGCAAGCTCTTTTTACAGAAATTCTTCCCAAGTAACTGATGGAAAGATTCAGCAGCTTTTTATAGTCATCTCGAGGTTGATATACTTGAAGTTGTTTTAGAGTAAAAGTAATCCTTTCTGCAGCAACATTTTCTATCATTTTTGAGGATGTGGTATCATAAATTAATATTTTACAATCAATTTGATCAATTTTGTCCCATTTCTTCTTAAACAATACTTTACTTGAATCAATACTGATTGCCTCTATCCGTTTTTATAATATATACTAAATTGTCTAATCCATCCTTTCTTCATTATTCCTTAAACATAATAAAGACAACAATATTTTCGATAGATTGTAAAATTTAAACAATCCACCTGATTAGTCTTCTTCGGAAAACTTAGTTTTGTAATGAGAGTTCATAATCGTTTTGTAGAATGGCATCCGATCGCGAGGCGTTCATTCGTCATGTCAGTGGTCCAAAAAGCGGACCGGTTGGACACACAGACCTTGTGGCCACTCCGTTCTATTATCAATACCATTTTGTGGATTTTTTTCATCATTTCTGGTGTGGTTACCTCATTTGATCGACCACTGCGCTGTTCGTCTTTGGAGCTCTTACGGCCTCGTTTAAATTTAGTATTTTTTTAAAAACAGTAACCTGAATCTAAACGTTAGGTCGGGTACTTTTGGGACAATGTTAGTATATTATTTTTAAATATGCATTCTAATAATATTTAATAAATTGCATTTATAATAGTGTTATTTAATTTTTTCTAAAAAAAAAAATTTGGGGGGGGGGGGCGCAAGTTAGATATTTGCCACGGGCGCTTCTTACCCTCGTTATGGCTCGGTTGAAACAAGTACGTATAATTGGGGAAACAAAAAGTGCATGCCCTCGCTAATGATTGAGGTGCAGGGCAGGGCTCAATCCCAATGCGTACCCGCAGGAAACAATTTGGAAAGGGTAAAGGGGAGGAGGGTTGACTGTGGTTAAGTAGTGAGTCTTTCTGCATGCTATTTCACTTCAAAATATACTAATAAACATAACCAAATCAATAAGCCAGATTCATAGTTTAGTGGCCATAAAATATTTTTCTGAAACCTTGACCTATGATAGCAACCCCTAAAACCTTTAAAAAAATATGTATAAAATTCTTTAGGGTAGAAAATCATATGACATCATATGTCCCACAATGGGCTTGTTTCAACTAAATTTACTCAAATATATTAATCCTAGATCATTAGATAACTATCAATATGACACATTTTTTGGATTTCATTGCAAATTTTTCATTTGTCATGCGATTTTTTATATTAAATGTAGCAAAATCATCTTGAAATTGCGTCAGTCAATCAAGATTTTTCAGTATTGAGATAAGACAAATTTCAATTAATAACCAATAATTTGTGCCAATTAATGATCACTGTACATTCATTAATTACATGTTTATTTTCAGGTCAAAACATGGTTTCAAAACAGAAGAGCGAAATGGCGACGAGCTAACAATCTGACAACGACAGAAAGCGAAGAACTTGAAAGTGACAATCAATCCGACGAAGAAATGTCATCCAACAAAAGCTCAACAGTATATCAGAAAAATTCGCCGATATTTGTGGGTTGATATTATTGAAAGATCAATCTATGAACCAGAGTGCATTTAGTCATATAAACATTTGACAGTATTAATTTATTAGAGATTTTTTATAAAGATGATTCTCATATTCCATAATCGCGTTATGGACATGTCGAGTCTATCTTAACTGATTTTTTTATTTAGGTATAAATTATGGATTCAATATCTAAACATATGTCTTGAAACATATTAATATTGAGTTTTGTGCCCCTGATGATTGTATTATTTATGATATGTGATTATATGATAGTTTACTACATACAATGTACATATATTTCGTTTAGATAATTATTGTTGTTGTATTTCACGTGGTATTAAGAAAGTACAAAATAGATAATATATGCTTAAAGGCTTTATCTCTAGCTGATTGTATGAATACATCGTCCTTTGTTATAAATGCTAGATTATCAATGAAAGACGTTTTAATTTTTAAATTAATCGTTATCTCTTAATTGTATTACAATGTTCAGATCCTGCGATTGTATGAAATTATGTGTATATATTTTTATAAAGAAATTTTATCGACATTTTGGCGTTTTTTTTACAATTGTATCTTATCAAGCAAGGTCGCTTTTAATTTATATGGAAATATATTGCTGATTTTTGTTGATATATTTCATTCAGTTGTGTATTGAATAAGTCCATTAAAAATATTCATATGAAATTGTTCTGAATTGGTTGACATGTCAGTAATGGCAGCCGGATAAAACGGTCCAACAATTAGATTAAGAACTGGTATATTAGATTAGGTATTGAATACTTATTATGTGTGAAAAAGATGTTCACCATATCAAAAAAATGGATGATTTGATCCAATTGGTCGTCATCAAGTTCAATTTGATTCTCAGGATCTATAAAGTAGATATAGAGGCAATGATGTCGGACAAAACCGCTTACTTAAATCTTCTCCTAAATAAAAATCCCTATTCAAATAATATTATTGTTATATAAACCTATATCTATTAGAAAATGGATATGGATATGATCCCTGGGCGGATTCTATGATCCCCGGATCCCGGATCCCAGGATCTAAAGATCCCGGACAATTTTAGGTGCTCATGAATCCCGGGATTAGTAAACGTAATCTCAAAAAATTCGGGATAGACATTTTTTTCTAACAGAAATAGTACACCTCACCAGCATGACGAAGGCTATAAAATCGGTGATGTATTTACTACACCTCAACTCTAATAATGAGAATTATTAAAGTCACCACGGGCGCAACTGTGCTTGGGATGCAAAACACAGAATACCAACCCAGTCGAGAGTTGTATATAGTTTTTATTTTACTTAAACATTCTACTTTACATTAGTTAAGAATGATTGACTCTATAAAATAAAGACAATATTTTCGACCGATTGTAAAATTTAAACAACCCATCCGATCAGTCGTCTTCGGACACCTTCTTTTTGTAATGAGAGCTCGTAATCACTCTGTAGACATGTTCGGGTATGGCGTCCGATCGCGAGGTATTCATTCGTTCATTCATTCAGCGGTCGGAAAAGCGGACCAGTTGGCCACAGCGTCCTCTTTTAGGGCTTTTTGTGGCATTTTCAGGGATAAATGTGTATCTGTGCTATCACGAAAGCAAGTTAGATACATACCACGGGCGCTTCATACCCTCGTTACGGCTCTGATGGTGTTATAAGAGAATGTGGGCTCACGCGGTCATCAACTCGAACTTGCATTTAAATATCTGATGACTTATTATGTACTGAAGTAAATGGACTTATTAGTAATTTTTTATCAAATTTATTAATGTAATTTCTTAAACTATTGAAAATCCCGGTCCCGAAATTCCGGGACCGAAATTTAGGTTGAAATCGGGTGGTTCACAAGTGATCGTTAGCCTAAAGTGTGATCACTTCACTGCAGTATTGGGCATGCTAGTAAACCATGCACTAGAAACCACGCTCGTGGAATCCGCCCATTAAGAACGAAAGAAATCAAACCTGCAATACAATGAATGCCATAACAGAATTAGATTTGGATATTATTAAAATTCATTGAATTTCTTTATCGAAGAACATTCACAGCAACAATAAAAGACATGTTACTAACGTAGACAACATTTTTCTTATCAGCCAAGATAATTTAATCAAAATTATCCTAACATAACCACAATGCATCCGTTTATATTGGAATGTGACGACCTACAAAAATAATATAAGAAATTGGAGTTTTATGTAAAAGTCAAAATCAAATGTAATAAAATAGAACCATCAATACGTGGTGTGGTTGGAACTTGGTGGTCGATTTGCAGCGATAAGAGTTCTTCGAATCATAAACCAATAGTGGTTCAATGTCACGATAAGAATCTTTTTTTAAAATGAATTATTAATTTTTCAGAATAATAGAAGATATATTTCGACTCGATTGCGTGCCAATAATTATGTTGTCTTTCAATAGAATAGAATATAAGTGTCAGATTTGCAGAGAAATTATCTTCAGCCGTCAACTTTTCTCATGATAATGCTTTTGATAAGTTTTATGGGAAAACCATTGAAGAAATATGCACCAAATTATCGACCACTACAGGAAATAGCACGCGATAATGTCAGGATGGAGATTGATTTCAATAGATTGTTAATCGGCATGCTTTTTATTTTATTGTGTTCTCGTCTGAAATGTATCAAACACGTACATTTTTACGTGAAATCTCGAAAAAACTAAGTGTTCTCTTTATCAAATTTAAAATAACACAACGAGAATTGGCTTGATTGGCTGATAAAATCATTTGATTGGCAAACATTTCCAGGCATTGTTAGTGCGATGTTTATATAATATGATACCACAATATCAATAACAAAAAATGTGGTAGCTTTTCAAAATTAAATCTAGAAAGAACTAGTATTTTATGTAAACATTGGGCCAAAAATTATTTTGCTAAAATCATACATTTTAATATCAAATGCAAATAATAAGTTAAATAATCGAATATATTAAAAAATAATTCATTACGATGGCAGTTTAAAAAAATCAAAAGTACGACGCACGCTCTCAACATTTCGTCCATTGAAGGCATGTATCCAAATTACCGCCAACTGAATTAACTTTATTTGCTGAGCCATAACAAGAGTATGAAGCACCCGTGGCACTGTTTTAAAAATACGGTGATAGAGAGTTTTTTGACGCTACGTTGCTTCCGTGATCATACAGATCGTAGAAAACGCTGCAAAAAAGTTCTAAAAGAGGACGGAGTGGCCGCAAGGTTTGTATGTCCAATCGGTCCGCTTTTCGGATCGCTGATATGACGAATGAGCGCCTCTTGATCTGATGTTATACCTGAACATGTCTACAGAACGATCACAAACTCTCATTATGAAACGAAGTTTTCCAAAGAAGAATGATCGGGTGGGTTGTTTAAATTTTACAATCGGTCGAAACTATTATTTTATTGCGGGCTTATGCCAGCCCAATGTTTAAGCGCTAATAATAATTGAAATTTATCATTCTCGATATTTTTAGCAAATAAATGCTAAATGAAGACCGTTTCAAATGTTATTTTCCTTCAAAGAAATATCGAATCATGAGACACGTGTTTCGAATTCGACACGATGGCACAAAGGATTTCAAATATTCGTTCACAGGCTGAATAAATGAACCTTAACACTGTTGATAGCACACAATATTCGTTCATTTCTTCGAAATATATCTTAATATTCATCTTGCATGGTATCTGCTTTCTGTTGTTCAGCTATTTTTGCCTATTAATGTGTAATTCTGAAATAATAGATTTTGCAAAGGAGTGGTAATACTCGGCTAATGACGCTACTCCAGAACAGTCAAGGGGGGATAACAAAATTGATCGACGATAAGAATGATGCAAGTATCTTAAATATCAAAACAAACGTCTGCTCTCAAGACAACACGAATGAAAGTCATCTTATCTTATCATATTAAAATATTGAAGCCGAGGAGAGGAGATGCTTTAAATATGTTTATCTCAAAACCTTTTCCAAGCTCTTGGAATTGGTTCCACGCGCCCTATATGAGCATTTTTTATGAAATTTGGCAGGCAAGTGTATAATAAACGTCTTCATCGTATAGACTAAAATTATCCAAAAATATTCAAAAGTGTTTATTTAACGATCAAAAAACTACAAAAAATGTTGTTAAAAAGACATTTTTTTTTTCGATCGCTCATTATTTTTTTATTTTTCAATATTTATATTTAATTGTAGTCTAAGCTATATACAATGTTTAGGACTTAAGACTTCCATGATGAAGAATGTCATCACTCACCCACCCACATACGTGATTCCCCCTTCACTCCCACTACCATACTTTTTCAAACTTAAAAAAAATAATTATGTTCAATAAAAATCGCCTAATCAATACACTAAATATCAACATTTTATATTTAATACTTTTCGCATAAAAAAATGTTAAAAAATCGATCTCTTTTAAGGCCCAATAAGGTAGAAACGTTTCTTAAAGGATTACGTATTTAACTTTTTTTCAAGATTGTTTATAGCTTTTCAACACTACTAAATTCATTACATTTTGAGATTCTATTATCATTAGTGATCTATATACTTACAATGACAATGGACTAATTGCATTTAAGTAATTACTTGAATTTCAACTTCTTTCCGCCAAAGGATCATTTTCTGCATAAAAAACAGTCAATTCGAAACCTTAATTTATGTTGGCCTTATTAAAGTTGAGGTATTTTCTTAAAGTCAAAAACACACAAGTTTAAACTCAAAAATATAACGATGTCATTGATATAAATATGTGCAATTTTTAATCTAATTAAGACAACATTCTCTTAAATGTATCCAAATTTCTTTAACTTTTTCATTTACTTTCATCACTTTTCAAAATAATATACAAAATATCTTATAATAAAACTCCACTTTATAATGAGAAGAATTTGAAACTATTAAAAACTATAAGTATTAAAGTAAGTTATTCGCATTTAGCGGTATTAAAATTTAATTTATCATCTCCAAAATTATTATCATCATCAATTTTATACGGAAATATTAATCGAAAGCCGCTTTCTCATTGAAGAACAGTCATCATGCACAATATGGCCACTATGATGACACACTGCATTAGATCCCAATTATATTATCTAATCCTTTGATTATACTATGGCAAAAATATTTAATTAATATGCATCCAAAACAACCTTTTATCGCATTAACTCCATAAAAATCCCGCCTAATTAACTAACGATCGTCACACATCTAATTAATTTCTGGAATAAGAATCCATTAATACGCCGAACGACATTATTGTGCATATAAATATCATTATATTCTCGGTGTAATTGATATATTACGGATTAGCGCTAAAAAGGGGAGCCATCTGGTAGCATTTGGCTATTGACAGATTTACTAAAATCATGTTGATTGACAGCGTACAAACAAAGGACTACATTATAATTGACAAGCTTTTAGCATCCAGTAATAAATATTTGGACAATTAGGTAAGCGAAATGATTATCGATGAGCCAATAAATGATTTTATTGCGAAAATATTTCTTAAATTCTTCATTGTAACTAAGGTGCTTTTTGATAAGGTGATTAGACTTGAAGAAGCAACGCTACGCCAGCTAAAGTCCATTTTGAGGGTTTATCTTTTGTCTTCAAATTGAAGGTCCAGACAAAGGTTGGACCTCGTGTACGTGTCTTATAAACTGGACATTCGTACATATTGCGGAGATCTTGTTTATCTTGTGTTATTGCCTTTTTATACAGAAAAAAATACTTTAATATTAGCATGTCTATGTTGAAGAAATAATGATAATATACCGATTTATTACCCTAATATTTATAACTGGCATTTGAGGAAACAGCTCTTTGAGTCTTGAGTCCATAATTATTCCGGCTTGAACGTCCCATCTTGCTCCTTCCATCAAAAGACCATGGACATAAGCACCTTCTCTAGGAGCAGTACTGAAAATTATATTATTAGATTTGATATATCAATTTAAATCTTTTAAATGCAATTATTATTGTAGATGATTTTAATAAATGCAATACGTGAAATCCTCCCTGTTTTTCTTGGTTACATCACACTGCAAACACATTTTGTCCAACGGGAGTTCATTTCTTCTGGCAGTGCTTTGCATAATTGCCGTCAAAAGACTCTGGGGATTGAAAAAACCACCCAACCAAACAGATGCAGGAAGCTGAATACAAATATTTACCCCCATTATTTAAATTTATAATTATACAATATTATTCCACACATGGATGTATAACTCACCACAAAATCCGTTGACCATGTTTCCAATTCACGTAGTCTTAGAAGTAAATCAGCAAACCATGAAGTTAAACCAGAAAGAGATGGATACGCTCTTGATGACCATACTGGTGGTACCTATGATAGTTTATCAAATCATAATCAATTTAAAGCAAATCACAAATATCGCCAAGTCAAGTGTTACCAACGTAAATCGTATGTATCTCTAACTTAAGGGGGGCAATCCCTTTAGACGCTCGTAAATGTGTCGTTTTTCATGATTTTTTTTAATGGTGATAAAATAATCGTATAATTTTAAATTTTTGACATTATTTTACTACAACCTTTAAGTGCGAATTTATTTTATTATTTTAAAAAAAAAAACAAAATGGCGGAGTTATAAGGTATTCCATTAGGCACCTTTACTCGTGATATCAAACGGCTCGCCATTTGTCGAAAGTTTCCTGTTGAACTGAAATCGAAAATGCAAATATTTCTTTATTTTTAATATGCGTAGGAAGTCAATTAAGCTATGAAAATTTAAAAAAATATAAAATTACAAATTTAGTAGGGTTTTTAGTTAAACTTTCATATTTTTAACCGTTTTCTTGATTATTTTTACTCCAAAAAAATAGTTTATATACGCGAAAACCTTAAAACGTTAGCTTAGTTGACTAGATAATATTATATTGAGAAACACTCCAAAATTTCAGTCAGATCGATCAACAATTTTTTAAGCTACAACTGGCGAACATTTTGAAAATGCTGTTTCGAGATGATCTCGTTTAAAGTTTCAATGCGATAAAACTGTCAATTTTAGTGATTTACCGATCAAACAATGATTCCTGGTGCATATAATAGATCTTCAGCTTTCTCAAAAAGTTGATTATCTTCGACTAACTGTTATTTTCAGGTTATGCGAGCTGCTTTTGTCTCAGAAAGACTCTTACGGTTCTTACCTAGCTATCCGCGCTTCATCGGTATTTTCAGCAAAGACTTTAGAGTAGGTGCCTATAATTATATTTAATTGTAATTTATCCCTGGACAAATCTTTATAAACTGATAAGAGATGCTGTTTTATCTCTTAGCCAAGAAATGGAGTCAGGTCTTCAAGCTTTGGATATTTTTTAAAGCAATGATTTTCTGCAATTTGCACCAGCTTTTGATTCCAATCGGGTTCCCATGATAATTTCTTTTTTTTTTTAAATTCCTCGAACTTTCTACCTTTTGTTCCTTTATTAAGATATTTTGATATTTTTGTTTCGAAAATTCAACCACACATGACACATTTTCGAGCTAAACTTGACTTCGAGTAACTTCGAGCTAACTTCGAGCAACTTTAATTTCGCATATCTACAGTTAGAGATATATTTATTGAACGTTATAAAGGGTTTGCCCCCCTTAATAAACAACTTTAAAACAATATAATTTCACAAGCCAATTAAACACACAAGTTACAACCACAATTATAATATAAATTTATTTGTAGAACTATGAAAATTAAAAAAAATCATACTTGATCCAAGAAGAGGGCATTTTCAAGATCCTCCATATCTGATGTTATTGTAAGCTCACCCTTTAACATTAAAATACCAAATGAGAATTTTTCAAGAAATATTCGAATTTAGTAGAAAATATTACCTTCATTCCAAGATCCAATTCCTTCAACGACCTCTTCAATTCCCCGGTCAAATAATTCATGCGTTCACATTCCTGGAATGCAACAATGACGTATGGGGTACGTTCCTCAACTTTGCCGGTGATCTCAGCCATGTTGAATTCTTCCGGCAATTTTTCCATGATCTCATCCAGCATTTGTTTGACCTTTTCCTCTCTCGTTACGGTGGCAGCTCCCGAAGATCCAGCATCCCTCGGTTGCATTTCAAAGACCGTCCTGAACAAATTTTCACTCGTCGTCGTCAAGAAACCAATTTCAGCATTCGGATGCAGCCCATATAAATACGGAGACTCCGGCGGCATAGCATCGTCAATATAACCATGATAACCCACATAATCCGTATTTGGGGGGGCTGGAAATCCAGGCGCCAATTGTAATTCACCATCGACCTGTTAAAGCGTAAGCATGTTTAATCGATTTCACATCAAAATATTATAAATTTCATCGATGAAAATACCAAATCTGGTTGCATGAGCTCCTCCAAGTATGATATACAAAGCTTTCTATCCCAATCGTCTGTTATATGACCACCGTACATGATTTCTCCGAATAAATACCGCAAATCTTCCCATGGGACCTTGGAATTGGCCTCTAAATAATTGTATAAAACTGATACGCTGATGTTTAAATCGCCTTAAATATAGATCAATTGCTTTGAATTCAATACACAAACATTTATATATATGATC
Organism: Stenopsyche tienmushanensis; assembly: GCA_008973525.1. Lineage (NCBI taxonomy): Eukaryota > Metazoa > Arthropoda > Insecta > Trichoptera > Stenopsychidae > Stenopsyche > Stenopsyche tienmushanensis. Next base: position 155,174 of record WACJ01000087.1, on the reverse strand, counting down.
ATAATCAATCAATATAATTACCGACGTTAAATGGATATACTTTATTCCATCCTTGTGGACCAAATTTACGTCGTTCAGCAACCACAGCATGAAAATAACACAATGAAAATAGGATGACTTTGAATTCGGCTTCTTTGCCGCACATTTCAAGCGTTTCTTGGTTGAAGTTATCTAAGGCTTTATGCAGATTTGCCTGCATTCCTGTTGGTGGTTCATTGGTAATTTTGATCGAAGATTCAAGAATTCCTTGAGGAATTATATGGGCTGCTGCAGTTGCTGCCGGTTCTGCGCTCATAAATACTCTATATTCTGGATGCGATCCAAATGAATACAGCTCTAATGTTTTTTCAAGTGATGGTAGCCATTTTTTAACTAAATGGATATTCTGTAAAAATTATAGTTATTGAAGTGGTTCGATATATTTCATGTTATGCTTAAAATTAAATTCAAAATTGATCATACTTGAAGGACGACCCAATGTCCATTTTGTGCAGCGGTGTCCATTGCCTTTTCAGCAACAACTTCTTGTCCTTGACCCAAAGATACGTTATGGAAATTTCCAATGTCTGAAGAATAACCCAATTGCTTTCCAAGTGCCTCAACATCTTTCAATGGATTAACACCGGGCGATAGAATAAAGAATATGGGCGTCGATGGACTTGTCTCTTCAAACGATTTGCTGAATTCCATCGTTCTATTTTCCACGTATTTTGCACCCATTTTTTCTTCAATGAATGCTCTATAAATCCAATAAAATATACGAATTTATATTTGATCATAAATTTAATGGCATTCGGTTTGGTGGCATGATTGTTGGACGAATGTTACTCACGCAACGGCATATGTCATTCTGTCAGGACGAAGAGCACGCAACATACAAAGTCTCTGCAGAGGCGTCTTATTTTTCCATTCCTGGATCAAAAATTTATGGCATGTGATTTTTTATGGCGCAGTATCATACTCCGAAAGTTCTTTCATTATATTTAATAATGCAACGTAATTTATGGCATGCAATTTAAATTACAATCAATATTCGAGAACAACACGAAAATAAATTCAGCCATAAAACATCAGCGCATTTAGTCCTTTATTTAAATTATTTATGATCTAATTGATCGAAATTTTCCTTGTTGTGATGATGCAATAATAGACCTTGATCTTCTAAAGAGAAAAATAATATTTATTTATGTTCGATGTGGCTTGGAATTTTCTATATTTATCATAATCGAATGAAGTATATTTTTAATAGATATCCATCACAATTGAGGTAAAATGATTATCTAATTTGATCAAGATCAACGTAAACAATATTTTTTTCCTTATTATCTTTTATTGTTGATGTCTTTCTTTAGTATTTGATATTGAATTTTATTAGTCAAATTTTTGACAATTATACTAGTTTAATGTTAAAAATATTTCAGAACTTCAATACACTTAAACCTTTTTTGTGCGGAAGATGCGTTCCGTGGAAAATCGCACAAAAATAAATCGCATAAAAAAAGCTATGACCTACATTATTTAAAGGATAAGTCTTGCATCATTGGTAATTTTTTAAGGATGTCTGACATCTGGCATCTCAAATGTCAGACATCCACTAGAGATATACTAATTATTTTAATTACAAACTATCATCGCTGTATGATAATTTTCGTTGCGATTTTCGATGACTCAACTAACTAGCAAAGATAACACCATAGTTCCTAACTCAAAACAATAAATTACAAAATGGCGACTGTTTAAAAAAAATTCAGTCGACCCTTTTTTGACCTTATTTTGTCATGGTTTTAATTTTTTTCATGGTATATAGAAAGATTAGTACCTAGTTTGAAGTAAATTAATTAATTAAAACTTGAGATATGATGTCAACCGTGTTGAAAAAAGTAGTTTCGAGAAAAACGCGTTAAAAGATTTCATTATAGTAGAACCGGCCAAGTAGCCGCATCACTAAAATAGCTATAACTCCGTAAGTATTTGGAATTTTGGAAATTCCTTCGGAGAATATATTTTTAAATGTTGAAACATTGGAAAAATGTAAAAAAAACCAAATAAATTTTTTCAAAAATTTAAACCAGAATAAAGGGCGTGGTCGTAATTCAGCGATAGCAGTTGCTATATGAGTTACACAGTCCCAAATTATAATTTATTTCCAAACTTAGGTTAGTGTTGATGATTTATTTCCTATTTTATCCAAAATATCTCGATATGTACTCTTTATGAAATAAAAAAAAATCGCATAACTTCGAAATCGCACAAATAAAAGTCGCACAAAAAGAGGTTTGGGTGTATATAATATACCGAGAGCTGGCAGCATAAATTGCAAGTCATTTAACAGTTGTGGGTCACTTAATATTTCTGGCGTATTTCTGGACTATCATTATGACAGTCTGGCGATTGAGTGCCGTTGGGTTTGACAAGAGAGGGGGTAGAAATCTAGTGAAAATTCAACATAATTAAATAATACTATGATATTGTCTAAATCCTCTTTTATTAACATTGGGCCGCTTAAAATTTAAACAACTCATCCAATCAGTCTTCTTAGGACAACTTCGTGTCATAATAAAAGTTTGTAATCGTTCTGTAGACATGTTTAGGTATGGCATCCGATTTAGAGGCACTCATTTGTCATCAGCGGTCCTAAAAGTGGACCGATTGGACATATAAACTTTGTGGCCACTCTGTTCTCTTTTAGGGCTTTTTGCGGCATTTTATATGATCTGTACGATCACGGAAGCAACGTAGTTTTATATATTTAATAGATTTCCGGTGGAGGGGGAGGGGCGGAAGTTAGATTCTTGCCATTGGCGCTTCATCCATATCCTCCAGTTTCATATTTTCTTGATAAAGTATTGCTTTGAAATGCAAGATTTTTAGGTCTAAAACAATCAGCGGGTGTAATCGTATAATTTATTCTAACTTTAAAAAATTACATAATTTTCTGATTAGTTTCAGCGTGTTTGAACCAGTCTGGTGCTATCTTAACAAGTAGTAAATAGTCTGGCAACACTTATAAATGATTTTTTATTTTATTAATTTATAAAAAATATATGAAATACTTATATATCATATTATTATTTAATTATGTTGAATTTTCACTAGATTTCAACCCCTTCTTTTGTCAAACCTAACGACACTCAGTCGCCAGACTGTTATAATAATAGTCCAGAAACACATCAGAATACAACTATTAAATGACCACAGCTGTTAAATGACCTGTAATTTATACTGTCAACTTTTGGTATATAATATTATATGGAATTTCAACGATCATCCAATGAAAATAAATCTAAATATAAAATTATCAGATTAAATTGCCTGAGGAAACTTTTCTTTCTCCGGACACTCCAACTCCACCAATTTCTTCCATCGCTTCGATGATGTTTCAATATCGCGATCAAGATTCCTATAATATTATAAGTGCTTGTAATAATTTAGACATTTATTGCAACATATATATTACATATCAGACTGATTTGTTTGGATGCGCATTTCAGTGGCTCCAGTGAACTTGAAATGAATTATAGAGATCATAAAGCAAATGCTATCTATAGATTAAAAAGCGAATGATGATGTGTTGATTGGCGAATTGAAATTATTTAGTGTATTCCAAGAATTATGCTCGATATAAATTACCTAAATTCTTCTCTTCCTGATAAAGAACAAATACCACCCCAACTTGTATTGGTGAGGAAATCGACTGGGCTGGTGACGTGCGGTTTGATTGGGAACCTCAATAAGAAATCTAATTCAGCTGGTGATATTTCTTCACTCATCAATAATATCTAAAAAGTAGCAACATGTTATTAATTTGAATTTATAATATATTTAAGCTTAAATAATATTTGTACAAATGTACTTGGAAAGTCATCTGTGAAGCAAATATGAGCTTATCACATTCAAACAACCCTCTGGATGTATATTGAAAAACTGAGTAACTTATACAATCAATCAGATTTTTGACTCTTATACCGACATCTTCGGCTGGTTCTGCTTTTGATATTGCTTTTTGGAATACAACACTGAATGCCTGAAATATATACAACAATATTAGCAATCATATTTTTGTTTTGCAATAAATACAATTAGTAGATATTAAGACCTTCAAAGAGAATTGATAAATTGGATTGATGGTATTCAAATCGTTCAATATGAAATATAGTAAGCTAGCTCTGGCTGCTGCAGGTCTATAAAATTCTCTGGCTTGATCTATCTGATGTGATGTGATTTTTGCTTCAGCAACCTAAAATATTACGTATATTCAAATTAAATTATAAATATATAAATGTTGTAAAACAAAGATCAGTTTTATGATTTCTTACTGAAGAAGGCAAAAACTAGTGGATATTTTTGAACACACTATAGAAATTTACAAGAAGCATATTTCTTTATACTACAAATCTAGGCCAAGTAAGCACCTTAAAAAAATATTCAAAAATTTTGGTTATTTTAAAAGTAATGACATTTTGAGTAAATATAAATTTACGAGCGACATTGAAAGATTGCGCGTAAAGTATCCCCGCACTTAATGTGTTTAATTGGGATGAAAGTCGATTGAATATGCCCCTTAAATTGGACGTTGTATGGATGCGACTTCTGAAGAAATGTGTCAAAAAGTCGAATACACTTAAACATTTTTTGTGCAGTAAAAATCGCACAAAAAAAGCTATGACTTACATAAAAAAATTCAAGATGCGTTCCATGAATTTTAAAAACCGCATAACTTTGAAACAGCTATATAAAATCGCATAAACATTTTTGTGGGGGTTACAAACATAAAGGGTGTGGTTGTAATTTAGCGATAGCAGATGCAATATGATTTACACAGTCCCACATTAATTTTTTTTTCCAAATTGCGGTCAGTGTTGATGATTTATTTCCTATTTTATCCAAAATATCTCGATACATAATCGTTATGAAATTTGAAAAAAAAATGTTTTAAAAAAACCGCATAACTTCGAAATCGCACAAAAAAAAGTCGCACAAAAAGAGAATTGAGTGTACTTGTCTTTGGTAAATGGGCTAATAAATCTCAGTAGAAGCAGTTGGGATCATTATTTAAAAAAAAAAAAAGATATTTCAAAGACTAGTTGTAGATGAATCCTGAGAATATTGACTTCTTTTAATGATTCATGCAATGGACTTTAAGACTTTTCATGGATAATTATTTTTTGAGTGATAATGGTTTAAATATTGCGATCTGTTAAAGTTTTTCAACTTAGATTTCAAATTTTAAAAAAAAACCGCCCTAATCCAATACAAACCTTTCTTTCAATATCGGCGGCTGTCTTTTTGGTAGTTTCTAAATTTTCAACAAGTGCAGTATCTCCTAAAATATTAGCTCCAGCTGACGACAAACGCGACAAAAGATCATCCTCCAAGCTTTTCAATTGGATTTTGAATTGATTTTGTTGCTTTGTCAATTCGGCCTTTAAATTTATAATAAAGATTCAGCACAAATGCAATAATACTACATTATTTAATTCTAAATATACGGACTTTCAATTCTTCCAGATCAGGTCTTTCAGCTTTGACTACTTCAGCCAATAATTGATCCTCCAACCCGTCCCTGGTTACGGTAAAATTGACTAGTGTTGTTTGGGCTTGCATTTCTGGTTTATAATGTGGATTTGCTAATTTTGTATGGAGAATCAGGCGAAAATCTGAATTATATTCGACTTCTTTATCGCCTATTTTAATTGCTCTAAATGTAAATTTTCAACAAATATAATCAGTATAATATTATAAATAAGCTTTTGTGTTGTCAATTTTCAATGTAATGGAATTTTTACCGTCCTTTTTTGATGAGATTTCTTCCCAGAAGAGGATCTAATACCGGATCCACATTTTCACCTATATTTTCCACCAGTACAGTCTCTCCTTTATTAAGCGCCTTTTCAATAATATCCAAATAGCCTTTCGATCCCAATCTAATAACTTTCAGCATATCACCATATTTTTGCTTGATCCACTTCACTCCTTGTAGCTGTAAAACCGGATTTGATAAATAGGTTCATAAATTAAAGCTTATCAGATCCTATATTATATTGCATTAACCTGAGGATCTATCATGAGGGGCCATCGGTCTGAACTTGAAAGAATCGTGGCGTTTTCTGTACTCATTCTGTCTGATGGTAGTCCTTCATTTTGCCACATTGCTATCTGTGTATCGTCTGTGAGTAACGTTAATGGATCCAATCCTTCTGTTATCGGCAATGGCGGCTATAAATTTAATTCGATTACAATCCAATTTACAATAATTAAATATTTATAAAAATAATACTGCTCAAGGCTGTACTTCTAAGGTTTTAAGGCTGGTCAGCCACATCTTGTTTAACAAGTCCAATCTGTACTGTTTGGTGAAGCATCCCACATAAGAAATAAACGCCGTCACCAATAGAATATCTCCAGGAAGAGTCGTATTCTGCTGCATAAAGCTGTAATAATAAAGAATGATTTATTATGATGGCTCTAAAGAGGGTTTTATCGAATTAAATTGACATAATCGAAAGCGTGGATAATAAGAGGCGCCATCCATATTAAATTATAATTTATCAAGTCTTATGATTGCTAGTAAATCATATTTAGAAAAAATAATGTAATTTATCATTAAGGATGAAGAAGGCGACGATTAGTAGTATCATTTAGAGTAGATCTATTCAAAGAGGGATTATGTTTTTAAATATTACATCAAACGCCTAAGTTTCATTATATATTGGCGCAATAAAATTTTTCAAAACAACTAATAAATCAATTATTGTCTAAGCTTTTAAATGTTCAAATAGTCATTTTAGAACTATTTCAAAAACCATTTGATTTGTGATATTCACTTTGAAGTTGATTAGATCTCTTTTGAATTATAATTTAATACATTTTTACACTAAAATTTTATACTGGTTAATATAGTTTTTTAAACTGTAAAAATAAAGGGAAACTACTTAGTTTAATTAATAGATTTGTCGAATTTTTGCTACTGTACCATGCATATGGTATTTCTGATCTAATAAACATATAGCACACTACTATATCATAATATAGCTTATTAGAGTATTATCCCTGAGATTTTTTTTAACGGATTCAATGAGTCATAAAGAGTATTCTTACACTTTGAGTTCAAAGACTGACAGAGACGGAGAGTGTCCTGCACATTGAGTTTGGAGAGAAACAGAGACGGAGAGATTATCTTGCAGGTCGGAGACTAGTTAACATTGGTTAACCTGTATGGTAGGATGATCGCCTATTTGCGAGCGAATTCCAGTGATTCAGGAAAAGCACTCTTGAACGTTCGGAGTGCGGAGAGAGACAGAGACGGATAAAATGTAGCGCAGTTCGATAACTGTGCATGGGAGACAAAGATGGAGAGTACCTTGCGAACATCGTACAATTATATAGATTGTTAACCCAAATTTATCTACTAATAATGAAAAAATGAATCGATTTCAAGTGTATTGTTTATGTTTACTTGAAGAAACTACCGAATGTTGCATGCTATCGACAGTGTTCATTTATTTATGCACAAGCTTCATACACATTGCGATGGTCCTGAGAATTTTTAAATTTGCTCATTATTATTATATCATGTTTTGTTCTACATAGGCTTATAATAATATAAATCAGATCAAAAACGTTGAATGAAAAATAAAAATTAACACACATTATGATAAAGTTTTCTTCCATATTTAATATGGATCAGATTTCAAGATGCGATTGTCAATTTTATCATCTTCATTGTTTGGGATGCGCAAAATAACTTGCATAATTCGTATTTGATATCTATTCATAATTTAGAAGAATCCAAAAGTCAAATAACAGATATATATTTTATCTATTATAGATAATGCTTTTTTGTGAATGAATGCTGATAAGTTAAGGATTTTTAAGGAATAGTAGTGTTTATCGTTAATCAGGGATACAATAAAAAGAGAATTACTTAGCAACTGCTTCAGCCCATCGCACATTTTCACTGGCCAACCCTCCGACAAGTCTATTGGCCAGTTGTATAGTGCAATTGGTGGCATCGGCTTCTTGTTGACATCTCAACTTTTCAAGAGTTGCCAATTCAAAGTCTGCAGTCAATTTGGCCAACTGTTCTTCAAGAGACTGAAATAAAATGTGGATATTTAAGAGAGCATCATCGATTCACGAGCATAATAATGCTTAACCAAAACAATAATACTCACAGCAACTTTAGCTTTGATGACAGCCAATTTTTCGGTAGCGGCAGCTAATTCAGCATTTGCAGCAGCCAAAGCCTTCCTCTTAGGCTCCACATCGCAGTAGACTTCATAGAATTTAATAATGTTGATGACCCACGCACAAAGACCAGCAGCAGCTCCCGATTTGGATCGAATTAGCTCTAAATTGTTATAATAATACAAGTATTACCATACATTTATTTAAAAAATGATTGTTTAACTCTTTCGTAAGCGGTACTCATGCATAAATTAGTAAGATAGATAAATATCGTTCGCGACCTCATTTGGCACGAGCTACCTATGTAAGTTATCCTCTGAGGGAGCTTCCGTGATCAAACCGATCAGAGAAAATGCTTCAAAAAGCCCTAAAAGAGAACAAAGTGGCCATAAGGTCTCTGCGTTCAACCGGTCCGCTTTTCGGACCGCTGACATGACGAATGAGCGCCTCGCGACCTGAAATTGTCTACAGAACGATTACAAGCTTGCCACCCCCTTATTATGGCCCTGATCATGATAACTATTTATTGCATGATACTACATAATATTACTATGAAGGACCAAGAAAAAGACTTATGCATACACAATTATTTTTTGCTATCAAAGTCAATTTTAAAATTCTTTTGCTTTGGGAACATTGTATCGCAATCTTATTTAAAACGATAAATCGTCGTTAATAATACTAAAAATAAGCTAACCTGGTTCAAATTCAGCGTCTTTTAAATATGGAACAATAGCTTTTATAACTTCAGGATGTATATTTTCTTTATCATAATTGATGAGGGATTCCAAGAAGGAATCGACCTTTGCCATGACAATCTATAATAAAATTTTAATATGAATTTATATTCTTCTAATTTTAAATAAATTTCCTTTGGTGTCATTGAATAACATACTTTTGCAGCTTTCCAACTTCTATCTTTGGGTATTTTACCACCAGGAGCTAACAATACCATGACGGCGGCTGTTACATTGGTAACAGCACCAGGTGGAGAGCCAAATGATTTCAATTCTGTGAGATTAGCTTTGTTTAAAGTGTTCAAAGCCTCTTGTGCTGCCGAAAGGGCAGGCTCTGCTTTCACCAAATCTTCTTCGCAATCCTTTTGTTTTTTGGATACTTCTTCTGCAATTGTTCCTACTTTGGTCTCCTCATCATCAGCTAAAATTTGGTTTTATAATTATTATATGTTAAAAAATCATTATTTCATTCAAAATCGATTTTAATAGATCAACCTAAAGCTTTTTCACGTTGAACTTTTTCTGTCTCAATTCCGACAATCTCAATCAATGCATCAGCTGCATCATTTTTCTGCTGCAATTCAATTTCTTGCACAGCAAGCTTTGCTTTCAAATCTTCTACTTGATCGGCAGTGCTTCTTAATTTCTCCAAACCATTCTCCAATCTAAAATATAAAAATTATGATCATTTTGAAATATTTATATATTAAATCCACAATCCAATAAAATATACCTTTCAACTTTTCCGCGTAACTCAAGCGATTTTTGATTTAATAGCTTCGAATACAGACTTATTTGCTCAAGATAACTCTTCGGCGTCGTATAATTGTACCTTCTTTCATTGGCCAAGTATGCCTTCGACATCGAATTAACAGAAGTGTGTGCAAATGCCATAAATCTTGAAACCGAATCGCGAAAATCAGCCTATTAAGCAGAAGACGGCAAATGAGTTGTATTCCCCATTTTATGATAAAGAAATTATATTAATATTTTTAATTACCGGAAGTACTTCGAGTTCCGATAAGAATCTGATTGCCACGGATACAAGAGCTTCCTGTGGCCATTCATGGAACCAATTTATTGCCGTACTATTAATAATGGCCGGAAATTTGCGAGAACGGACTCTTAAGGTTGATCCGACTGGTGAGAAACAAAGAACGACTTTTAATTGTTTGCGAACACGATCGATAAAGAACTTCCAACAATTTTCTCTGGTGTCCAAAAGTCCTGCTCCTTTGACCTTTAAAAAAATATATTTTTAAATACAAATCCATATTAGTAAAATGATAGAAATAACACATTACTCAATAGGTTCATAGGATTTTTTTAACTTTAACCCTTTGAGTAGTGAACTAATTTAAATTCGTCATAATCTTAGAAGCCATATTTACAGATTGCAAATTCGATAGTTCGAGCGTAAACAGAAGGAATAGCGATGCTATATTATAACGCACGGGATAAATACGGATGAAGTCGATAAATTTGGGTTAACAATCTATAAAATCGTACGATGTACGCAGGAAGCTCTACGTCTCTGTCTCCCATGCACAGTTACCGAACTGCGCGACGTTTTATCCGTCTCTGTCTCTCTCCGAGCTCAACGTACAAGAGTGCTCTTTCTCACTCACTAGATTATGCTCGCACATTGGCGATCATCCTGCTATACAGGTCAAATTTTTCTTCCTTATTAGAGGTTTGGAAGATTTGTTTAAACTGCTATCTTGGAAAAAGTGTGGAATAAATATAAATGGAGAGTACATCTCCCATCTCCGTTTTGCAGATGATATAGTATTAGTAGCCGAATCACCTGAAAATCTCTAAGACATGCTCTATGACCCTTATGGCCCCCTGGCATATCCCTTTTAAATATAGCATATAAATTGTTCACAAGTACTCTCATCGGACAGCTGTGAGTGTGGGTAAGCGTGTGTCTCCGGGTAAGCTGGTGAGGATGTAGAGGATGTGCGTGACCGGATCGGTCAGCGTTGTACGTTCCAACGGAGCCCTATCGGAGCCCTTCGAGGTGACGACGGGAGTTAGATAGGAGGACGCCCTCTCCCCGATTTTCTTTAATATTGCGTTGGAAACAATTAGGAAGGAATCTTCACAAGACACCCAGAGAATCTGGATAGTGTAGGATTCACGATTGATCGGTCGTGCCTACCCACTAAACCTCCCCCTTGTCCTTCTCTGTCCCCCTGGTATTGTTTTCCACATTGCTTCAGGAGGACAGGTAGTCTGGCCTTAAGTGATTGGCCATATTCTATTGTTGGAGAGGCTGTTGCGCTTTGCGTCTCTCTCTTTCACTGCCCTCTTTGGCACTGAGTATCTCTTCTACGTATTCGCGCCAATGGTCCCGGTTCCTCTTGCTTTCCATCATGCTGTGGACCATGTTGTCAACGTTGAGCTCGACTACCCCGAGTGCTTGTTTCAGCAGTTTTCTCTGGGGTGCCCAAGCCTCACAGCCAATGATGGTGTGCTCTGCGTCGTCGACCTCCGTTTGGCAGTATTGGTACGTGGCGGATGGTTCTTTGCCAATCCGCTTCAGGTACGCACCGAAGCATCCGTGTCCAGTGAGCACCTGCGTCAAGCGGTAGGTTGTTTCACCGTGTTCCCGGGCCCTCCACCGACTTATGACCGGGATAAGTCGATGGGTCCATCTTCCCTTGCTGGACTGATCCCATCTCCGTTGCCAGGCTTCCCTCAGTTTCTGGTCATGTTCGTTGCGACTTTTAGGATCTTCGTAGTTCAAAGCCCTCTTTTTTGCTTGGGGGTCCAGCGGGGGTATTCCAGCGATCACGAGCACCGCTTCTTCAGATACAGTTCTGTATGCTGCGGTGACTCGGAGCGCTCCCTGCCGCTGGACCCCGGCCATCTTCCTTCTGTAGCTTTCATGTCTGAGCGACTCATTCCATATCGAGGCTCTGTACAGAAGGATCGAGTGTATTACCTCGTTTATGGCACGTCTTCTGCACGGTTTTCGCCCTCCAATATTGGGCATGAGCCGTCCTAGCTCACTCACCTTCTGCGCCTTCTACGCAGCTGCTTCAATATGTTTTTTGAAGGTCAGCTTGTTGTCCAAGAAGATCCCGAGGTATCTCAACGATTTGCTGTATTCAACCTCGTGACCGTTTACAACAAGCCTCTTGACCCTCGGTCTTCTCCTTCTGCTGCAGATCATTGCCTCCGTTTTGTGAGGGAGGCTGGCAAGCCGGGATATGCACATTCTTGGAACAAGGATATAATGTATCTTGCCTTTGTGGATGACATCGACATGGTAACGAAATCGAAGTCGAAAGCTTTGGCGGCGTTTATATCTATCGACGTGGCTCTGCTGCAACCTTCGGAGGGAGGAGGATCAGGATTAGGGAATCCAATCCCGGGATCCCGGATCCCGGGATCCCGGGATCCCGGACAGTTTTAGGTACTTAAGAATCCCGGGAATAGAAAACGTAATCCCGAAAATCCCGGGATTGAAATTTTTATCTAACAGAAATCGTACACCTCACCAACACGACGAAGGCTACTAAATCGAGACATTCCCGACGAAATCTGGACGCTTGGAAACAGTGGCGTAATTACTAATTGGCGAGCTTAGGCGACGCACAGGAGCAGTGACTGTCTAATCTATGTATACATATATAGCGTACATGTATGTTTTTAAAATTGTTATAGTAACATTTCCCTACCGGTGATGTATTTACTACACCTCGACCCTAATAGTGGGAATATCGATATGAAATATAATAGATACGGGGTTTAGAATTTTTGTATTCCTACGTAATATAATTACAAATCACATCAAAGTATTATAGTAAATAAGTATTCATCTGCAGCGACGGAAATAAATAATTTGTCGGGAAATCGGGAATTTTGCGATTTTTAGTCCGTGTCTTAGCAGAATGGAATTTTATCAGTCACATTGATGGTGTTATACGAAAATGAGGGCTCACGCGATCATCAACTCGAACTAGCATTTAAATATCTGATGACGATACCTCCAACGAGTGTGGAGGCTGAGCGTGCATTTTCAGCAGCAAGTTGTCTGACTTCCAAAATCAGATCCAGACTAAATGACGAAACACTAATGTTTAATGTTAATGTTAATACGGGCATATTTTAAAAATAATATTTGAATTTTTTAGTGTTTTATTTATCTATTTTTGAATTGTGTTTTTATCTTTTCTTAAATAAATAAAATTCTTTGGCCTTCAAGTGATTTTTTATATTGAACAAATGGACTTATTAGTAATTTTTGATCAAATTCATCAAGGTAATTTCTTAAAATATTGAAAATCCTAATCCCGGGATCCCGGGACTGGTCCCGGGATTATCTAATGAAATCCCGAAATCCCGGGATCGAAATTTTGGCTCGGGATTGGATTCCCTAATCAGGATAGACGAAAATGGCGACAAGCGTTATCGGTAGCCGGGGCTTTCTCATGGGGCTATAGGCGCCACCACAAGACAAGACACTTAAGTGGCAATGGGTGAAACACATCTGCTGAAGAGACGACGATCGATGGGGAAGAAAAGTGTTAAAAAAAAGACCTCCTGTAAGATGGACTGACGACACCAGAAAAATAGCAGGAGGAAGCTGGATGCGGAAAGCGGAAAATCGAAAGGGATGGAGACTCATGCCTACGTATGCCTACGTTCAACAGTAGATGGACACAGGCTGATGATGATGATTAGGGGTCATTTTTCGTAATCTCTTCCGAAAAAAATCCTACAAACTTATTGAGTTATTGAGTCATGTGTTATATTACGAGTATTATACCTCATTCCTAACACCGGCGATGATGTTTTCCACTTCATCATCTGGGAATAAATCTGGTACTTCTCCAGATGCCAAAAGATCGTTAATCAACACCAAAAATTGCTCATTTGGAACCTGAGCATCCGTCATTAAAAACATAATGCCAACATTCTTGATACCAGCTTTCATATACAAACCAGACAGCTCTCCCTTAAAATCATATCAAATATATAGTCTAAGAATAAATTCTATGGTATGCAAGAGATTTAGAATCATACTTTCAAATCTGATACGCCATATCCCTTTCTTAATTGTATTTGGAATACTTCAAGACTGGATATAAAAGCAGCCAATCTGGATAAGGATTGTTTTCCAGATCCTCCCACTCCTACGAGTAATGCGCTTCCTCTCGGGCTTTCCAGAATACGATTGATTCTTAAAAGATTGCATTGTTGAATAATAATAAATACATTTGTATGACCACATTATACTCATTGTTAGGATTATATTTTAATATGTACCGACAAATGTGCATCATTGCGTCTTCGAAGAGCACCAAGTTCATAGCAGCTACAAGATCATTGTAACTGAGCAATGCTTCCTGGAGAAGCTTATTCAATTGATCCCATGATGTTATCGGCATGTATTTTGGTTCACCGATGCCACCAGCAAAGTGACAAAATATATTTGGCTTTTCAAAGACGACGCTTTCATCCAGTTCCTAAAAAAATAATTTTCCAATTTAATTTTTGCACAATTTCCAGAAATATATAATCAAATGTACCTCAAAATTCTTCTTGCAGATATCAATCTGCAATTTGAGGAAAGCATCGATATCTTTGTCGTCAGTCAATTTGTCTCCATAGACTCTGTATGTTTCATGCAACCAAAGACGTATCAAATCCGTAGGACAATTCAGACAATCGTTTGTACTGAATAATAATCCCTTAAATTTAATACAAATTAATTGAGCATTCCATTCTGAGACGTATTATTTGTATATTGCATATATTAATACCTGAAAGATATTGGAAAAGTCTCGCAAATTGAAGATGTAATGGAATTTGATAGCAGTCGGCAGAAAAATTTGGCTCACTTTATTATGTAGGGCCATTGAGGCAGCCACCACATTAGCTAAAATATTTAATTAAAGTTCATTAGTAGATAATTAGAGTTTAGATTTACATTTAGATTTAAAGCTTTTGATATTCACTGGCTAATTTCGAAACTATCGGTAAAAATCTCAATTCTGGATTGGCAAAATGTTGACTCAATATCGAATGATAGATGCTCGTCAAAGCTTCAGACCCTGGAAAACTGACAGCAAATACGCAAAAATGTCTTTGCAGCCTGGGATTTATTGTGAAGCTTCCCGATGTAGGATTCATACAGGATACATATTGACAGTTGTGGATATCTTTCAGGGCCAATCTTCCACGATCATACCAATGGCTGTAGTCCAAATGCTGCCTGATTATTGTATGCGGCTGGACAGTTCCATAAGTGTCCACTTCTGGCATGTTCATATCGTCTATGAAATAAACTAAAGTCTTATTCCCAGGGGGGCCATAATTTCTTCCTGCTTTCTTTTCAAGCGGTCTTTCGAGAACCTTTTGGAGCATCTCTGATGTGGTATAAAAGTTGAATGGTACATTGGCTATGGCGTAATTTTCTGAAAGACTACAATATAAATATTTTAAAATAGCACAATATTATATTGATGTGCATCTTGCATTTAAATTGATACCTGGCAAGCTTTTCATTGACGAGGACTGTTTTACCACATCCAGCATTTCCTACAAGCATCACAGGATGCTTCTTCTCCATCAATAAATCCATGAAGTAACGAATACGTATTGATTCAGATGTTGGTACAAGTACTGCCTACATATTTGAATAAAAATTTGAATGTATGTTCTTAAATAGTTGTTTAATTTAGATTAATATTTAATGAACCTGTAATGGTATATCTGAATCCAGCTCAAACTTAGGTAGTCTTTCAGACCATGATAAAAATTGTTTCGTCTCCGTATCAACGTAATAATCGAAGACTGTACCACCAGTAGGAAATTTGACGGATTTAAACTCATTTATCCACCATTTTGTAAATTCTAAAATGATATATATACGTTGATGTATTGAATAATCAATAATATGTTAGCATAGTTAATTGTACAACCTATTCTATAGTCGACGGCCTGTTCTTGGAACATTGCTGATCCAAATGCCCAAACGCAAGCAAATACAAAATATAATTCATACCAATCTTTTGGACAATCAGGCGGAGTATGAGCTGGAGTCATTAAACAACTTAATAGTTGACACAACATGGCTACATGTGCCATTTCTACCATTGGTGTTATAGTTTTGAATCTTGTCCTTACATTCTCCAAACATGATGGAATATACTTGTCAAATAAAACTACCAAATTCGATTTTTCAACTGGATTTGTGCGCTTCTCTATCCAACTTGTTACATATCTAAAATATCAATACAATTAAGATGTTTCTCATTTGATCAAAAAATATTTTATTGAGTAATACATACGGATTCCAGCCTAAATCCTGAGGATTTATATACAAAATACCAGCTCTTGAAACAGTAGCTGGTGTTGCTGTTCTTAGATTTGATATTTCAAACAATAAACGCATTGCTGATGTAAGAGCAATTCTTTCATTGCTAGCCAATGTCAATACTTTATTGTCGTCCATAACAGTGTTTAAGGATTCAATCCACATAGGATCAATATCACCATCCAAAATAATCCATTTTGGATTATCGCCATTTAAATTGGCTTGATCTCTCATTATCACAGAAAAAAGACCATCTTTCCATTCTCGAGTAGCAGGATTTATAATACCAAACAATTCATCATTAGTCACAGCTTTTGGGTTTAAATCATTATACATGGGCTTCTTTTTTATATTTTGATAAGTTCGGAAGAGTGTTTTCCAAACTTGAGTCTTTCCAGTCCCTGCATTGCCTACAATGAATACTGAATGTCTAACTTCAAGCAGTTCTTCTAATTGTACCACTTTCAAAATGAAGTTATCTTCCGGTTGCAAAGACAAATCTAACGCTGCTTGTTTAACAGTTCTTTCAAAGTCTAAATCGCGTTTTCTAGGGACTTCCAAAGCAGGAAATAGATCACCGATCAATCCCATAAAGATAGGCATATCATCTGTTACTATTTTTGGTATATTAAAATCTCTCAAGGCCCTCATTAATACTTCTTCCTCGGGTCTTCCAGGATCACCTCGCTAAAATTTAATTGTTTATATAATGCAATATGTTATATTTTCTATTAGTTATGGGTTGTTGTAATACCTTTAAAGATCCAGCAACAACAAGTACAGATTTGATGGCTCTCAATCCCCAATCATAATGATCTTGCTTGGATAGTAGCTCTTTACATAAAGTATACAACGTAATAAATTTCCTAGCTAAAACTCTGGCATCTTGAAATCCTTCAGCAACCAACATAATTTCGCAAATCAATTCAAAATCAGGAACAACCATAGCACATGGGCGAAAAAGAGCTTTCAAATTCTCTGGTAGTTCAGTTCTTCCAGCGTATCCGGGATTCATGGTAATAAAAATACCGACAGTTGGTTCCATCGCTATCTGCTCTCCCATAAAATTGAACTGCGATTTCTTATCCCTAAAAAGCACCACAATAAACAACATTCGATTCGGATAACATGTATTATTTTGAGACCAAATACCTTATAGCATCTTGGACCGATTTAACTTGAACAGCTACCACTGATAGCACTTCTACTGAGATCCGATTGAATTCATCAAAACATCCCCATGCTCCAGTTTGTGCTAATCCTTTATAAATATTACCGCAAGATTTGTAGTCCATCTGTTCAGAGCAATTGAAGACGTACACCATTATTCCTAGGGCTCTTCCTAGATCTTTCGTCGTTTCTGTTTTACCAGTACCGGCTGGACCGGCAGGACCGCCGCCCATTATCAAATGAAGAGACTGTTTTAAGAAAGATATTTATTGATGTATCAATGATTTTTTTAAAAATATAAATCTGAATAAAGATCATATACCTGTGTTAGAGTGATATAACAACGATCAGTAAGGGGTGTGATGACGAGGCGAGGAGTATTACCGAGGTATTCATAGCAATATTTAAATTGGGCATCGCAAATATTTGCAAAACAGTCTCCTTCTTTTTCATCCCATCTGTAAATAATATATTATACAATTTTGTATGATCTGGTGGGTTTTTTTTATACAAGGGATTTAATGATATACCTATGTCTTAGTTGCGATTGCCATTGAAAAGCCGAAGCACTTTCCACTTTAGATTGTATCAACTTACCGACGACGTCTCTAGAATGGACGTCGATGGTACATATGGTCATAATCTTTTGTCTGTCCAATTTTGAAAGCTCTCCAATCAATAAAGATATAAGTGTGCTCAATTGTGATACTTGTTTCTTGAAGTAATCCTTCAATGCATTATCGTAGCCCTCTTCCAGTCGTGAAAATGCAATATTGACTTCAGTTGTCCACCAAATTTGGGTCCCACAGAGCGAAACTTGTGCTGGAAAATCAAAAAGCCATTGTTCTCTCGGTTTTTCTTCATATGTCGTATTACCATCGGAAAAATAGCGTCGAATCGATTCTCTCATTTCTTTTTGAAGGCGATTCAACCACACTTCAACCTGTCAAATTAACAAGTATAAATTTGCATATAAAATCAGTTATTATATCCTACATTTTGAAGATGTAAATACCGGTCCATTGCAGTCACATTCTTTGAAGAATATTACATATTCACCGTCTTTTGCTATCATGCCTTCGGCGAAGCGTTCACCATTGGGTCCTGGTGTTTTAAATTTTAAATGGGCCATTGAATCAAATAGTTTCGTCAAATGTCTGCAAACCATTTCGGGTTGATTTCCATTCGAAAGAACATCGAGAAGATCAGCCGATGAGACGAAATAAAATCGTGGAAATGCCAAGCGTTTTGTTTCTAAATATTCAGCCAATGCTTTTTCACACAGCGTCAATTCTTTCTGCAGAACATCTAATTGTTGCACCAATCCTTCTTTATTTGTCCCTTTGACCACATTTGGAGTCTTGGCCATCTCTTTTGTCAAAATCTTCAAACGATAATATTATTATTCGTATCAAATTGGATGTAACGTATAGCAAATTCTATATGTTTATACCTTGAACTCTGTATCAATTTTATCAAATCTTTCCGAATCTACCGGTAATTGCATTCTGATGTCTTCCGAGCTCATGAAGATACTTTCAAGATGCGTCCAAGTTCTCTGTACTTCAAACCATACAGTGATGACTTGATCCGCCACGCATAATTTATTCTGCCATTCTGAGACTTCAGTGAGGAAATGCGCAATGAATTTAGATGTTATCAAATTTTGTAATTGTACCTATGGATAAAAACACTTTAAAAAATGTATATATAGAATCCTTATTCAATTTGTATTTGTCTATGATTGCCTGATTTTCTTCGAGGGTCTCAATCAACTCTTCGCTTGCTCTCAACATCATACAACCAGTTCTGGTGTGCAACTCCTGTTCAAATTCCATATTGCTCCATGTTGAATTTAGATCTCGAAGGACTTTCTCCATCGACATTTCTTTGACAGCCTTATCGACAATGTTTTTGACTTCTTCTTCACATTCGTGCAAATTTAATGCCAATAGGTCAGACAACGTAGTACTGGCATCCATTACAATTCTTACCTAAAATACATCAACATTATCATAAAATTTTGAAACATCAAACAGAAGATTCGCGATTAAAAATTTAATTAAATTTGGAAAACAACAAGTGATATAATTCAAATTTTAAAAACACTAATTGTTCTTCAAATGTATTCATTACATCTAGCAAATATTTTTTTCTTTTAAGGATTTTTACAATATTTTGGTCTTGAAGGAAGCCTGAAAGATATCTATAACCAATCCATGCAGATTTATACGCAATTTTATTCTTAAAAGTCCCTTTTTATCCAATCAAGTTATAAGTGTATGATTTATTTTTACCTGATACTTGGAGATTTATATTTTTTCCACATTATATTTCTTGAAAGCCAACTAACATACATCTTAAAGTTATAGGAAAAGAGTAATAATTGTATCCTAATTTTTAAGTATGTACATATTTTAAGTGAATCATAACACTAAACACAAGACAAAGTTGATAAAACCTATTAAAAAAATTAACACACATACTACGATAATTATCATGACAATTCAAGATAAAAAGTTTAGTTTAGCAATATGATAAGTGGCAATGATTTGAGGTAGAAGTAATAATTTTTCTAAAAAAATATTTATATTTTGCAAATTGGACAAGGGTTCATCATCATCGTAATAACTTTTTTCACACTATAAATAGTAAATATTACAAAATTAGGCATTTAGTTTACATTACATTTCCGCCAAAAAAATAAGAATAGTATTAGGTTGGGGAATAAGTTCGTAGCATTTTTACATTCTTTTATTTTGCAACATTTTTTTGCTTTTTAACAAAGTGTATAATATCCATTCGATAGAGATCTTTCTGTTCAACAAATTTGTGTTAATCATCTTTTTGAATAATTTATTTTTTTATTACCATTGAGCCTTAAAAATGAAATATCCAGGAGGTAAAAATCAACATTTTCGACATCTACTCTTCTTCGCACTTTTGAAGGAGGGCGATCGTCAAACAAGTCGTGAATTGGCCGAAAAAATTAATTGCGATCATAAAACGATTATAAATCATAGATAAGAAATGGTGCCTATACATAAACATGAAGCTAAGAAAAGAATGTGTGGCTCCATGAGATACGCCGACCTTCATCCTAAGAAGATCATGATCTGCGTTTGGCGGGACTGGAAGGGCATAATGTATTGAGAAATGATCAAAAAAAATATCACAGTCAACAAGAAGCTCTACATAGCTTAACTATACCGCGTAAAAGAGGCTATTCAACTGAAAAGATCCCATCGACAAGGCTAAACCATACTCCTCCACGACAACACCAGGCCCCATATTGCACAAGTCTCTCCAAGAGCTCAAATGGGAGATCCTTCAGCATTCATCGCATTCTCCAGACCTTGCACCGATGGATTATCATCTTTTTTGCCGTCTGTCAAACCATATAAGAGGCGTTATATTCAACAATGAAGACGACCTTAAAATCTAACTCAAGAAATTCTTCGATATCATATCGGGCGATTTTTGGCAGAACTGCATCGACAAATTGATCGAAAGATGGAAGGAGGTAATAAACAGCAACGGCGAATACATGATTCATTAATTAATTGTTAAAATTATTGATTTTTGTTTAAATGAAAGTTTTTGATAAAAACGCTACGAACTTATTCCCCAACCTAATATTAAGTCAAAATTTGATTAGGAATTTCAGGGGATATTCTAGTCTAAAAATTTAAAAAAAATCGATTTTTTTGTGCATATTTTCAAAGTTTAGACTTTTAAAAATATATTTTTAGAAGGAATTTCCAAAATTTCAATTATTTACGGAGTTATAGCTATTTTAGTGACGCGGCAACTAAACCGCGATTTAATTTTTCTCGAAACTACTTTTTTCAACGCGGTTGACATGATATCTCATGTTTTAATATATTGATTTATTTTAAATTTAGTACAAAATTTTTCAATATAATTTTCTATCGTTCCTACCAGATTTATGATAATATTTAATTTTTAACTATTTAAAAATAAAGTCGCCATTTTGCGATTTTTAATTTTTTTTCTTTATTTCAAATGACTAGAAGGGTTGAAATTTTGGACTAGAATACCCCCTTAATTGAATAAAATCCTTATTCAACATAACCATAGATAAAAATATTATCTTGGGTCTTTTCTATAAATATCGATTCTCAGAATTAAGCTTCTTCAATTGATAAACTTAATCACTTAATAATACAATAATATTCGTTATACTTGCGAAAAATGATTCAATTTCTGGGAGATTTTTTTTACTTGGATTTGAATCAATTGATTAAAATAGTAATTTCCTCAATTAATAGAAATAGATGATGATTCATGATGCTATATTTACAAGATATTCATCATACATACGTTTCATGCTGGAGACGTGTCTCATACTTACAGTGAGTTCTTTGGGCAATTCAGCCAAGCTCTGTGAAACAAAAATACAGGCAATGATTTATTTACATTGTTATGTATTTTCATTGTTTATAAGAAATGACCAAGACAAGATGATTTTTCACTATGCGTCATAAAGCAAGTGACCAAACACAGGAAATTATGATTATTTACAATCGTCGATATCATGGAAACGATATATGGTATGGCTTCTATTAAAACTTATCTACTAGAGGTGAAATTTTTCATGAAATGTTTTATTGCTCTTAGAACGAGTACGATCTGAATATTTTCAGATGTCATCGAATTTATGTCCAACAAATCATATTTATTTACCACTCAGCAAGTGCAGTATCTGCAGAATACGAATGGACGACGTTGTAATTTGGCATGTCACATTTCACCAATTTATATTGCACGATAAAGATATTTAAGGATGTTTATAATAATAAAATTATCAACTACTGTTACATAATTTTTGCATTACGATGTTTAGATAAAGCTTAATGGACGACATAACAGCAGATTAAATATTATTGCCTGCAATTTGATTCCGCAAATTATTTAGCTATTTAAACCAATGTGTAACAAAATATATAACACATGTACACCCCAAGATGTATTAGAAATGTTTTATTTAATGCACATTAATTCAACTCTCGAATGCCCATCCAAGGAGTAAATAGACCCGAAGAGGAACACCAAATACTCTAAATATTTACATGGGATATAATAGTCATAAACATCAATATTTATTATGCAATGGAAAATCGAACGATATTCAAAATACTATTCAATCAAGATAACAGAGTAAAATTTATGATCTACTGCCATAGACTGCCATCGATCGATTCATCGCAAATGAAAACATGCCATTAATTCAGGCTTAAAAATAGCATCAGCATTTATATTATATCAAAGTGTTTCAGATTTAAATTCAATTTAATTTACATTATTAATCCTTTACCTGTAGGAGGTGTTGCTGGTGATCACATTTATAAAAACATATATACGCCATAAAAATCATGCCAAAATGGTTGGCAATGGTTCCATAAAATGGATCGCTAAAAGCCACCTCAAAAAATGTTTTAACCCTTAAAGGATTTGATCAAATTTGGCTTCAAAGCGGTTTTGAATAGGTCATTGTCCGAAATATATGATATCGTTCGTATTTATTATATATATATTTATGACAGAAATCATAATTTATACGAAGAATAATATAATTTGATGACTTGGCAATGAATAAGTGTCAATAACACGATACAATATAATTTAGCAGTCACGTAAATATAAGCTTATATCAAAATATGATATATAATTCGGTATTTATATGAATACGGGATTGATGTTTACTTGTCTGTAAAGGTGTAAAGAAACACATTTCTTATTATAAAAGTAATAGTCTAATAGATAATCCAATCGATCTATTGCAATCGACTGGTCGATCTTAAAGCAAAATTTGGTCAATCCTGAAATTTTCCATGAATATACAATATTTTTTTAATATAAATTGCAAATATATCTCTAACTGTAGGTATGCGAAATTAAAGTTGCTCGAAGTCAGCTCGAAGTTGCTCGAAATTAAGTTTAGCTCGATAGCTTGTCGTGTGTGGTTGAATTTTCAGAGCAAATGTATAATATAATAGAACCGTAAGAGTCTTTCTGAGACAAAAGCAGCTCGTATAGCCCGAAAACAACAGTTAGTCTAAGATAAATCTTTTAAAGGACGAGATTCGAGAGACGAGAAAATAAACAGACAGACATACATTAAATTATACAAATACCCGATTCCGAAAATTATTATTTTTGGCAAATAAAAATGATTTGTTGGATCAATTTTTCACATAAATATACAAATCTTATAAGTAGTTTTTCATATGGTAAAGATGCACATAGGATGCTGATGGTCATTTTCTGTAAATCTATTCCCATATTTAAATGACATGCGCTTTGATATATTTTTCGAGTGATAAATGACCATCACTATCCTCAGATTATAGACACAATAAAAGAAGTAAAGACATATATAAGTTGGAAGAAGAGTTATGTGAGCATCCATGAAGAATAACATAAACATCAAGTGTAATCTAAGAGATTCTCAGCTCATAAATCTAATAATGGGGCACGTGCAGTGTTACAGCCGATGTTATTTTGTGCTCTTATATTTAAGGATTCTACCTTCATATAATAATCTATTTTTTCCGTCAATCTCAAACGAAGCTAAGCACATTTATCTCATGCGACATGAAAGGATGCAAACACCGACATTCATTATATTTACATCGTTTGTGAACATTCTCTCTACACATTTAGGCATGAAAGTGTTTTTTTACAGCATCAGCCCGAAGATCCATTCGGGATTTTTTGAAGATTTTTTTTTGTAAGAAAAGAAAGCTATTATGATATGCGATAGGATTTAGACGCGCCAATTGAAGGATACTGACAATTTGATGGCGATGGTAAAACATCGACGTCGGTTTTCTTCACGACACGTTCGGTACCTGTATTGGATTTATTAGTAGGCTTCTTTTAAAGAAACTTGACATTGAAACCAGTCGGTTGTCTTGCTGGTTTCTTACCTTGGTACTCCTCATTAGTTGATCCCAATGTCGTTCGCGGATTGCTTGATTTTGTAACTCACCAACGGCTCTCAGCGATGTCAACATATTTTTGACGGTTGCCTCGAGATTGACGTATGTATCCCAACTAAAAACATCATTTCATACACAACAATTAATCTCAACATTAACGACAACTGATTAAAAATTTTGCAATAATTATCAAATAATTTCAGATAAAATCTTTTTGAAGTCCGCTTATACATTTTAATCCCATAAGTTCATGAAATCTGCAAAATAAACTTGTTGGTTATTATAAAGATAACAAATAGACAAATAACACCCAAACAATATTAATGAGCATATATTAAAATATTAAAAAAAAAAAACAACATTCCTATACCGTTCATCCGATTGCTATGATTCTTTGGTGAGTTTGGTTTTGAATATATTTGAATTGTGAGATTGTGAAAATTGGCGTGCCCATAATTCTTCTCCGAAACATAAATCCGCCACGACATGTAATAACGGTACCAGGTTCATAGTGAAAAAAATTATGAATAATATCATCGAAACTAAAGTTTGAAATGAAAAAATTCAAGGAGAAGATGCTGTGTCCCAATGATTCCGATTAATATGCTATTTGAATTGAAATGTGTATAGTTTCTGGTGCGAGCACCAACAAAGCACAGGAACACACAGGGTATGCGTGCATGCTTCTCACATGGATAGCTGTATATGTGCTGCTCACGCCCTTCTCATTTATTACCAGACGTTACGCACCACATGGAAAAATATTATATACTGTAACATGGAAAAAATGAATTCCCGAAAGATGAAAGATGCCATTCCCGACCCATGAGGCGAATTATCAAAACTGCAGTCAACTGTCAAAATAACGTCAGATTTTCAAAAGGATGGTGGTTTTTCAAAAAGGGACCTGGTGATGATCGTCGGGGGGGGGGGGGGGTCTCTCTTCGTTCATGGACCCCAACGAAGGGAAAAAAATATAGAAAGTCTCCTGCCCGACAAAAAGAACTAAGTAAAAAATAAATTCAGGGAGCTTACGAGATCGAATGCTCGATGACAAGGATGCTTACAAGGAGCGTTACCAAAGTGCCGGCAGTCATTCCGCGCCCATGAGTCCGACAGGAGAATCGAAATATCGGAAAGATGTTTTTTTTTATTAATTATTTATATTTATTTTATTTATACTATTTTTTTAATTAAGTATGTAATTAATTAAAAATCGCCATATAAAAAATGAAAATATTCTATAGATTATAAGTTTAAAATATTCAAAAATGATTAAATTTAGCACGGATTTTTATTGACCTTAGAACAAATAAAATTTATTAACATGTTTTTCCAAATCAAATATTTTGCAATGTAATGTTATGGCAATTTTTCAATAGGTGCTAATTTGTCGAAGGAGAATTTCCTGTAATAACTATCAACAAATTAATTAAATTTAAGTTGAAAGAACTCCTCGAGGGTCAAACTGCGGCTCTTCTTTCATACAAAGGATCAGGTTTTAATTTTTATAAATGTGAATTCATTATAAGATTAACATTCCGTTGTAATTTATTAAATCGACTTCATCGATTCGTGCTTATATCGAGTTATACCTTCGCATCTCTTTATCGAGTGCTCTTATTTCTTTGGCGAACTTCTTGCATTCAATATCCATATTTTCAACATCGATCTTCCTCCAGGGTGTCGTCTTCCAGTCATCAATGCTCGCCTGGACGATATGGGCATAATCCCAAAGTTGCTATAATATTCATTAAATACAATATAAAAATCATTTAATCTAAGTAAATTTATTTAAAAAAAAATCAAAAAGTACTTTTAATAATTTTAATTCTTTCCGGCATTGCTTTAATAATTTAAATTCGGGAACATTGACTTCGAATAGTGATCCTGATTCTTGTATGCTTGTCATTTCATCTTCTCTCAAAGATATTTCCCTGTCAATTTTATCCATAACAAGATAAGGACCTTCGCATTCGTATTTGAAAAACTAAAATCAATATTTTAATATATGCATTCAATAAATATTAATTATTTAAATGCGATCTTTATGAAAAATTAAGATAACCTCATATTTTTTAAAGACTTCCCTGTAGAAAGTTATGTTGAAATCAAACACTACAATATTTTTTCTTATGCATGCAACTTCAGTTGCTTGTAATGGAGCTACTTGCTGTTTAACTGTCAATGCAAGTTTTTTGGTACTGTTCCATTGTTCTGGTAATTCCTGAAAATTTAATGAATTTATACATGTTCTTTAAAAATATCAAATTAAGCGGTTAAACGATGATTACTTGAAGCAAAACGTTGACTTCTTCAGGTATATCCATGTCGTAAAATTGCAAGAGCTCAATCGTATCAGTCAGAGGCCCAAACATTTCATCGGTTGTTACCGCGCGATCTTTAACGTTCATCAGATAGCCCATTACGCTTACCAGGGTCTGATAATCACCTTCCGCAACAACTTGGAGGAGACCTTCATCCGCTTCTCTTATGAAAGATGCCAAATCAGCAAGACTGGATGTAACATTGCAAACCAGATGCTCTTTGTACATGTTGCCCCATTTCCTAACTG
Source organism: Stenopsyche tienmushanensis (assembly GCA_008973525.1). Taxonomy (NCBI): domain Eukaryota; kingdom Metazoa; phylum Arthropoda; class Insecta; order Trichoptera; family Stenopsychidae; genus Stenopsyche; species Stenopsyche tienmushanensis. The sequence goes on along the minus strand of WACJ01000087.1, from coordinate 128,207 downwards.
TGTTGAGCAACGCCTGCCGAAATGGCCGTATGTCGACTTGGAACCAAGTGTTGAAGATCTGATAAGACTCCATGTCTTCAATTTCAATGAACAAATTTTCATAGCTGTCGATTTGTTCGCGAAAAGCATCCATTGTGGGGGCAGTTGGCGCCGGACCGAGAGTCTCGTCGATTCCCATTACATCAAGTTCTTCGTTGGTCAACTGTCTGCCATAAATCAGAAACATCTCCATGACACTCTCGCGATCTTCGAGCCATAGATAGGAATAATTTTCGAAGCTGCTGCAAAATTCGGCTGCTTCAGATACGACCTTAAAATTTAAAAAAACAGCGGTTTTTAAATACATTTTTAACGCATTTGTGGACACGGCAGCGATTGCAGACGAGAGAAGCTGAAAATATATCTCCTAATCAAAATGATGTTTGGACATAGAATCATTAAACAATACCAGATTTTGGTTTTGATTCTATATCTTTAGATATTGGAGATACACCTATAGAAATGTTTAGAAGTATTTGAACTTTTTATTTTTTATTATTCACACCTAGGTTGATACAAGTATATGGTCAACCCGTAGTGACATATAGAAAGCCTTGAATGCCGAAAAGGCACCGGGGCTGACCACCAAGTTCCTGTAGCCAAGAGGTCCAAAAAAAGGACCTCTGATACGGCACAGGAGCGCCTCTATCTCGGCCGACATGCCAAAACACGACCACAGAACGTGATCCAGATGAAAAGATCCCCGCACATACAATCCGAACTATTTTTTAATTTAATTTTTGCCAGGTATGCCGCAAAACGGCCGTGCCCCACCAGGAACCGGGAAGTACAGTGATCGGGGTAAACCCATTTTAGCTTGAAGTGAGATGAGATTGAGCCAAAGAAATTCCTATATTTGCACTTTTAGATCTAGTGGCATGATCCCTGCAAGGACAGGGAGGCTTTCTGTAGTAGTTTGCTCCAGTGATTCTTAGTAATGGCTGCCGTTGTGCAATGTTCAGGCTTTGTCTCGCTGTCTTGTCTCGTCCACGGTGTCCAAACCTGTCCGCCCATGCTCCTGCTCCATATGTGGCAATACTCTTGTAGATATCTTCATAGGCAATCCTGAAGTGTCTGCCCCCAAGACCCCAATCAGCGCCCGCCAGTCTGAACATTTTGCTAAAAGCCTTAGCCACTGTGGATATCCCATTGTCAGAGAGCGAGTGATAAACTCATCTCCAGCCGGTACAAAAACAATCCTATTGTCAAAGTAGTTCTATGATAGATAGCACACTAGAGATGGCATCAATGGTAGACTTCCCAGGTCTGAAGCCAAACTGTTTTCCGGATAGTGGACAGTTTCCCTCAACCTATACGCTATAGTTTGTTTTTGATATTTGTATTTGTACTGAGTATTTGGACTGGGGAAGTTAAACATTTGTTAGGTAGAAGATTCCAAAAAATATTAAGATGATTGAATTGTAAGACAAACAATAATAACAAGGATGTCAAAAATAAGTACAATTGTTAACATCGTTGTTTTGAATTTTAAAAATTTATATTTTCCATCGGAAGAAATCATCAAAAAATATTTTATTTTGTAATTAGGTTTTGAATATATTTGAATTGTGAGATTGTGAAAATTGGCGTGCCCATAATTCTTTTCCGAAACATAAATCCGCCACGACATGTAATAACGGTACCAGGCTCATAGTGAAAAAATATGAATAATATCATCGAAACTAGAGTTTGAAATGAAAAAATTCAAGGAGAAGATGCTGTGTTCCAATGATTCCGACTAATATGCTATTTGAATTGAAACGTGTGCAGTTTCTGGTGCGAGCACCAACAAAGCACAGAAACACACAGGTTATGCGTGCATGCTTCTCACATGGATAGCTGTATATGTGCTGCTCGCGCTCTTCTCATTTATTACCAGACGGTACGCACCACACGGAAAAATATTATGTACTGTAATGTTGAAAAAAATCCTGGGAAAATTGCAATCCTATCAGATTCGGATTTTATACCTTCAAGAAGAGCAGCCAACTGTCAAAATAACGGCAGATTTTCAAAAGGATGGCGGTTATTTTGGCGGGATCTTTGCAAAAAATATTTTATTTTGTAATTAGGGTGTTTAATAAATGCACGTCGACACGAGATAACGAATAATAATAGTGTGTTTATTGATGGTTTGACTCAATTTCTATGCTCACGAATTGCGTCGCTAATCCGTGTCCGCGAATGCGTTAAACAAACCGAAACATGTAATCAGATTGCGATATTTCTAATCAGATTATGCTAGAGTGAATGTTCACCTTGTTAACGCCCTGCAAGACCTCTTTGATCATTTCTTTGATGTCGGCATTATTTTTGATTTCTTCTTCGTAGCTTTGCGTTTTATCTTTTGATATTCTTTTGACCAAAGATGCCATAACTATTATATCGTCGATCAGCTCCTGTAGCAGACTATTGAAGCCTTTAGGATCGTCTAACTTCAATGATGGCACATACACCATATCGGGTTCTCTCAATTCCAATTGGGCTTCGAACAAAGGGGCTAAACCGTTCCTGGGATCCATATGCTCACCCAAATATCCAAGACTGTGAATTGTGAAACAAAAATTGAGTTTGTGGAATTTTGACAAATGATAATGAATTTGTATCGAATTTATTTGAACTGACCTGCATCCGACAGTCTTGAGAAGTGATTCCGACACAATATCGTCGATGAAATTGATATAATTCAACCAAATCTCCGAATCCTGGCATTCATGCATATTAAATAATTTCATATTCTCATCCAAAAGGTTTTGAATCGTCGTCGAAGCATTTTCAATTTCTGCATATCGCTTAGTGATACGTTCTTGCTTTTCCTCGATGCACAGCGTGGTATCCTTGAATACAAAGTTTTGTTGATTATATCCGTAGTCATTGCTTTAAATCTTCGTGGTTTTGTTACCTTTTTTCCTTCTTTGCGCTCGAATACCGGTATTTTGCACCACGAAGACATTATCTTGTAAATATCTTTGAGGTTGTCTTGTGTTTTTTTCATTCGACCTTGAAGGCTTCCAACAAGAGCATGAAGATCCTGCAAGTACTGCCAAAGATCTACAAATATAAAAAAAAGCATTAATCCTTTCAAAATGTCCATTCATCCTATATTCTAAGCTAACCTATAGCGGCCATCAATAGTCGAACCAGTGATGATGCAGCATGGGCATGATGCCCGGCCACGAAAGTGTTAATGATTCATAGTGCTATCAAATATATTAATGATCAAAGACATTCTCATCGAGAATGTATGCGAATGTACATATTATTTAAATGCTTGCAAATTTATTAAGCTATCATATGCTTAGATTCTAATATATAATTAATATTTTTAACATGCAAGATAAAAAATTGTTATTAATGTTTTGTGGTTGAAATTGTACAAGAAATATTCCGTCATGGAAGAGGAAAAAGATAACAAATTTAAGCACTTGCGAATACATTTATTCAATAGGTTTAATCAATATTTTTGTAAAAACAATTTAATTATAGCACGCCATAGCAAAATACATGCATACAGGCAAAAAAAATGCAAATAGAACTTTTTTCATTGATTACATCATGGGTGTTATTTTTTAATTTTTTTTTTTACAAGAAAAGAAATCAAAGAAGATAATATACCAAATGGTGGTAGTTTACAAAGATATTAATCTCTAAATATAAAATGAAATTTTGGAGTAAGGTGTAAGGAGATAATCAATTGAAAATTACATTGGGCAGCCTGTGGAAGCGACTTCTGAAGAAATATGCACAAAGTATCATCATCAACATAGTGCAACCAAAAGCCCTGTAAAGAGACGGAATGGTCACAAAGTCTCTGTGTTCAACCGGTCCGCTTTTCGGATCGCTGATATGACGAATGAGCGCCTCACTAGCTGAACATATTTACGGAACGATTACGAATCTTCATTACAAAACGTTTTCCGAAGACTGATCGGGTGGGTTGTTTAAATTTTACAATTGGTTGAAAAGATTGTTGTCTTTATTTTATTGCGGACTTATTCCGAAAGATTGGTCCAGTGTTTAAGCGATAACGAAGAAGAGGGATTAGACAAATTAGTATTTATTATAAAAACGGACAGAGTCAAGCCATGTAAAGTAGAATGGTCAAGTAAAATAAAAACCATGCGCAACTCTCGACCGGGTCGGTATTCTACGTTTTGCGCCCCAAGTTCAGTTGCACCCGTAGTGGGTGCCTGCTTTGCCACCCCTTGTTAGGGCCCTGATTATGATAACTATTTTTTTGGATGATAATTAGTATTTGCAGTAAGAATCCACACTACAAAATATGACTATGAAGGACCAAGAAAATCTAAAAAACTATCAATGTTGATGATCATTAAACAAAAAAGTTGATGAAGATTCTGATATTGTAATTTTTTCCTTATCTAATTTTAAATACTCTTTATAAATCAACATAAATTGAAATCAAACCTTCAGAATTCCAACTGAGTGCCGTTTGTCCTTTATCGATTTGTTCATCAATAGCCTTTATTTCATCCTGCACCAGATCGAACTCCACTTTCTTTGTGTTTTTCCTGATAGTATTATACCATTCAATGGTAATGTTTAAATTTATCGTATACTGCCGGAACGTATCTTCTTTTTCGTAAATATACAAAGCCTTCTCTGGAATCATCGGCAGCAAATCCTCATTCCTCTTCAAATAGTGGACTTCGCGCAAAATTGCCACAAGCTATAAATGATGTAGTAGAATGTTTATTATTCATTAATTTGCATCGTTCTTGCGACTGGTTTATCACGTGATACAATTGTGATAAATACATAGTATTTCAGTTAAAATATGATCACCTGTGGGTCAAAATTTAGTATTAATTCTGGACTGTCGCGTTTTCGCTTGACGAGACTTTTCTTCATGTTCCTTTCAATGATGGCGGGAACACTAAGCGCCCATTGTCCAAAATAAAATTCGCAGAATTTATCCATATCTTTCATCAGCATGTCATATGTATCCAATATTTGAAGGGCATGTGCACATTGAGTTATACTAAAAAAATATATTAAATATGTGTTTCATACAAGGTTCCAAAAAATACCAGAACGAATGTTACCGTGCTCGCCGTGAACGCTCTCCCAGACCCGTGGCCACGCTTCACTTCAACAGACTAATATGCGCGAAAATGGTGCATCCGTCAAATGTCTCGCAAAACAAATTCCGCACACGAATAATGCCTGTGCTAATGTAAAACCCTTCTCGGATACAAGCCCAATAACTCATTAAAGTTTCATCACAATCTGATGAACGGTATTGGAATGTATCTCTAGCAAACAGACCGCGCGCCGACACACATTAATTTTTATATATATAGATAATATACCGAATTGTTATATATTTTCATATTTGAAGACATTAACCATCGGAAAAGATCCACGCTCATGATTGTCTTGGCGTATTTTGTTGGATATGTAAATTGTATTTTATATTAACATAATACATACGGATGTTGAAGTGCTCTGAAGCTCGTCACAGGAGCAGAAGCTCTTGCTTTTACTGCAGCGACAAATAAAAGTCCTCCTGCTGTGGGTGGCATAAATAAATCTACATCCATATGTCCGAATTTCTCCAGCCTGTTTGCTTGATCCTCAAATATTGCCTGAAAAAAAGGGGTCAAAGTATACTCTCATTAATTATTGATTATAAAAAAAAATTCATACCTGACATGTGTCAATTTCTTCCTCGAGCATCGCCAAAATATCAGTATATTTGGCAGTAAATTCTTTCTTGATCAATGGCCTATCCAACACGGTTCCAACAATGTCTATCAACTAAAATCATCATTAAAAACAATAAAAATAGACATTGACACACATATGAAATATAAGCGTTTCATCATAAATTACCTTGAAAATGCATTCCAGGTTAGTGCAATTATCGAAAGATTCGCAGAGAATGGTCGCTAATTTTGTATCCAATTGAACGATAGACTCTTGAAACTTATCAAAGTCTTCGTTGAAAGTATTATCATCCGGATCAAGGACGTCGTATGTCTTGGAAGCGAATGCTGCAAAGAGTGCACTGAATTCTTGCGATACTCCCGTTATCCTTGCACTGAGTACTCTCCCTTTTAATCCACCAATTTCGATCTTTTCCAATTTAGTAAACTCTATTACTGTATTGAAAAACCACTGCAAATTAAAAGCTAGTTATTATCAAATAAATGCATTGATTAAATTTGAGTTTGGTCATAATTTTTACTTGGATCGTGTTAAGCCTATCCAAAAATTTGTTCATGCGTTCGAATACAGCATTTGGGTGAAACGTCCAAAATACTGGATCCCTGTCTTTAAAATAAGGCGCCAAATTGTCCTTGTAATGATCGAATGTCGAGCGAAATTTCTTAAGGATGTTGGCAGTAATTATAATTCTTTGTTTGGCTTCATCTATGTCACTATGGAATAGTGTTGTAGGATCTAAAAATCGCTTTCCCTGCAAATTTAAATGAATTCACAACTATTTATATATTTAATTAATTTTATAAGCTGATTAAAAAAAGCATTTACTTGATAAATAAGTAGATTACAAAGCTCTCTTAATACGACCATAAGTTTTGATGATTGGCAATAATACTTCGATTCACCCCATATCATACATAAAATATGAAACATTGGTTTAAATACTGGAACCAATTCTGAAAATTCAATGTCTTCTATGGATTGGAAGTGTTTGGCGATTCCCTTAAGATGCATGTCGATATCCCTGGCTTCCATTAAGGCTGTATTTAAATAAAAGAGGATACAATCACATATTCGTCTATCAATACATTTCAAATACATTGTATTAATGTATACCTCCAACGATATTCTTGAAGAGATTTCTAAAGCATGGAAAATAAGCAGAATCCGTCATTTCCAATATGACTGCCATGCATCGAACACGTTCACTTCTCAATTGGTCGTATATATATGTCAGATTGCTCAAACGAGATTTCCAAAATTCAAGCTCTAACATGATATTATTATGAATTAAATATTACCACAATTATAATAATATACACTTTAACCTTTTTTTGTGCGGAAGATACGTTCCATGGGTTTTCAAAACCGCATAACTTTGAAACAGCTATATAAAATATATCCAAAATCGCATAAAAAAAGTTAATAAAAAACAGGAAAACAATAATGCACTAAGGAATAATAGAAGGTTATATAAAAAAGATTCGTATCCAGTTTGAAGTAAATTCATTAATTATTAAATTAATAAAACGCGTTAAAAGATTTCATTATGGTAGGATCAGCCAAGTTGTTGCCTCACTAAAATTGCTATAACTTCGTAAGTAGTTGGGATTTTGGAAATTCCTTTGGAGATTATATTTTTAATAGTCAAAACATGGGAAAAATGCAAAAAAACGAAATCATTTTTTTCAAAAATTTAAACCAGAATAAAAGGCGTGGTCGTAGTTTAGCGATAGCAGATGCAATATGATTTACACAGTCCCAAATTATATTTTTTTCCAAATTTCGGTTAGTGTTGATGATTTATTTCCTATTTATTCCAAAATATCTCGATACGTACTCTTAATGAAATTAAAAAAAGTTGCTTTTAAAAAAACCGCATAACTTCGAAATCGCACAAAAAGAAGTTTAAGTGTATATAGATAAATACCATTGGCATTTTTACCGATTGATGGTGTTGGATTGGCGCCATTGTTGAACGCATGGGAAGAATCTTCTTGCATTACGTCGTTGATTTGGGCTGCCCATTTTATAACAACACCTTCGATGGCACTTTTGAGATATAAATCTGCCTCTCCTCCTTGCACCAATTCTCTTTCAGCATCGTGCACCCTTTCAACTCCCACCGGCATCGGAAGAACTGTCTGTCCATTGACTTTTCCCTTTACCTGATTCATTGAATAGCTATAATTAATTTGATCTATTTCAAAGACGATGTGTACTAGGACTAAGAAATAGCATAAGCGTGTGATTTATTTATTTAAATTCCCGGTATTTTACATAATAACGTATTGTATTCTTTATAACCAGTTTGCGGTAATATTTGAGCTTGAAACTAGTATCAAAGAAAACTAAATTAGAATAAGACTAATTAACCAACTCACATTTCCAAATAGTTTTTGATATAAAAAGGGTCTTAAGACTAATATTTTAGCATTGAGCTTAAAAAAATTGACGAATACAACTCAAAGAGTAAATACTTCTATTGAATTTCATCAGCACATTATTAATAGAAAATAATTATATGCATGACTTCAAATGTTGAGAGCAACACTATAAAGAAAACTTGTAGTGATACTGATTTCCTTCATTAACACTAGGTTTACGGGCATTTCTTATATACCTATTTATACAAGCACCCGTCAAATTGACGGTAAACGAAAATACGCATTATAAACAATATTAAGCTTCACGTTTAAATCAATTATTAATAAGTAAAAAGTCTTTTTTTTAATTATCATGGAAATGACAACAATAATATTAACGATATTTATTGAGCATATTTTTTAGAAATGCAGTGTACTCTCGATTATCCGGGTGGGGATTATCCGTGCCTGAAAAATATTAATTTAAAACAATTTTTTATTTTATTTTTGATACTCGGATAATAAGAAATAAAACTCTGCAAAACGATAAGGATGATGCTTGTATCTCAATCGTATCTTATCGTACAAGAGTACTCTTTCTGAATCACTGGAATTCGCTCGCAAATACGCGATCATCCTACCACACGGGTTTACTATGCGTGTTTTTCTTAATAAAAAATAAGTATAAAAATTATGGAAATAAAAAAAATGTGTTCCATTATGTGTATATCAATTTTCAATTCTAAAACCCCAAGTACACAATCCGACATAATATTTATTTTAGCGTAGCCAATAAGTCCTGCGATATTCTTGTTCTACCCCTAGATCCGTATGCTTTTAGTTTTATACACTGTGTCCCATCAACTGCAATTTCAATTTCGCCTATGCATTTTGGGATGTGCTTGGAATACTCGTCCTTTCATCCTCAGAGTCAGAACTAGAAAGAATACGCATTTTTTTCTTGTTACGACATACTTTCAAGAAATGAAGTTTCAATATTTTCAGAACTTTCACTGGCAGCTTCCCTTTGGCCTAATGCATACTGATCTTCTTCGGAGGTATCCTCAGAACAATCATCATTGATGTTGATTGCTAGAAAAGTTGCTAATTTATATTATCGAGACGCAATCGAGTAACGAATTGAAAGCAACTTAGTAAATACTTTTCTTTTACTCTTATATTTAATCCGTCAAATTGACGGGTCCCGTAAACCTAGTGTCAAACATATTCGCCATCCTAAGAATCGACTATTTGTCTACAAATAATTATGAATAGAACTTGCGTGCTGAGAAACATGACTATTTAATAGCTTGAAAATATCATTGATGCACCCTCTTAGATAATTTGCATTTATGACCTTGTGATGCATTTCAACAGCGCATATTTGCAATAAATTAGACCGCAAAACACAAAGCGCTTTAAAATGGCACACATTAATTTAGTTTAATGTTTATTACCTGATAAACAGTGCTTTTCAAACTGTGAACATGCTTTTTGATATCCTGAGCGACGACAGCAGGCCAAGATGTGTGATTTAGAGGATTGGACAACAATGGGACGAATATTTCATCCACCAAGGCAGCCAGCTGATCTATTGTCTTTGGGGCTAAATCACCTATATAAATTGCAAAAACATTTTGTAGCACTTAGTCTGATGGAATTATCCTATTTAAATGTGATTCAACCTTTTTAAGTCTTTTTCTTATGTTGTTTTATACTTTTAAGTAGCATGCTAAATTATTTGTTATATATTTTAACACCCTTTGGTAGAAAGTCCCTTCAAGTTAAATATATTAATCAGATACCCAGCTAGAACGCCTTGACCCATTGGATTCCGTAATCCAATCAAATTAATGGGTTTCCATTAAAATTTTATTCGTATACGTTAACATCTGATCGCAGCCTTTCAGCTATGAATTAATCACCCACGTTTTAACCTTATGAAAAAGGGTGTAAAGGTAAAATAAGGGCGCAAGGTCTTAATTTTGCAAATGTGCCACATGCCTCCGATTGGAATTGAAGACCATTGTGGCTTATTGATTTTTTCAATTTTCAACCGATAATATAAGATAAGGCGTCGTCTCCAAGTTCTAAAACAATTACAAACCCATTAAAAACCCGAAACGAAAGCAATTTTATGCCGAAAATTAATTACGTGGGTAATAAAATAAGTCGTTCGCAATCCGAGACTTTAAACAATTATCATATTAAGCGATATCATCATTTCTTTAGATCCACCATAAACGACATGCGATTCATACAAGTCACGAAATGATTAACCAATTAAAGTATTGCGCAATCTTTTTTAATATTCAAATAAAATCGCATTGTTGCTTATGTAATTTAACGAAAAAAAATACAGGAAAGACACAAGATCATGGCTTGCGTTTCAGTCTTGGGATTCGATCTTTATCGCGGAAACGCTTGATCTTCTCCATTCGACATTATCTTGGTGCAATAATAAAGACCTGGAGCCAAAAGTCGTATTTTATTTGCCCCGTCTCCATTATATGCGGACCTCTTCAACGATCCGATCGTGAACGGACCCAAAGAGGCCGTCTGTTTGGCAAAGCAAACGCCGGAGCTGGATGCGGTTACTTTAAATTTTCATTATAATGATGATTATTGACGAATTGTCAAATAAGATCAAAAGTTTTTATCGATATAAAAATTAATCTTTGTTTGTTCGTATTTAATGCGCTGCCATACCGTTCATCCGATTGCGATAAAACATTGTAAGATTATTGTTTACACTTGCGAGAATAATATAGGTATAGTAAAAATATTTTTTGCGTATGCAATTTGTTATGCGAGACATTTAGCATTTCAATTATGTTGGCGCATATTGGTCTGGTGGTTGTTAAGGTAAATAAATCACCACAATCATCGATTCGTTATGTATTTGCCAAGTGCTCGGTCTTCGGTGGACTATACTGTGAGATAGTAACATACAAACGTCATCATTTTAATTCATACCTGGATTGATTCGTTTGGCGACAATAGCAACACATCGAAAACGTATTAGAGGTACTGCTACGGGAAGAAATCACTATCGGTGAAAATTTACAAAATATTAATACACACGCAAGAAATTCATGAAACTCTACTTCTTTCATAATATTGATATGATACTTAAACCAGCTAATGGATTGAAACGAAATTATATTGGTGTCAAAAAAGCTTATTGCATTAATAACAGTGCTTAACTGGAATACACAGGGTATGCGTGCATGCTTCTCACGTGGATAGCTGAATATATGCTGTTCACGCTCTTCTCATTTATTACCGTTCGGTACGCACTGCACGAAAAATATTTTGTGTTCAAAAGTACTTCATTAGCACGGCATAAGGAATCATCACCAAGGCGCCGGCTGTCATCCCGCGTCCATGAGTCCGATAGGAGATTCGAAATATCGAAAAGAGATACATTTGAATTCTTAATTTCCTCTCAAATAATTACTAACTAGCATAATTAAAAATATCGAATGCATTGTTTTGTTTTTTATTGGGTCGAACCGATTGTCAGAGAAGAATTAAAACTGCATTTTTTTTGCATTCACATCATTTATGCGGCAAAGTGGATTCGGATTTGCGTGTTTTAATTATAACGTGCGAAGGCTGCAGAATGCAATTTGCGGTCGGATGTGCCAATGCATTCAGTATGCAATTAACTATTAAAAAGGCTATGCTGCTAATAGCCGAGACTTGATTTTAGATTACAGATGGCTGAACAAGAAAAGCGTGTCACAAATGAGGAAAGACCATTCAATCGAAATGGATTATTGATCCTAGAAATCATGTTTCATTCGATGAATTTAATCAAATGCTAAGAATTTGAGATCATTTTTTCATCAGTTGGATGTGTTTCCACATACATTTCATTGAATAGAAGTGTTCTCTTCCATCAATGATGCATTTCCAAAATTTTGAAGTGATACTTCTATAAAACTACTTCTAACGTGTATGTTTTTGCATAAAATAAAGAAGCCACTGTATCAATAGGGCGCCTATTTTATTTTGTATTACACAACACACAGAATAAATGGAAAAAAGCAATATATACAATCAACTTCTCTTAGTACCTATGAAGTTTCACTTCTACTGCACGAGACTCTCACGCATTCTTTTTGCTATAATTTTATTTGTATGACATCTTCAATCCTGTATTTAATGTGTTTAAAGACGGTTAAGTGTTAGACATTTGCTGCTTGACACGTGCTAATTTGTGTATAGCAACTTTAATGTTATGTAATGTTCTTCCTCCTTCATGCATATACGTTGCAATGACCCGATTAGCTTTTACCTGCACTTTGTGGTATTCTACAGTTTTATTACAAGGAAAACAATATAAATTTTAATTGAATTTCATATTAAAAATAAATATTTATTTTTCTCATCAAACAAAGAGCTTGATCTTTGGACCCCACGAGACATATCATACGCCACTTCAATTGATGTATGATCTACGAAACGTGTTTATAGCCTCAATGCAGAATAATAGTTGTATTGTATTTTTGCCACTTCTTTTTGGTTTTAATACCAAAATGCTAACGACAACATTTATCTCGTTGACACTGACATTGAAAGAACAACACGCGAAATCTACATCAATAAAATTATACGAGGAACCATAATTGTTGTTTAATGTGACTAAATGACTTTACTAATTGAGTCTCAGAAGTTGTTAATCAAAGAGGTCACAACTGAAATGTCTTCAAATTTTGATATTTATAATATTCAGATAGTAAACTATCGAATTCCAAATTATAACACTTTTAATAAATTATACCATAGTCATAGGTGTGCCTAAAATTACTGAGAAAGGAAAGGAAAAAAGCTTACAGTACTCAGAATTATTCAAAAATGTAAGAGCTATTCTAGCATCACGTGGCACTCATTCGTCATATCAGCGGTCCGAAATGCGGACCGATTGGACATGCAATCTTTGTGGCAACTCCGTCCTCCTTTAGGGCTTTTAGCGGCATTTATGATCAGAGGCGTAAGTTAGATCCTTGCCACGGGTGCTTCATACTCTTGTTATGACTCTGGAAGGGAGAGCTCCTCGTGACAATTAAAAAGGGTGACCCAAAGACGGAGGAACTCATTAATTCAAGACGAGAGACTCTCCATCAAAAAGATTATATCAAAGAAGACGAAATGACCACGGATGTAGAGTTGGTTCCCCCCCCCCCCGGTTTAATAGGTTGGGAGTCTAACAGGGAGTCTAACAATCACCTGAAGAAGGGAAGGAAAAGGTAAGGAAAGAAGAAAAAATTACCTGATGCGCTACAGAATTAGGGAGCGACTCCAGATCCTCCAGTGTTATGCAGATCATTTGGACACACGGCTACGAACTTCAGGGTTGAATATGGATCAGGAAATGCTCCAGAAGTGGACAATAGGCAAATACCTGTGGAGAAGAACCGCATTGTCCGCTATGTGGATACAAAAATGAAGAGAAAGCGAAGCACATAAGCGGTATCGGAAAGTGTATAAAGAGAAGGCGTGGAAAAACAGATAATGTTTCTGATTGCAGCAGGAGAACAAGGACTTTTGGCAGGAATTTGTGTAGAAAGTGATGACCGCCAAGGAGGGCAGTAGGAGTGAGAGATGTAGAGCGATCCTCCAACATTAGAATAGGGTCATACTCATGACCATACTATCTGTTCCCCTGAAGCAATGTGATAAATAATACCAGGAAGACAGAAAAGGACAAGGGAAGGTCTAAAGAAGAATTTGACATTACCCTGAAACCAAACACCCCAGGGTATCATATGCAACATTCCCCTTCCACAGAAAAAAAAGTCAAAATATCCCACATATGGAGCGCTGTACTAAGCGTTCTCATGGAAACATAAACGACATACTAACAAATTATACTGTATGATAAATAAAAAAAATAGCACTCTATTCTTTTGGAAAATTATATTCCCGCAGATAATATTTGGGTCGTTCTTACGGAAAAACACGCGGATATACAGTCATCCATTGCATAATAACTGGAAACATCAATCAATGCAATTTTAATTGCGATGTATCCCGAGGAAAATCGATGATATTCTAAATATTGGCTTTTCTGAGAATTTTGCAAATGCAATTTACTTAATGCTAAATCCTTCGATGATTATTCAAACAAAACAACTTCAAATGATTTATTTCCTAGTAAATAAATTATTTATTGATTCAAACTTAAATTCATGGGGTGACCTTTTGCAGCAAAGAAAGTCAATAAATATTGCACAAAAACATATCCTTAATACTATTTAAATATTCAACAATCTTTAAGGATACATTAGATTGAATATGCTGAATATATTGACATTAAATCATATGCAAATTCTACGATTCAACATGAAATGTGGTTGTTTTAACAGTAATTTAATGCTTTTGATGTTATAAAAATAGTAACATAATATACCTGCTATGATCATTTCGTTGCATCTTTCCTTGGGTATGACTCCAGCCTTCTTCTTGACGAAATAAACACCCTTTGTTTTTAGCACACACGGAAATGAACTGCTTGGTATAAGCTGAGCAGAGGGTGTTAAAATAACAATGAGGATCAAAACAGGTGGCTTGTCGACGAAATCCTTCAAAATGTTTCGATATTCTTCTATGGAGAGCACTCTGGTCCATTTCTCCGGTTTCAATCTCAACGATTTAGTAACGTAGCTTCCCAAATAATCAAAGCGTGGATCTTGATTAGAAGCCAAAGCCTCGGCATTCTTCGCCATGATTGCGTTTTTTATTAATTTTTAAGCATCTATTTTAAGTGTCGTGTCGTTAAGGTTTTTTTTAATGGTTAGATTGCACATTTTGTTAGAATACTTGGGGAAAAGTTTTGCGAAATGCAACCGTTCCGGCGGGCGAGAGACGAACAAAGCTCAACGAGGGCTGATATCTTGTCGCAGGGGTAGTCTGCGTGATTATGAGCAGCCTTTGTGAAAATGGCATAGGATAAATTTGTATCAAAATCTAATATGCTAAGCAAGCCAGCCCAGTTATTCGGTCACGCAAACCTAGTACGGCGATGCGACAGGTCGAAATACTTTGCGGTCATAGAAGTTAGGGGAGGGATGGTGTCATTATTACTACCCTCGTACCATTGTTCGGAATTCTTCAGCTGGTGAAGCCTCTGTAGGTCAAAGGTTGTAGGCATTCTTTGAAAGCCGACAATCCTTTGAACGATTCCTGCTGCGAGACTTAATTTCGTTAATTCCGTTATATTCTTTTTTTGAATACATGTCAGAAAACATCTAAAACACTCAATACAGCAGTCTTCTTGACATTTAATACAAATGACAAAAATCACATTATATTGAATCAATCAGTGACTTGCAGTGTCACATTTTTAAGCCATTTATTGTATCAAGATGTTAACCAAAGGCTATACTAGAAGATTGTCTTATTTGTCCTAATACTCCTCGAGCATTTGCAACACGCACATTACTCTGATTGTCATTATAAATTCGTCAAATCAATTAACTTTATGCCAAATAAAACATGAAATCAATGCCATATTAAATTATATATTCAATAATTGGTGCTAATTACTAAAATAATGCATTTATTCAATAATATATTTGATCATCTTTCAATGATATTGGATGTTCTTAAAGTTTGATCAATCGCTATTATAAAGCATATTGTGTAACTATTTTTATTATGCAATCGCACAAAATAAATTATCCATATTATTCAATTTTATTATAATACCCATGGAAAATAATGTCGAATCGATATGAGCATCTTTGGAGACATTAGGGCTTTGTCGTCACGAACATTCAGTACAAGGCACGGGATAAGTAAAGTCGCAAGCTTTCTAAATGTCTCCAGCCGTTGTCAACTTCTTTGTGGTGAAATTCGACGACGAAGTGATATCCTAAAAAATGTGATTCATTAGATGATGAATACATGAATAGAACGATGTTGCTGTAAAGAAATCATTCTAACAATTGCATAATAATTTTTTGTTAAATATCATTAGCTAATTTTAAGTATTCACAGTCTTAGATGTGTGTTTTTGTGAGCTCCGCCGAAAGTCGTGGAAAACGTGTGATTTTAAGTGACCAATCGGTGGACAACATTAATATGGCCTGGCGCTAATTTGCGCGGCGCGACTAAGTGCTCTTTTTAACGATACAGACGTTTTATTAAATTTATTAAATTATTATTGTTGCAAGATGCTCTGATAATTAATTTTTAACTTTTAATTACGTGACCGTTCGGGTTTTTCCCCAACGGCACCGAAACCAAGTGAAGCGTGGAGGGCCTACGAGCCCCCCTGTGAAAGCGCGGCGCGAAAAGGAAAAAACTTAAGTGATAAACAGACAATTTTGTGCAATCATTATTAATTTATATTTTTAATTTTTGAGCAAACTTTCTCGGATTTTCCTAGAACTCCATAAATATGTGCGCGCCTACTACAAGGTAGAGATCCCGCGAAAACGCGTTGGAAATAGCTCATCGCAAGAGCAACATTGATTGGCATTCTTCGTTCTACACTATGGACTTCATCAATAGAAAAATGACTGAAATGGAGAAATTATTGAAGGAACTTGAGAGCTTCATCCACAGCAACACTAACAAGAAGCTGAGGGAAAAAGTCCTAAACGCTCAGTCCCTTGCGGATGACATCTTCGCGTGGATAAGACAGAACAGTGCGGGAAATCGCAGGAGTGTGGAAGATGGTTCGCGGCCAGAGTGCTCCAACAAGAGCACTCAGACTGCGGATGCACATGTCAGCAGCGCAGCGCCTAAGGAGACTGCGAAGAAAACCAACAAGAAAACAACGGGAACTAACACTGCAGCAGCTAACATCTTGACGTACGCAGAGAGGACAATGGCCAATCTTCTCAGAAAAGAGTGCGACAGGATTGCGGCCCAACAACAACAGGGGGGAAACTCAAGGAAGCCCCCCCCCTCACCAACAGCAGCAGCAGCAATCACAACAAAGCAGAACGAAGACACCACTGCAACCCACTGAACGCCCAACTACAGCTCCTACCGAATGGAGGGTAGTAGGCAAAAAGAGGAGACGGAGGGGCGAGGGAGACAAACAGAATGAAAAGCGCAGATCGCTCAAACCCCGGATCCGAAAGGACGCCATCGTCATAAGCCTGCAGGAGAATGAAGGTGGAAACACATATGCCGACACCCTAAAAATCCTCCGCAAAACGATCAAGCCTGATGAGCTGGGATACAAGATTGCGTCCGTGAGGAGAACACGGAAAGGAGACGCAATCATTGAGCTTGGAAAAGATTCCAAGGAAGATCCAGCCAAACTCGTCGGGGCAATAGCAGACGCCTTGGGACCCGAGACCAAGGTTAAGCAGCTCGTCCAGGTCGAGACACTTACAATTCTTGACATTGAGGAGGGAGTTGACGAGAGTGAGGTCATTGAGGCCTTACGCGCTGCCTGCGACCTCGGAACAGAACAAGAGATCGAGGTCAAGTACCTGAAAGCAGGAACACAGGGCACTCAACTGGCAATAGTCACGGTGCCCATCAGAGCAGGGATCAAACTCCTGGAATCGGGCAAGCTGAGGATCGGCTGGACCTACTGCCGAGTGCGTAGGAAAACCAGCGTCTCCAAATGTTTCCGATGCCTGGGAGTTGGCCACATAGCGAAACAATGCAAATCACCAGACCGCTCTGCGTCTTGCCTCAGATGTGGTGAGACTGGGCACATGGCAGCCGCGTGCGACAAGGAGCCCTGTTGCTACACGTGCAATGGAAAGGGAGACCCAAAGCACCTCATGGGAACTAGGGAGTGCCCTGCGTACCGAAAAGAAGAGAGAAAAATGAAAAAATGGACATCGTAGTTCTACAAATAAATCTCAACGGATGCAGGGCAGCCCAAGACCTTATGGAAAGGGTAGCGGAAGAGAGGGGAGCGGACCTGGTTTTGATATCTGAACAATACCGGGGCAGCAACCCATCGCGTTATTTCTCCAGCGCGGACGAGAAAGCGGCCATCTGGGTTGCATCGACCAGACTCCGCATCACAGGAGCGCAAGGAGCTGCGGTCGACGGCTGGACGTGGATTGAGACGGGAGGAGTGAGGGTTTACTCCTGCTACTTTTCCCCGAACTCAACGCTCGCTGACTTCGCGGGAGATCTCTCTCGTCTCGCGGACAGCATACGAACCTCCACGCTACCCGCCGTAGTAAGCGGGGACTTCAATGCTAAAGCGCCCGAATGGGGCTCCCCCCGAACGGACAGACGGGGCGCCCTTCTTGCCGACATGGCATCGCAACTTCGTCTGCATGCGATAAACACGGGTGCAAATACCTTTATGCGAAGGGGAAGTACCTCTGCCATCGACGTCACCTTTGTGGGCGAGACGGTACTAGGAAGGATCGGCGGATGGGAAGTGGTCGACACATACTCCCACAGTGACCACCTCTACATACAATATTGGATAAGCAACGGCGCAAAAAAACGCTGCCGAGTCCCGACTACGGGATGGGCCACCGGGAGACTGGATGCAGAAGCGCTCGAGCATGCCGTGGGACTTAGCAGAGAGGCGGCCGCGGACGGAAACATAAGTGGAGCGGAAGCGGAAAAAACCGCAAACATCGTCAATAAGCTCCTGAAATTTGCCTGCGACGCCACCATGCCGAGACGCGCGACCTGCTCGAAGCGAGCACCGGTCTACTGGTGGAATGACGACATCGCAATGCTTAGAAGGGAATGCCTGGTAGCCCAAAGGAGATCACAGCGTCATCCATCCCGCGAAGACCTGAGACTTGTTTTTAGGTCAGCGAGGAAAACACTGCGCTACGCAATCAAATATTACAAAGCGAAGTGCTGGGATGAACTGTGCGATTCTGTAAATAACGACCCATGGGGAAACCCTTACAAGATTGTCAGACGGAAACTGCAGGCGGTGAACACGGATTCATACCTGAACAACTCTGGGAATCTGGAATCAGTGATTGCCACACTCTTCCCGAACCCGACACTAGTGGACATGGAGCATACTCTGGTCACAGAAGACGAGAAGGGTCCCCCTTTTACCGCAGGAGAACTTGTCACGGCCGTAAGGCGTCTGACGCCCGGAAAGGCACCCGGATTGGACGGAGTACCGAACATAGTCATCAGGCTGGTTGCCGGGTTCGACCCGAACCTCCTGCTGACAGTACTTAATACCTGCCTAGCGGAGGGGGTCTTCCCAGCGCCATGGAAGAGACAGAAGCTGGTCCTCATCCCTAAGGGGAAAGCAACCCCAGGACCGTCGGCGTACAGACCGCTGTGCATGCTGGACGGGATGGGAAAACTGCTGGAGAGAATGATCCTCCAGCGACTCCAGCAGTACATCGAACCAGGACTATCCCCACAGCAGTACGGCTTCCGTGCGGGCCGCTCCACGATCGACGCCATCTCCCAAGTCATCGACACGGTGAGAACGGCATGGAGGGGAAGCTTGAAAGCCAGCGCACACGTCGTGCTGATAGCCCTCGACGTCAAGAATGCCTTCAACTCGGCCAGATGGCATCTCGTCATCAGAGCGCTGAAGGAAATTGACGCCCCGCCATATCTTCTAAAAATGGTGGAGAGCTATCTGCACGACAGGATACTGGTGTACACAGACGCCGAAGGAGGCCAAAAGGAAAGACCGGTAACTGCCGGCGTTCCACAGGGGTCCATACTCGGACCTACACTGTGGAACGTCATGTATGACGGCCTGCTAAAAGTTACACTAATGTCAGGGGCAAAGATGGTCGCCTTTGCTGACGACATAGCCATACTAGCCACGGCCAAGACCACGGAGCTTCTGCAAATAATCTGCGAGAACACCCTGAAGAAGGCGGAGAACTGGCTAACGGAGGCAGGGCTAAAACTCGCCGTACAGAAAACGGAAGCCCTCTTCTTCACGAGGCGCAGAAAGCTTGCACCTCCCAACCTGAGGATCGGAAACTCGACGATTAAATTCTCAAGATCGATACGATACCTCGGGGTGGAGATAGACGACAAGCTCAGCTTTGTGGCACACACGGAGAAAGCGGCAGCAAGGGCGGCCGGAATTGCAGAGGGCCTGGCCAGGTTGATGCCTAACATCGGTGGCCCGAAGACCAACCGGAGGAAGCTTTATAATGAGGTAGTGCATTCGGTGCTGTTGTACGGCGCGCCGATATGGGCCGATGCACTGCACATAGAGCGGGCCAGGCTCAACTTGGCCAGGGTCCAGAGGAGGAGCGCGATCAGGGTTGCGGCGGCGTACCGCACGGTGTCAGAGGACGCAGTCCTGGCGCTGACCGCGGTACCGCCGATAGATCTTCTCGCCAAGGAGAGGAAGACCACACGGTTCGGTGAAGACAAGAAGAGAGCCAAGGAGCTCACCATGGAGGCATGGCAGACTCGCTGGCAAAACTCCATCAAAGGCCGGTGGACCCACCGAATCCTGCCGACCCTGAAGCCCTGGGTGGACAGAAAGCACGGGCAACTGTGCTACCACCTAACCCAGGTGCTCACCGGGCACGGTTGCTTCGGTGGCTATCTCCATAGAATTGGAAAAGAAACCGGACCGGGATGCCACCACTGCAATGCAGAAACGGATGATGCTGCACATACGACATTCGTCTGTCCAGCGTTCGACGCAGAGAGGGAAAACCTAAAGGGGAAGCTTGGTTTGAATACGCTCTCTCCCGACATCATGATACCCTCGATGCTGACTAGCGCGGAGACATGGAATGCGTGGTGCAGATACGCAACGGCTGTAATCCGGGCCAAGGAAGAAGCGGAGCGCGAGAGACGTCGCCTTCGCCCCCCATCTGAACCATCGTAGATGACAACATAGAGGACCCGAGAGGGACACATTGCTGCCACCCTGGCATTGCTTCACTTGTAGCCGGGTGGCAGTGGAAGAAAAAAGAAAAGAAAGATCCAGACTAAATGACGAAACATTCGATGCTTTAATGTTACTTCGGGCATATTTTCAAAATAATATTTGAATTTTTTAGTTTGCTATTTATCTACTTTTGAATTGTATTTTTCTTTCCTTAAATAAATAAAAAAGTCTTAGATGCTATATTTGCTTATCCGCCACTTGGTAAGAAAAATAAATTATGCAGAAAACTTCAACAAATTCATGTTCAGATTCTCGTAAGCAAATGCGAAAAAGGTGCCAAATAGTAATATAAAATTAAAATAAAGGATACATTAAGGTTATTCGAATTTCTACACACCACGGGTACCCGTTGAGTAGTGAGTTAATTTTGAATAATCATAAACTTAGATGCTATATTTGTATGTCCACCACTTATCATCCGTACAAATTCACTTCAATCTATCAGGACCGTCGCAGCGTGTATGAAGCTTGTACATATATAAACAAACATTGGATAGCACACAATATTCGGCCATTTCTTCTTGTAAATATAAACAATATACTTGAAATCGATGCATTATTATATTTGCATATAATTATTAGTCAGTAAATTTGGGTTAACGATCTATACAATCGTACGATGTACGCTGAAAGCTCTCCGTCTCTGTCTCCCGTACATAGTTATCGAACTGCGCTACATTTTATCGGTCTCTGTCTCTCTCCAAACTCCGAATGTACAAGATTGATTTTTTTGATCACTGGAATTCGCTCGCAAATAGGCGATCATCCTACCATACAAGTCGACCAATGTTTATTTCCATACGCAATTGCAATATTTGCTTGAAAATCCGGTCACCATAGTGCACTGTCAAATTATTTTTGTGTCTATACTACACAAAATATCATTTAAAAATTATTACTGACATTAAAATTGGATTTGTATGATAATAATCTATGTTTGTCTATGCGGAAAATATAAACGTGACCAAGCGAACACATTTTCTTAAAAAAATATAGCATCGTCCTTGTATGGCTATTTAAAACGTCGTTCAACTTTCTATACAACGCATGTTGAATTTATTTCCTTATTACATAATAAATGCACTGGCAATTATAGAAAGGTTAATTATTAATATTATATAAGATGGATAGGGATGGACAGGCGCCGGACAAAAAGACTCTCTTCTCTAGGTAACTTTTTTTTGTTCAGCACGAGAGGAAGAGATCTGGCTGCGAGAAGGACAACCTTCCGCAGCCAAGGTCAACGGAAGACTCTTTTCTACTCCCGCCTCCTGCGCGTCACCACCCAACCGACAACGGTGCACGCGTAAGAAGCGATCGGTCAATAATAGCAGGTGCAATGTCCCCGCAGCGCCACAGAAGATGGCGCTGTTAAAATAACACACTGCACCTAAAGAGAGACGGAAGATGTCGCTGTTAATCTAGCGAATTATTAGGTGTCCCTTAAGTTTCTTTCGTTTTTATATTAAGAAAAAAATAAACAATAATTTGTGTTACATCAAAATGTATTGAATAATATATGATACATTCTGTTCTATTACCTTTTTCCGTCTCCCCAGAAGCCTCATAATGCCTTCTTGCCAAAATTTCCCAGGTTTGTTGCCAAAATATTAATACGGAGAGTATGGATGATGAGGTAAAACATCCCAGTCAAATGATAATAATTTATTTCTGACGAGCAAAGACACATGAGACCTGGTGTTATCGTGATGAAAAACAACGCCTCATCTGTTCGCTAATTCTGGTAATTGCATCCTTTAGATTGTCTAGTTGGAAACAATATTTTGTTGAATTGATCATTTCACCTTGCTGAAGTAGCTCATAATAAACTACCCCCTTCCAGTCCCACCAAATGCAAAGCAAAACTTTTTTTGGATGTAGGTCAGGTTTAGCTACAGTTAAAGCTTCTGTACCCTTGGTTCAAGATCATTTACGTTAGATATTCTTATAGAGTATCCAACTTTCATCTCCAGTGACAAGTCTCTTCAAAAAAGTTTGACTATTATGTCATTGTAGAAGAAGATCGCATTTTGAAATACGCTGAAGTTTATTTGAGTCAGTCAGTTCATAAGGAAGCCACACATCTGAACAATTAATGTAGCCCAATTTTGTCAGATGATTATGGACGGATGTTCGTGGAATTTCTCACTTGTTAGCTATTTCGCGAACAGTATTTCGATATTCAGTATTAGATCTGTGTTCATTTGCGAAAGAAACTTATGGGACAACCTAATATATCCGCTCAGACCAACAGCGCTGAAAGCTGACAATTGAGTTTGGATAGCTCATGTAGTACCCACTTCCAAGCTTGGATACTTTTTCAATATCTTTAAAATGACGAAAGACTATTCCATGAGATAAATCCAACCTTTCTGCAATCTGATCCAATATTAATTGCGTTTCTGACTGCACAAATATTTTAAGAACGTTGTTATCAAAATTAACAGGATACCCTGAACGGGGTTCATCATAAATGCTGCTTTCATCAACACTAAATTGTTTACGAAAATTGGCGACAGACTGACTAATACATTAATCAAGTGACGACAAATTTCGACAAGTTCGAAACCTGTTTTATTTACACAATTTAAAATTTTCCCAAAAATGCGCATGAAATTTTGGACTGACCTGATGTTTTATTGCCTTTGTCAATCAAATTTAGCTCTTCAAGTTGGAGGTATTCAAGTTACAGTTATTTTAAATATGATCATTTTAAATTTATGATATCCAATGGTAAGCAAGCACTTAAAAATACAATTAACGACAAGAGGTGAATAATCTTGTGAAGGTTGGATGCTGATCAGCTTGCTTGAATCATCCAATCGCCTTGACATAATCTTGTTGGATGTCGTCTGAAAATGCTTGCGAATTATTTTTGCTATTGCGGATAGGCAGTTTTATGTCTTCTTGATGATATTAGTGTTGATAATGTAAGGGATGTTCTTGTTGAATATTTAAACACTGTTTATCTTCGAGAGGTATTTATCTGATATAATATCGAATATTAACTAAAAAAAACAAAAAATGAAGGTGACATAAAAATTCGCGTGATTTTCATTAACGCGAAATTACTTTTCTTTCATCTCTTTTCCTTGATCTTGAACTATGTAAAATGATAAAAAATTATATAATTTTCCTAACGAAAATTCTATAATGATGTCGAAAAAATGACTCAAAAAAATGTCTGAAAGGATAAATCTCGCCTACTATAAAAAAAATAAACTTGAACTGATTATGTTATACTGGTTTTACCAGTTTCACGTGCTTTTAAATACGTTTTAAATATCATGAATGTTTTATGAGTGCGAAGAAAAAAAATTGCAATTCGTATATATAAACAAGCAAAACCTCTCTTGCGGCTTAATCTTCTAAGTTTGTTCGAAGACAGTGCAAGCATTTTCGTTGTGGAGACAAACGAAGATGCAAGTCGGGTTATTTTTTATTTTAGCGACGTGCCTTTTTGGTCTCAGTAGTGAATATGATCTTCGTAAGTTTCATCCTGTGTATTTTACCTCTTGTATCCTGTGTATACAACTTCAAGTGCAAATTTGAGTGACTGAAATTTTAAAATGAGTGATTTCTGTGAAAATATTGACCCACCCTTAAATATATTTTTAAATATCTTAATATAAAATATGATGATTTCAATGATATTAAGATCGAGTTTGATGTAATGTGATGATGTCGTAAAATTTAGACTTATATTAGGCACACTTTTTCTCAAATAAATCCTTATTTATTCATCAGATATGTCTGTTTAGATGTTTATATATTTTTTTTATAAATTGAGCATAGATATAACGGATAGATCCTGAATTTTATAATAATGATTCAATGACAATCCAGAGTGAATATATCATCAATTGATACTCTCAGCTAAATAAGGATAATATCCTTTAAACCTATGAACAACTATCTATGTAAATTGATGTCATTTATATACGCAAAAACGTCCATGGCACTGAATACGTTGAATGCAGGTCAACGATTAAATACATCATATATTTTATGCACAATCAAGCAATTTTAATGAGAAATTGAGCAAAATTCATACACATTACATTATTTTCAGCTGAAAATTGGCCACGATGCAAAGTCTCGCCAAGTACCGAATTCAAACGCAATAAATGCTTGGAAAATGCGTTAACTATAGCAGTAAAAGATCTAGCTAATCCAGATGGTGTTATATCTGGAGCACTTGGAGTACCAATTAGTGATCCATTGAGAATAGACAAAATAAAAGTCGGTCAAAACAATCCCAATAGCCCTGTCAGATTAATAATGGAATTCAAGAATTTCGATCTAATTGGATTGGGTACTTATAAAGTCAAACGCTTCGGGTATGTCAATAGTATTTATAGCAATTTTCGTTTAATGGATGCATGACTTTCACGCCAAAAATATAATTAATTAACATTTTAGCGTAAAGGCTGATTTGCCAGATAATTTTCAAATAAAATTAGAAGGCTTCATGCCGAAGATGCAAATGATCGGCGATTATACCATAGATGGAAACGTTTTAATCCTGCCCATTGTTGGAAGTGGAAAATGTCATGTTCAATATGGTGAGAATTTTTCATTATTTACATGCAAATTTTACTAAAAAATCGCTGAATTAACATGCGTTGTTGTGTCGCCTTCGACCTTTCCACACACGGTATTTTTATTGAATAAGTTGACCTCCAAAATATTGATCTTTGAATATCATGATGTAAACCTCTCTGAGAAAATCTTAACTTGCAATGACCATATGCAAAAGCGCCACTATTGCGTTTGTATTGTATCATTGGAATATCGAAGAGGCCAAAATTATGACCTGAACGGGTTGTGGTTATCTTATAGCCGCTCACTGATTCAAATGACTGGACAATCATATAAGATTTTATATTATATGAGCGTAAATTTCTTAAGGCTTTACTTTCGAACTAATCTTGATTGATAGCAATGTAAATAATTATGTCAAAATATAACTATGATTTGGTCTTAAATAATTTAATCAAGCAATGTATGGTATTTCGCGTCTAATTTAAATGGCATAACCGCAATTTAAATGTATTGTAATTTTATAAATATCTGCGGCTTGATATTTAACTGTTCGTTATAACTGAATAACAATGAATAATCAACTATGTAATGTTTTAAAATTTAAATTTTCAGATAACGTGGATGCTGTTGGAATATGGTCAGGAGGGTTCAAGATCATCGATGGAAAAGAGCACTTTAAAGTCAATAACTATTCTCTAGTTTTGGATATCACAAAGTAAGCAATTTTTTAAATTTTTATATCAGAAAAAATACTTGGGAAAAATTACAGACAAATTTATCCTTATGATTAATTCCTAAAACTATTAATAATTGAGATGTCATTTTTTTAAAATATAAAATGGAAAATAATATTTAATAATTTATAAGCTTGTTAAAAGATGGCACTGCTCATTTATTTTAATTTAATCCTATTTATCAATTTTTCAATGATAAATTTAAAACCGTATCGATTCTGTATGTTATAAATTTCTATATATGTGATTAAGAAAATTTTAAGATTAATAGCAATGTTAAATTTCAGATTAAATGTCCACTTGGAAAATTTATTCAATGGCAACAAATTGCTCGGTGATAATATGAACAGAATTTTGAACGAGAATTGGGACATTGTATATAACGAATTGAGGCCCTCCATGGAAAATGAACTTGCAAGGAAAATAGCAAAGTATTACAAAAAAATTTTGGAAAATATACCATTTAAAGATATTTTTACATTGGAGTAGATATAGTTTTAAATGATATTTTTAATAGATCAAATGCAAATGTTTTGAAAATGTGTATTATAATAAAATTGCAAGAAAATAAATATTATTACATCATAGGTTGCTAAGTGAGTTATTTATTTCTTACACATTCTTCCAAAATGTCATCTTTTCTTCATGCTGTGAGATTTATTTGAAATTAAATTCTTACAAAATTTATAGATGGCGTCAATCATTTAAAAATATAAAAATAATTTGGTTTGAATATTGGATTGATCCTTTGAGTGGTAAGCTAATTTAAAATCTTCATTGTCTTAGATGCTATATTTGCTTGTCCGCCACTTATTATCCGTACAAATCCACATATTCACCAGGACCGCAGTAGCGCGTATGAAACTTGTATTTAACACTCTCGTCGCCCAAAGTGAATCAGTATTGTTTCTAAAGGGGCCTAAATTCAATAGTCTTCTCCCAGGTGTTGTTTTATCTTTTGTAACGTTAACATTTGTAATTCGTTATGGAAATTTGAACAGTGAGACGCTGGATTCGCTTTTCGGAAACTGAAAATGCTAGGTCCGAAAATGAAAAGAAGAAGGCGAAAAAAGCGTTTCACGGTTTAGAAATTCATAAAAATTCGCGAGTCAAATCTATTAGAAAGAACTGTTACAAAAATACGAAACAAATTCTCAATCGCCAGGAAACACAAAAAAATGTAAAACGGGTCCCAAAATATCGTCCTAATTATCCAAAATCAACTCATATGCATTTGAATTGTTTTAATGAATACCATGCTACATAATATTGTATTATATTTTTATTTTAAACATAGTTTATGTATATGTTTATTTAAGTTATTTATATTTGTGTTTATATGTTATTATAGCGTGGGTGATTCACTATCCCCACGCAGTAACGCTGTTAACAGTTACATTTCCATCTCTCTTCAGGTGCAATGTGTTAATTTAACAGAGCCATCTCTTGTGGCCCTGCGGAGACATTGCACCTGCATACCGACCGATCGTTTCTTGCGCGTGCACCGTTACCGGTTAGGGAGTGACGCGTAGGATACGGGAGTCGTCGGTTAGCCTTGGCTGCGGGAAGTCGTCCTTCCTGCAGCCAGATCTCTCTCTCTCTCTCTTTCGTGTAGAATTAATAGTTATTTAGAGTAGAGAGTCTTTCTATTCGACGCCCGTCTATTCCCGATCCATTCGTCCAGCATCATCACTGCCCGACAGAAGAACGGACCCGTGCGCTAGCGCGACCATCCCGACGAGCGGAGCGGGGACTCTGCCCCAGCAATGAACGAGTTAAATAAATAAACACTATCGATAGCACACATTATTCAGTAAACCAGTGGCTCTCAACCTTTTTGATCATGAAAAATGTTGCGGTGCCCAGAATTAAGAAGTCACATCAACCCTTTCGTTGTCTTTCATAATTTCGCCAACAACTTTTTGGTTTTCACTATGTTGCAGAATTCTTCATTTTTACCATATTTTTCGCGGTGCACCGATTGAGAGCTCCTGATGTCAACAATTAATTATGTAAAATGATGAAAAATATATAATTTTTCTATCGAAAATGTAATAATGATTGATTAAATGTGTTGACATAGTGATTCAAATTTTTTTTTAATAAATGTCTGAAAGGATTGTTCTCGCCTACTATAAAACAAATAAACTTGAACTGATTGTGTTATGCTGGTTCTACCAGTTTCGCGTATTTTCAAATACGTTTTAAATATCATGAATATTTTATCGGTGTGAAGAAAAAAAAATGCAATTCGTATATATTATATAAACAAGCAAAACCTCTCCTACGACTTAATCTTCTAAGTTTTTTCGAAGACAGTGCAAGTATTTTTGTTGTGGAGACGAACGAAGATGCAAGTCGGGTTATTTTTTATTTTAGCGACGTGCCTTTTTGGTCTCAGTAGTGAATATGATCTTCGTAAGTTTCATCCTGTGTATTTTACTTCTTGTATCCTGTGTATGCAATTTCAAGTGCAAATTTGTGTGACTGAAATTTTAAAATGAGTGATTTCTGTGAAAATATTGACCCACCCTTAAATATATTTTTAAATATCTTAATATAAAATATGATGATTTTAATGATATTAAGATCGAGTTTGATATAATGTGATGATGTCGTAAAATTCAGACTTATATTACGCACACTTTTTCTCAAATAAATCTTAATTTATTCATCAGATATGTCTGTTTAGATGTTTATATATTTTTTTATAAATTGAGCATAGATATAACGGATAGATCCTGAATTTTATAACAATGATTCAATGACAATCCAGAGTGAATATATCATTAATTGATACTCTCAACTAAATAAGGATAATATCTTTTAAACCTATGTACAACTATCTATGTAAATTATCGTTAAATACAGGTCAACGATTCAATACATCATATATTTTATACACAAACGAGCAAGTTTAATGATAAATTGAACAAATCTCATACATATTAAATTATTTCCAGCTGAAAATTGGCCACGATGTAAAATCTCGCCAAGTACTGAATTCAAACGCAATAAATGTTTGGAAAATTCATTAAAAATAGCATTAAAAGATCTAGCTAATCCAGATGGTGTTATATCTGGAGCACTTGGAGTACCAATTAGTGAGCCATTGAGAATAGACAAAATCAAAATCGGTCAAAACAATCCCAATAGCCCTGTTAGAGTAGTAATGGAATTCAAGAATTTCGATCTAATTGGATTGGGTTCTATGGAAGTCAAATACTTCAGGTATGTCAATAATATTTATAATAATTTTCGTTTCATAGATGCATGACTTTCATTCCAAAAATATAATTAATTAACATTTCAGCGTAAAAGCTGATTTGCCAGATAATTTTCAATTAAAAACAGAAGGCTTCATGCCGAAGATGCAAATGATCGGCGATTACACCACCGAAGGAAACGTCTTAATCCTGCCCATTGTTGGAAATGGAAAATGTCAAGTTCAATATGGTGAGAATTTTTCATTATTTACATGCAAATTTCATTAGGAAATCGCTGATTAAACATGCATCTTTTTGAATATAAAGCACATTGTTGTGTGCAATTTTATTTGATGAAAAAACGCACATTGATGTCATAAGACTTAGACAAAAAAGATGATGGATTGTGCTTGTGGAATCGATTTATACTCGTCAATTTTCGAAAAAAAATAGTCATACAATGTCATTTTTTATCCCTAAAGGAGTATTATCGCAGGGTCTGCGATACCCCTCCACTTATTTAGTAAAAAGTACTCTTGTAAATAGAGCTCGAAGACAACGTAGCACAGTTCGGGAGACAGAGATGAAGAGCTTCCCTGAATACATCGCACGATTGTATAGATCGTTAGCCCAAATTTATCGATTAGTAATGATTTCGATTCCAAATGTGTTATTAGTTTACGCAAAGAAATAACCGAATATTTTGTGCTATCGAATGTTTGTTTTTTTGTCTTTGCTTGTTGAATGAGTCTTTGTGCAATTATTATTTCGTTCTTAAGCAAGAGTAAATGAATCGATTTCTTGTGCGTTGTTTATGTAAAGAAATGAAGTAGCTTATATGCTATCGACAGTGTTTATTTACAATTGACTCAGCATCAAATTGAAGATTGTCTTACGCTGAAAGGAGCTGACAGACAAAAATCAGTGTAAAGTGATTATGGCATCAACGACTTCATCGATTTTTAATTTGCTCACTCCTCAAAAGGTTAAATATACTGACTCACCTTCAAACTTTCCAAGAAGCTGTATTTTTATTGGATAATTTGACCTTCAAAATATTAATATATGATTATCATGATGCAAATCTCTGTAAAAAATCTTGATTTTTAAAGGCTATATGCAAAATCGGCACTATTGCGTGTCCCCGCCACGGGCGCAACTGGAATTGGGGCGCAATACCCAGAATACTAATCGATAGTTGCACATGGTTTTTATTTTACTGATTTCACTAATTGACTCTGTCCGTTTTTATAAAATATACTATGTTTTCTAATCCCTCTTTTCTTCGTTATCGCTTAAACATTGGGCCAAACTAGCCGCCATAAACCCATAATAAAATAAA
Organism: Stenopsyche tienmushanensis; assembly: GCA_008973525.1. Classification (NCBI taxonomy): domain Eukaryota; kingdom Metazoa; phylum Arthropoda; class Insecta; order Trichoptera; family Stenopsychidae; genus Stenopsyche; species Stenopsyche tienmushanensis. Next base: position 97,434 of record WACJ01000087.1, on the reverse strand, counting down.
GACAACAATATGAGATTGTAAAATTTAAACAACCCAAACGATCGGTATTATTCGGACAACTTCGTTTTATAATGACATTTCGTAATCGTTCTGAAGACATATTCAGGTATGGCATCCGATAGCAAGGCGCTCATTCGGCATATCAGTGATCCGAAAAGCGGACCAATTGATATATTTGATATTATTGATAGCAATGTTAATAACTATGTAAAAATATATAGCTCTAATTTGATCTTAAATAATTTAATCAACCAGTGTATGATATTTCGCGTCTAATTTAAATGGCATTACCGCAATTTAAATGTATTGTAATTTTATATACATATCTGCGGCTTGATATTTAACTGTTCGTTATAACAGAGTAACAATGAATGATCAGCTATAATATGTTTTAAAATTTAAATTTTCAGATAACGTGAAAAGTGTTGGAACATGGTCAGGAGGGTTCAAGATCATCGATGGAAAAGAACACTTAAAAATCAATAACCATTCTCTAGCTTTGGATATCACAAAGTAAGCAGTTTTTTTAAATTTTATATTAGAAAAAAAATATTAGTTTTTACTTTTGTTAAGAGATGGCATTAGTCATTTATTTTTAATTAAAAAATAAATTTAAAGAATTGTATATTTCCTATTTATCGATGTTGCAATAATTATACATTTATATATATGTGTAAGAAAATTTTAAGATTAACAAAAATGTAAAATTTCAGATTCAGTGTCAACTTGGAAAATTTATTCAATGGCAACAAATTGCTTAGTGATAATATGAATAGAATTTTGAACGAGAATTGGGACATTGTCTATAACGAATTGAGGCCTTCCATGGAAAATGCACTTGCAAAGAAAATAGCAAAGTATTATAAAAAAATATTGGAAAATATACCATTTAAAGATATTTTTACATTGGAGTAGATATTGTTTTAAATGATATTTTTAATAGGTCAAATGCAAATGTTTTGAAAATGTGTGCTATTATAATAAAATTACAAAAAAATAAATATTATTACATCATAGGTAGCTAAGTGAGTTATTTATTTCTTACACATTCTTCTAAAATGTCAACTTTTCTTTGTGCTGTGAGATTTATTTGAAAATAAATTCTTACAAAATTTATAGATGGCGTCAATCATTTAAAAATATATAAAAATTTTGGTTTGAATATTGGATTAATCCTTTGAGTAGTAAGCTAATTTAAAATCTTTATTGTCTTAGATGCTATATTTGTTATGCTATGCTGATGCTATATAGTTAACGTTTGTAAGTCGCTATAGGAATACATAAAAATAAGACGCTGACGCCGCTTATATCGTTCCCACATCATTATTAGTCGATGGATTTGGGTTAACGATCAATAAATTTGTGCATTGTATGCGAGAATCTTTCCGTCTCTGTCTCCCATGCACAGTTACCGAACTGCGCTACGTTTTATCCGTCTCTGTCTTTCTCCGAGCTCAACGTACAAGAGTGATATTTTTAAATCACTTAAATTCGCTCGCAAATGCGCGATCATACCACTATACAGGTTATTAAAGATGTTTAAAAATCTTGCGGAAACCCTTTCAAATATAAAAAAAGTCTCAATTAATTAATCTATCAAGCTAAAATATTTAATAGAATATAACTTCTTAACAGAGGTTTGTTAGTTTTTATCTAAATATGAATAATAGTACTAATCATAAACATCGTTAACATTAAATCGATTTGCTTTCAAAGTATAAAAATAATCAATTACCGGGTAAATGTGAATCGATAGTTATATATGTATTTATATATTTTTTTGAGTATGAATTGAATACAAATATGTTAATGCAAAATTGATTTTTTGTACTTTGTTAACAAAATGCATCAAAGCGAGTCCTCGAAAGATTGATTTCAGTTTCATTTCGACATAACTACTTTTTCAATCCGATTAATATATTTTATTGGTCAATGTCCACAAGAATACATTTTAAGGTGTGCAAAATTCGAAGGCAAATCTTCGACAATAATAGAAACGAATTTCAGAAAAACACGTTCGTTTGCATGTAATCACCAAACTAATTTTGAATAATTAACTCTTGTTGCTGTTGCCGCCAAACGAATTGATCCAGGTGTGAATTGAAATGATGATATTTGTGTGTTACTGCCTCACGGCATAGTCCACCAAAGACTGAAAGCTTGGTCAGTACACAACAATTCGACTGCACAACAATTGCTTTATTTACCTTAGCAACCGATAGACCAAAATGCGCCAACATAGTACATACGCTAAACGTCTCGCATAACAAATTGCATACACGAACAATATTTCTACTATGCGTATGTTATTTTCACAAATATAAATAATAAGTTGACAAAGTTTTATTGCAATCGGATGAACGGTATGACAGCGCATTAAATACAAACAAACAAAGATTAATTTTTATATATTAGATAAATTATTTTTTTATTTGGATCGATGAAAAACTTTTGATCCAATTTGACGATTCGTCAATTTCGTTAACGCGTGTTAAGGTTAAAACATCAATAACCATAATTATAATGAAAATTTAAAATCGAAGGTTGCTATGCTTTATTTACCTTAGCAACTGCCAGACAAATATGCGCCAACATTGTACATTCGTTGAACGTCTCGCAAAACAAATTCCGTACACGAATAATGATCGTGCTAATGTAAAAACCTTTTCGAATACACGTCCAATAACTCACAAAAACTTCATCGCAATCGGATGAACGATGTAAGAATGTATCAGGAACAAACATACTGCACGCCGACACACATTGATTTGTTCCAAATTTATGCGGATTTTAAAATCCATGGAACGCAACTTCACTTTTTTTTATGTAAGTCATAGCTTTTTGTGCGATCTTTCGCGGAACGCATCTACCGCACAAAAAAAGGTTAAGGTGTATAATAGAAGATATATTTTAAATTATTTGAACATTCAGACTTAAAACCCAAAGATATGATGATCAAAGTTCGGCATCCGTTGACAATAATCGCATGCTTTTTGCGTATAATTCACAATCGTAATTTTAAAACAAAGTGAATTTCAACAGCCTTTTTTCTAAGAAAAATGACGCAGATATCATTCGCTAATGATATTTTATAAGTAAAAAAAAACAGGCAGTGTGATATTAGTAATTTGTACAACTCATCATCAATGATTTTTGATTTATTCGGATTCTACAGGAAATCAAATTATAACTACTTACGTTGAAGTAATTTTCTATTCGAGGTTGAATACTGGAAGCAAGTGGTTTTGACATTCGAAATGACGAACGATGTTCTACAGATCACTTTATAAATATCATATAATTCGATATCTGAAAACGCAATTTATAAAGAAATTTTATACAGTTTATACAGAACTCTGAACGATTTAAAAAAAATCTAAAATGATAAATATTTAGATTGTTATTCAATCATCTTTTTCTATAATTGGTAATTGAATCTTAAGTTTATTTTACAGTGATAGTACTCGACCTATATTTGAATGCTAAACATAAGTTTTCCTAACTGTAATATTAACTGAATATGATATATGGTTGTGCAAAATTTTATTTAAATATTTAAGATTAATTAGGTGATTATAAATATTCAGTGTCTTGGGTTAAGAGTTCTGACACTCCCACAACATGAAGACTATTTGAATCGCATATTCGAATATGTGATCAAAACGCGAATGGAAGAAACAAGAAATGCAATACTAATTACATTAAAATTATATTTAGATAGATAGAAGTAATAGAGTCAGAAACATTACAGAAAGAGTTGGACAACACAATGGCCAATATAATTGAAATCAGCGCACCAATTATTTATAAAGATCGTAACGAGAGTAAGATTGTAAAAATTGACCCCGAGTGATAAGAGCTTGATTACTAAAATTAACCTCTATGGTAGGATAACCGCGTATTTGCGAGCGAATTCCAGTAATTCAGAAAGAGCACTCTTGTTAAGCTACGTTAAGCTCGGAGAGATACAGAGACGTTGTGGGCGACGAGAGTGTTAAAATGACTACCCGGCTTAACCCATTGAGTAGTGAGCTAATTTAAAATCTTCATAGTCTTTGATGCTATATTTGCTTCTCCGCCACTTATCATCCGTACAAATCCGCTTATCTATCAGGACCGTAACCGCGCGTATGAAGCTTATATTTAACGCTCTCGTCGCCCAATGTGAATCGGTGTTGTTTCTCACGGGGCCCAAATTCGATAGTCGGAGCGTAAACACAAGGAATAGCGGTGCAATATTATAACGCATAGGATAAATACTGACGAAATATGGCGCATCTTCTCACAGATGTTGTTCTATGTTAGATCGATAAGCTTGATTGTGTCATTAGTTACATTACTAAAAGTGAAGATAAGCAAATACGAATAGACAAGGATAGGACAATGCAAGTTTCGAGGGTGATCTTGAAAGATATTCAGACAGTTTGCAAGTCGTTGTAGAAATGAGACGGTCAAGTTTAATCTCTTGATGAGTACAGTCGCGTATTTGCGATCGATTTCCAGTGATTTTGAAAGAGCAACCGTGCACGTTGAGTTCGGGAGAGACAGAGACGGAGAGAGTGTTTTGCCCGTTGAGTTCAAAGATTATGAATGGTTGGGAAAAAGTGTCTTGCGTACATCGTATGATTGTGTAAATCGATAACCCAAATTTATCGACTAATAATGATAACCCTATCAACATTAAGTGTATTATTAATGTGTACACGAAGAAATGAAGGTATTTATTTATTAACATACAAGTTTCATACACGCTGCGCGGTCCTTAGAGATAGTATGGATTGGTATGGACTATAAGTGGCGAACATACAAATATAGTTTCTATAAAATTAAATCACTAATCAAAAGGCTAAAAGTAGAAACATTTAATCCACTTTTATTTTAAAAAAATGTGTTTTTATAAATAAAATTCTGATCTTTTTTTATTTTATTTAGCCTCAAAATTTTACATGATTTCATGGCTTCGATTACGTGAAAACGCGTTGCTCAACAGACGATGCTACTTCTCTCCTTCTTTCTTCAGTGATGAAATCAAGAAGCTTCCTATCCGATGGAATAAATGTATTTCTAATAAGACACTCTATTTTTATACGGATATTGAGGACCATCCAGCTTAATGATCCATACAATCACATATTTTTTATATACAAGTACCATTTTTATTGCATAGTTATACTATGCTAATATTTATATGATTACTTTTGAAAATATAAATATCAAATTTTGATAGAAACTAGGAAAAACCTGATGAATGCTTCAGATATTTAATCAATTTAATGAAATCAACTCTGTACTGGTTGTAGAAATTAAATAACTGTATCCCAAATTATGACCCGAGCGTCCTCATTGCATTTTGATGGCCATTCACTGCTCCAAATCGTTGCTGATGTTTCACTTCAACCAAAAAGAGCTTTGTAATTTGTTAATTAATCATGGAAATATATTATTATTTTAAATGTCTTTATTCTCAAAGGTGACGATCTTCATGGGTAGCTTTTTATAGATCATAATCATTAATAGATATTGAGTTGATCTCTAAAGCTTGTTGGTATGGTACAAAATAAATGTCTAAAAATCAACTAATTCACTTCTTTATTTATCACTAAAACCTTGAATATTTTGCAAGGTTAAACAAAGCTAAATGCGCAATTTTCATCAACTTGGCAACTATTATGGAATAAAATTAAAATCATTTGGTTTAGCTAATCTTGTTTTTATTTTATTTTTTGACCTTTAAATTATTTTTCTTCGTGTGATATTTCTTAAATACTAATGATAATGATATGTAAACAAAACCAGCAAAAAAAATTCTAGTCTTTCATAAATTTGCAATATGCAAATATAAAAAATGATCTTAAGCTATATACATTTGAAATTAATGTCATTCTCTATCCAAAATTGTGTTTACAAATGCTTTTAAAATTCATTTATATTGTAATTTAAAAAAAATCATTGTCATATAATTTAAAATAACGACAATCATTCTTAAATAATTTTCAGTACATTTTAAGAAACTCAAGTCCAATATGAAAAAATGTCTATAAATTCAAAAACACTTTCAATGAGTACTTAGTTATGACAAATTGGAAGAAGGATTTGCAAACATTTTTTTATATCAGAGCGACCGTTACAAAAAAACAGACCTAAGTACTTTTTTGTACCGTCACACGAAGAAGCTGGGGTAATTGTCGCATTAAGTACTGACAATGTCATATTGAACTTATATAAACGAATTCTAGAGGAGTTGAATCATTTTACTGTGGACATTTGTCGGCGAAGTTCACGTTCATTACCTTCATATTATATTATATATTTCATAAGCAAAATGAAGCTCTTTGTAGCTCTTGTGGTGTGCTTTTGTATCAATTATGGGTCGGGGGTAAAACTTCGTAAGTACTGTCGAAATATGTATTTATTTCATTCCTATACAACTATACTTCACTATACGGCCAAAAAATGCTATACTGTTAGCAACCTTTTTTTCAGTTTCAGCTTCCTTATTGCACGAATTTTCGCTTTACGGCCAACTTTTCCAGAACGTATCTAGGTCGTAAAGCGAGGTATAAATGTATTATTGAATGATCAAAATGATTTTTTTAACATTTATTTAATGTTTAAAAATATTAATATTATATCTATGGATCGAATTCCTAGAGATCAATCACATTCAATATAAGCTGTGAATATTCTTCTAGTTTTGACCTATGGACTTCTAGTCATCAAAACTCAATTGGCATCTAATATGAGTTGAAAACAAGTCAAGCTCTTTTTGATCTTAAAATTAAGTACATATTTGATATTATTGTAAAAAAATTCTTGTATTCCGGATGGAACAAATTATTCCCGATTGAAGTCATTCAACTTTGCAAAAAACGTACTTCAAAAGTCAAGATCGCCATGCTATTTTAAACAGTAATCGCTTTATAACAATGCAATTTTGGTTGTTTTCAAGGTCAATTGTAGAATAATAAATGGTTTTTAATAAATCTAATTTTATATAATATAAAGCTCAACGCATTCGCGGACACGGATAAGCGACGCAATTCATAGACATAGAAATTGAGTTAAACAATCAATAAATACACTATTAAAGCGTAAAAAGTATTAAAAATCAGTTATTCTCAACCTTTTTATTGTTAAAATCGTATTCTATTTTTTTATAAATAGAATACTATTTAAATGTGTGTGACTTTTTTTGTGCGACTTCGAAGTTATGCGGTTTTTTAAGCATTTTTTTTAATTTTATAAAGAGTACGTATCGAGATATTTTGGATAAAATACGAAATAAATCATCAACACTAACCGAAATTTTGAAAAAAATATAATTTGGGACTGTGTAAATCATATTGCATCTGCTATCGCTGAATTACGAACACGCCCTTTATTCTGGTTTAGATTTTTGAAAAAATTGATTTAGTTTTTTTGGACACGGTTGACATCATATCTGAAGTTTTAATTAATTAATTTACTTCAAACTGGGTACGAATCTTTTCTATATAACCCTCTCTTGTTCCTATCAGATTATTGTCAAAATTTATTTTTTAACTATTTAAAAAAAAATTAAACTGAAAATAAGGCCAAAAAAAAATTTATTATTTTACCAATAATGCAAGACGTCCTTTAAATGTTACCAAAATTTTATAATTGCGTTATTGTTTTCCTGTTTTTTGGTTAACTTTTTTAATGCGATTTTGGATATATTTTATACTGCTGTTTCAAAATTATGCGGTTTTTAAAATCCATGGAACGCAACTTCACTTTTTTTATGTAAGTCATAGCTTTTTTTTGTGCGATTTTCCACGGAACGCATCTACCGTTAAAAAAAGAGTTTAAGTGGATATGTAAAATGATTCCGAGGTTAACAAATGTTAATTGATAAAAAGTACACATTTAAAAAAATATACAAAAAGGGTTTATAAGGTTAGAAAAAATAACTACACAGGTCACAAGATTGACGAAGAATAGTTTCACTATTTTACAAAATTACGAAAAAAAATTATGCAGCATAGAAAACATACAAAACAATTCCCATTCGGAAATATTTTCTTTAAGTGAAAGAAACATATCTACTTTTTTTTCTATTGTTAGATTTTTCCAAAAAGTTATTTTTTCCGAAATCCTGTTATTTTGTCAATGGATGTCAAAAAAAATCGTTTTTTTCCTTGAATGCTTGTGTTAACTTTAAGTTATTAAAAATATCTGTTAAATATGCCACTTCAGCACACCAATCATTATTTTGAAGACGTTTTACAAAATCATCCATACCGTACGGAAAAAAGATAAACAATTCATTCTTAAGTTTTATGAATCGACATAAAACTTTACCCCAGGATAACCACCTGAATTTAGTGTGAAAAAGCACTAATTTCTTCTAAATATGAAGAAATATAATAAAATACATCTTGTCCTGTCGTATGCTCGGTAAGTTCTTTGCAGCACAGATTAACTCTTTCGTTGACTTTCATAATTTCGTCATATCAATATTTTTTCGAATCTCTTCTCTGCTTATATTCGCAGGCATATCCGGCCCAATAAACACTTATTACATCCGTCTGCAATAGCAGACGTGTCCGTGAATGCGTTAATGGCAAAAAACCGTTTGATTTATAACTAATTAAGTCTTTATAAACCTTATATTTAAGCAAATCAATACAATAATTCAACTTCTTTCACAAAAAGTCAAGGAATCTAGAATGATTCTATAAAATACACATTATTTCTCATTATAATTATACATAATAAATATTCCTATAAAATACATTTTATCACATTTCCCATTGCTATTAATAATATATGACATTGCCAACAGTTGCAATCGTTTATGCTAACACTAATCAAAAGGTCAACATTGTATTCCTATCACATAATTATTATACGGACGTAATGGTGCGAAGTTTTTTAATTTATCGAGGATGTTCAATAGATTTCAATCGACTGAGGATAACAACCATTAAACATTGATAGTTAATTTTTCCGGTATGTATTATTGTATGCAAATACCATTCATATTTGCAGCACAAACATTCAAACGATGTAAAGTAGCACCTGAATTGGACAACAAACCCAACGATTGTCTTCGCGATGCCGTTGAAAATGCCGTTAAACAACTGGCAGTGGATGGAAATTCTGATATTGGAGTGCCTGATATTGATCCTTTGAAAATTGATGAAGTTCGTATTGAACAGGGAGATAACAGTCCCATTGCTATCAAGTTAAAGTTCACCAATAATCTCCTGCAAGGAATTGGCGACCTTAAAGTTATATCCATCGAGTAAGTCAACATAATGCTAAATCTAGCTATCAATTTTGATGCTCAATCTAAGTTCGGATGAATAAATATTTCATAAATTGCAATCAATTTTCAGTGGTAAAATTTCAAGCCCTAAAGATTTCAAGATGAGGTTTGAGAGTACAGTAGATATTTTGAAACTATCTGGACCATATTCTGTCGATGGTAAAATTCTTGTTTTACCCATACAAGGCGAAGGAAACAGCAACATGACTTTCCGTAAGCATAATCAAATTTTAAATACGATTCTAATCAATAGCTTTAAATCCGTGAAATTTTACAGAGGACGTTAGAAGCATTGTAACCATAAAAGCAGAACCGCAAACGAAAAAAGGCAAAGAATACCTGCGTGTAACGTCATTCAAAATTGAACTAACGATTGGAAGGTAATTTTTCATAAAATCAAAGATCAATTTTTTTTATCATGTTTATAACAATTACTGTATTTATTTTCATCGTTGCAGAATGATCTTGACTTTGGAAAACTTATTCAACGGCGATAAAGCGCTTGGTGACAACATGAACAGATTCTTGAACGAAAATTGGAAAGACATCTTCCAAGAATTGAAACCATCCGTCGAAACAGCTTTCAGCGCAATCTTCGAATCCTATGCCAAGCGAATGCTTGAAAGGGTGCAATTCAAAAACATATTTTTGGTAGAATAAATTAATTAAATAACATTGTCCTGAAAAATTATTGCTTATAACGATTAATTATAATTTACAACATAGATGGATTTTTATTTATAATTTTTATATAAAATGCATCTTACACAACCTTGTCCCTTTTATATCTCCTTATAGAAATCTTGATCGCCTTCACCACACAAGACCCAATTTTATGCAGTATTAATACCAATAGCGATCGATTTAATTGCATCGACCAAGCAGTTAAATATTAACATATATATCGTATCATTTTCTTTGATATTGTGCAAAATGAGATCATTAATCTTGCGAAGAAAATATTATTTTAAATTTAAAAATACTATTTAAATTTATTAGACATTCTGAAAAGACATTTTTCAGCGAATATTGATGAATTCAGGACCGTAACAAGGGGGTAGCAAAGTAGACGCCCGCCACGGGCGCAACTGGGTTTGGGGCGCAAAACGTAGAATACCGACCCAATTGAGAGTTGCACATGGTTTTTTTTCTTGACCATTCTTTAAGTAGACATTTTCGGGTATGGCGTCCGATCGCGAGGTGTCCATTCGTTATGACAGCAGTCTGAAAAGCGGACCAGTTGGACACACAGATGTTGTGGCCACTCCGTCCTCTTTTAGGGCTTTTTGCGGGACTTTTGGGGATAAATGCATACCCGGGGCCATCTATACGATCCAGGAAATCCCCTCAGTGACTAACTTACAAAGGTGGCTTGCGGCAAATAAGTTCGCGGACGAATCTAAACTGCCCTCCACTCATAAAAACTATATATTTATCTATCTTACTAATTTATGCCGTTATATTAAGGCCTGCTGTGTCTGCTAACACTCGCATTTACAGTCGACGGTCATCCAATACCATTTTGTGGATTTTCTTCACTATTTCTGGAATGATCACCTCATTTGATCAACCACTATGCTGTTCGTCTTGGCAGCTCGTACGACCTCGTTTAAACTCAGTATTTTTTTAAAACAGCAACCGTCATTTATATGTTAGATCGGGTACTTATGGGACGTCTTCGTATATTATTTTAAAATATATTATTTTAAAGAAAAAAAAGCGCGCAAATTAGATACTTGCCACGGGCGCTTCATACCCTCGTTACGGCTCTGGATGAATTTATTATTCAAATTAGGATGCAATTTATCACCCATCTGCATTTTATAATGACTTTAAAAATACAATCTATCTATTAGTCACAAGGGTTGTATTTATAATATTTATAACAAAATCCAAACGGAAATTGTTCAATTTTTATACTGCCATCTATGAAAGTACGGTATAATTAGCTAATAATATTTAAATTAAATGCGTGTACATACAACATCAATTAGGGATAAGTATAAAAATTCACATATAGATGCCACTATAAAATAATATTTACAAATAATTTTAATTGTACTTAATTGAAAGTGCATCATCTATCACGAAACACTTAAAAAAGGGACAGCTTTTGATTTTTTCGGAACGTAAAAACAGTTGCAACATTTTCTGTAAGGCCGAACACGGATTAATATTAGGGTGTCCCATAAGTTTCTTTCGTTTTCAAATTAAGAAAAAATAAACAATAATTTATATTACATCAAAATTTATTGAATAATATATGATCCATTCTGTTCTATTGTATTACCTTTCTCCATCTCTCCGGAAGCCTCATAATACCTTCTTGCTAAAAATTTCCCAGGTTTGTTGGCAAAATATTGATCAAGGTACATTTTTACGTACAGTCGAACCTCCATTAACGAACACTTCAATACCAGTTTTTTCTCTATATAAATCTCCGATTTTTTGCGGCGGTCCCTCTATTCCCTACAAAATGGCGTTGTCCATTAATAAGTACGAAATAGTACAAAAAACTCCGCTAATATGAATCTTGAAAATGAGCCTCAAAGAAGATCCTAAAAACTTACTAGAAAAGGAAGTTAATTCACATACAATAATTAGAACACTTGCTTGTGAGTTAGGTGTTAGTGACACGACTATTTTTCGTCATCTCCCATTGATAGGAAAGGTTAAAAAGCTGAATAAGTAGATGTAGGTGTGTTATTCGTTGATCATTTACAATGATAAAACACCGTTTTTAAATTGCATCATTACTTGTGATAAAAAATGAATTTTATAAGACAACAGGAAAAGATCTGGGCAGTGGTTGAATGGCGATGAATCGCTAAGGCACACGCCGAAACTTTCAATGCATTAAGAAAACCCCATGGTTTCTGTATAGTGAACGAACAAGTTCCTTCTTAAAACCAGGGGATCATTATACACTCAAACTTCTTTTTATGCGACTTTTTTTGTGCGATTTCGAAGTTATGTGGTTTTTAAAATCCCTGGAACGCGTCTTCATTTTTTCTATGTAAGTCATAGCTTTTTTTGTGCGATTTTCTGCGGAACGCATCTACCGCACAAAAATAGGTTACAATCATGAAATCGAAAGTATGCAACAGAAACCAAAAATGAAGCAGCCAATTCTAATAAATAAGCATGAGTTCCATTTCCCAATTCCAAATTAAATTGATTGTTACATATAAAACGTTTTGAATGCCTCTATTACTGGTCGTTTTAACCCGACAGTACATTAATTTAATTAAAATCGTATTGTATTTTCAAGTTCATTTTTTTAAAAACGACCATGTTGTATTCTGAAGGTTTCAATATATCAATGTCGCGTCTGAACAAATACCAATTTGACTCGATTTTTATGACATTTATACTTGTATACATTAAACCTTCACAATTAATGTTTCCATCAGGGACTAAGGTATAATTGCATCATGTATCAATTCAGTATATTTATTAGAATTGACCTCAACTTTAAATAATGAAGATACTTTCAGGACACGATAGACAAGTTTGTGACCATCAAGAGGCGGGGTGGTGAACCCTATATGGTTCAAGTACAATATTATAAAAGGCTCCTTTACAAGTTTACCCGACGAGGGTCTGTCTGACACGATTAAGTTCCAATGACCTGCATGTGGGGAATTCCCCAAGTAATATCGGAGTGACGCTATGAAAATGGAGCATTGGATTAAAGATTATTAATGAGGAAAATGCAATGTCTGAAAAATGTACGAAAATATTCTAAAACGTCCATTTTTGACATCATCGTTTGTTTTATAATATTTCTAAGATGAGAATTGACGGGCGTCGAATAGAAAGACTCTCTTCTCTAAATAACTATTTATTCCACACGAGAGAGAGATCTGGACGCAGGAGGGACAACCTCTAGCAGCCAAGGTTAACCGACGACTCTCCCGACTCCCACCTCCTGCGCGTCACTATCCAACCGGCAACGGTGCACGCGCAAGAAGCGATCCGTAGGTATGCAGCTGCAATGTCTCCGTAGGGCCACAAGAGATGGCGCTGTTAAAATAACATATTACACCTGAAGAGAGATGCAAGATGTCGCTGTTAACAGCACTACTACATGGAAATGGGGCGCTATAACTGCATTGTTTGATTTATATAATTATTAATATATGACTACTTGCAACATTTCATGAGCATAATTAATTACATGAAAAGAAGACTACATTCAATTCCATCTATTATGACAGACGGTATACAGATAGCTTCCTAACTTATGTCACTATGTTGCTATCAGCACTTTCATTTATTTTCATAATACCAGCATAAGTAAAAGTAGGACGAGTTACAAATATTTGGCATTTCGTTCCGCGTGTCCATCAGGCAAAATTTGAATTATCGCGAATTTCATGCAGTGTTACGATATTATATGTTTGGAGCCGATGAGAAATATTAATCACACAATTTTCCGTGAAAGCCTCTAATTAAAAGTCGGTGGCGTGATACTTTTTTCTTAAAAAAAATAATGCGACTTTATGGTTGCGAGAAAAAGTGGAGCGACCCTTACATGACCAGCCCAATAACCCATATCCTAAAGCCGTACGTCGAATTTCTTGTAGTATTCTTTAATAAATTATTAAAATCAGAAGAAAACATATTCAAAAATGATATTTGAACGTCATTTTATTACATTTACGTGCAAGATTCACCAAGCCAAATGATACCAACATTACGCCGAAATGTTTTTAAAGTGCGTTTGCTAATAATTTGAAGCAATGATTGGCCTAGAATCTACTCAGTTTATGATTTCAAACATATTGACCGTTGAAGGTATATTTGGAAATGGAAGTAAAAGGTATGCTCATATTTTAAGCTTGGCAAAATGTTAAATACAAACCTTAAACATTCCACTCTTGTCTCAATGCCGTGGCAAAAATACATGGAAATGGAATTTCAGAACTGACAATAACATAATTTTGTTGGAAGAATTGGAAAATAATCAAAATTTTAAGACCCTTTTACAGTTAGTTTGTATCGAGACACGGTTCAGGAAACACATACTATTGGTTGCCATTAGAAAGCACGAGCTATGAATTTATTTGTTTTTATTTTGAAAAAAACTTTAGAACTTAGTGTAGTTTGGAGGGTTTTGGAGGGTTAAAAAAATAAAAATGGTGACAGTAATTTCAGGGATGTTTATAGAAAGAGAATATCCCATAAATTAGATGATGATATGCTAATGTCAATAGTTGAATCAGATTCTCGTCAATTTATCTCGGTTTAACTCGGTTCTAATTAAAAACACGTCTATATAGGTGAATTATATAAGCAAAAAATTGAGGTTAGAGCTTGCATTTACTTGTTTACCGGTTTATCGGTAAATCACGCAAACATTTCCATCGGTAATTACCGGTAAATTGAGAAAATACCGATAATTACCGAAAGATATTTTATCGTGAATCAAGTATAGATGCAGACATTTTTATTATAGATATTAATATGAAATTATGAGTTTTATTGTGAATTTGCATGTCGAAAATATATATTGAGACCTTGAACATAAAATGATGACATGCCAATCAGCTCGTATTTAATCAGAAAATAAATATAAAAGCAAGAATTAAAACTGGAACGAACCGATAATTGGAAAGACCATTATTTTTGGCGGAACGAAAACCGTAACCGAACCAATGTAAAAGTTAGGATCGTAGCAGAAACCAAAACCGAAATAAAAAAAATAGCGGTTCGAAATCCTGGATGAAAGTATTGATATGAATTGTTTCACGAGAGCATATTTTAATTCCGAAAAATGTTTACACCCAAGAAATTAACATTTTTTAAATAAATGAAGGATTAGTTATTAGGGACTGTTTTCATTCTGCATGCATTTATTTTCAATTTCTGACAAGTTTCCTTGTCAGTATATTTTTTAAGCTGAATTTGTGCTTACATGTAAATATTTAACACTTTGGCGTACATAGCCGTCAAATCCCGTCATGCGTCAGTAGATAATACTTGCTTTTTGCGTCAGATAAGTCTATGCATACCGTTGTCGTTCGAGTAAAATATTAATACTTCCAATAAATTTGATTTTCTAGATCTGAAAAAGTAAATATTCAAACGAATAATTAAGGGACGTTTACCTACCTTATTGATTCAAAAAATATTTTCTTTCTTCATGTATCATAAAGAACTAATATTTAAGAAAGCGTTCAGTAAATTTCAGGTCGATATAAATGAAATTCGCAAAGTTATAAGCCGATGAGGAGAGGAGAAACTTTAAACCCGTTTTTCTCTAGACTACTTTTTCCAAGCTCATTGAAGTGCTCCCACACGCTCTAGATGAGCAATCTTTATGAAATTTGGCAGACATGTGTATAATAAATTTCTTCATCGTATAGACTACAATTATATAAAAATATTCAAAAGTGTCTATTTAATGAACAAAAAACTGCAAAAAATGTTAGTAAAACCACAATTTTTTTTTTCGATTACTCACATTTTTTTTATTTTCCAATATTTCTTCTTAATTGTAGTCTAAACTATACATGGTATTATACAAAGTAAAAATATATTCAAATATTTTGCTTCAAAACACTTGTCCAGGACTTAGGACTTCCATAGTGAAGAATGTCATCGCTCGTCCATCGACATACGTGGCTCCCCCCACTCCCACTATAATACTTTGTCAAATTTTAAAAACTATTTTTATTTTCGTTGTATATTTAATACTTTTAGCATAAAAAATGTTAAAAAAACGATCACTTTTAGGCCCAACAAGGTAGAAACGTCTATTTTAAGATTTTGTATAATGGCACCATGACATAGATATTTTAGACTTTATTCAGCCGATTTTAGATAACTAAAAATATGTAGTTGTTCATGTAATTCTTCTACGATATAGTCATAAGCGTGAAATATTTCGAATAATATTTCAACCATGCCGATTTGATATGATCTATCAAATACCCTGTCAATGCTATTCTTGTCTGCTTGTCAAAGAAACATCAATGGACCTCATAATTGCATTATCTAATGTAATCTCAACGAATTTCTTCACATCAAAGTCGAAATAATGTGCCATTTATAGACTGAAGAAATAAAAGTGGTCCGTGAATGTCACAGGTCACAGGAAATTGTCTATTTAGAGCGCCCAAGCAATTGACAACAAGAAACCCGTTACCAAATTGAACGTGGTACTCTTCTACGTCTTCAACGATAAAATCAATAAATCCAGACAAAAAACGTCAAATTATGCCGTCAAATTTTTGAGCAATCATTGAATTTCATCGATTATTTTATTGTCGTAGTTGGCGTTCTATTGGTCGAGGAGTACGTCAGTCTACCAATTTGACCGAATTCGTCCATTACAGCAGGATTGTTCTTAAAATTATGCGCAGCACAATGATTGCCTCAAATTACTGCCTACCCATCCTTGATGAATAACGGACAATATAAATCCTAATAATGACAGACGAGCACAGCCATTGAACCATCGGCCCACTGAACTCCGCCGATAACAGCTGCGATATTGTAACACTTTCTTCACAAAGGAAGCTTTTTCGTCGGAAAATGAAGGTCAAACAAATTTAAAAACATCCCCCAAAACAGCCTTGAACTTATATTTACCCTCGCGATGTATCATAAATTCGATTATCTTAAGTAATGCCTTCCGCATATAACATTGAACCTTGATTAAATATCGCGAAAGTGTGCTAAATTATGCTTGATATTATAATAATACGTTGATTATATGGCGGATCGTTCGAAAATAAATGCTCATGTAATATTTTCATATTAATTTATAGTTGAACATCTCTGCCTTGTGTTTTAACTGCTACTTAAGGACTCAAATGCATCGTGTGGGTCGACTATCAGCGTTGCAAAATCTGAGATAACAAATTGCATGTGGCCTTACATTGTTCATAATTCTAAAATTATATCACTAAAGTCAGTCATAATCAATATTTTAATCCTTTAACACTATCGTGGCCGCATCAAAGGATCAGACCATTGAACGTAGTACTTCAATAGTTGCAGATATAAAAATTCATTTACGGTATTCATTGATTGCTGATGTATATGGACGATCGGCGCGATCATGATGCATATGTGGCATCATGGGTCGCCAATGGTCAAACCCGTGATGATGCAACATATGCATCACCGGCCACGAAAGTGTTAAAATCGTATAGTCGTTATAAACAATTGTTTTAAAAAATCTTGGAGTAAATTTTTATCGACTTTCACATATAATATAGCATGTTATGCAATATTAATATCAAATCCTCCTCGAGTCGCGATTCTCTTTTATTAAAATAGAGGAAAGACTAAATTTTATGTTTAAAATTTTTTTTTGAACAGTCTTTGTTAACGCATTCGTGGACGCGTCTGCAATTACAGGCAAATGTCACTTCACAACAACATGAAGATTAGATACAGATTCATGGTGTAAAACCATGAAATTAAAATTCCATGTCCACAAGAACACGCTCCTTTTTTCATTTCTTGCGGCTACTTGAGATTGGGGGGGGGGGGGGTAAACTAGATACATATATAGATAAATACTGTTTGAAATTATGGAATAAATGAAAAATAATTATATAAATATATATTTTGTATAGGGTAGAGAAGAGTTTTGAATCTCACTCGCGGCCCCGAAAAAGGGTGCGAGTCAATTTATTGTTACCGGCCACAATGAAGGGCCTCTACGACTCGGTGGAAGATATAGAAAGCCCCGGGGATACATTTTTCTCAAAAACTTTTTTAAAAAGCCCTAAAATTAGAGGGGGTGGCCATAAGGTTTCCGTGTCCAATCGGTCCGAATTTCAGACCACTGACACATCGAAGGATCGCTCGCGATCGGACACCATGCCCGAATATGTCCACAGAACATGGTTTGCGTACATGAACATGGATCTTCGCATGGGCACTCCGAAGTTGTTGTGAGAAATTGGAACATCCAGAAGTATTTAGACTGAGAAAGTAAAAATTTGTTGATAGAATGTACGAATATTTATGGAAAAAAGTTAATGAAATCCAAATTATTAAAAACAAGATGCTGCAGTTTGACCAAATTCAATAATATAAATGATATGGAATTGGAACAAAAATTGGTTTGTGTTTGCTCGGTTGGCAGTTAAGCTTTCCAACACTAAAAAATGCAAGAAATCGCAAGGCATAAGAAGAGACACAAGACAAGAATAATGATAGTGGATTTATTGATGGTTTAATTCATTTTCTATGTTCATGAATTGCGTCGCTAATCTGTGTCTGTGAATGCGTTAAAGGCAATATTATGCTAGCAGAAATTTTTTGTAATTATTTTATGAAAAATGTCCCATGTTCATGCGAATTTATTAAAAATGCTCCAATGTCATTGATCATTCGTAATTAAAAACATTTTTAAACATATTTATAATATTAGATCTTTTTTGGATTATCATCATTGCAAGAAACTTCTACATTTTGGAATTGTTTAGTAACAAATATCTATATATTTCGTGATAAGGGGCAAATAAATTTTATAATTTCCTTTTGAATTTAAAAACTTCTTTCTATCAAGGAAGATCGATTGTAATATGATTAATTTTATAGTCGGTCAGAGAAGTCTAAAATAACATTTAAATTTGTCCATAGATCTTATAGTTTAGTCTCCTTCGAGAGTGATACGTTCACTCCAACACTTCTCTAACATTTCGATACCTTTTTTGTAGAACGATTTATCTTTGGCCTCAAAATAGGCTTCAGTTTAGGCAATCGCTTTTTCATTGGAGTCAAATATTTTTTCTTAAAGCATTTTTTTTCATTTGGGTTCAATTTCTTTCGTGAAACGCACCAATTACATGAATTTGCCAATATTGGTGCGAACTATCGCGAACATCCTACGAATTTATTGAGTACTGTGCTATATCTTTATTTTTTTGTAGTTCGAGACCTCCAATAAAATTTCTATAAAAAACTACCCCAGTTGCAATGATCCCTAATTTATATTTTAATAACCGTTGCGGAATAAATTCCGCTTTAAATCTCAAATATACATTTGAAATTCTGTTTATATTTAAATAATCTGTGTTTAAATCATCCCTTATGAAGTATTATATATATGTCTTTGTATGAAGTATCATCATGATGTCAAATTATAGTCTATTAACGCCAATCGAGCTGTCTCACAAGTGTGTTAATTGTTACAAAGACATTAATTTTCCAGAGTTCTCTTTCTCCTTGAAATCAATTTCCACATACATATTTAAGTGCCGAGAAAAGGGTATATTACTCATGGTGGGTTCTTGAAAGCGAGGGTCAGTCGGTTCCAGCAGCTAAATGATGACATTGTGAGATTTAAATGACCCACATTCGTTAAGCCGCGAGGGTCAGTTTCAGAGCTGCTGATACACTTTGATTAAATAAGCCTGACCCAAATTTTTGGCACAAAGTGGTCAGTCTGCGCATAAATTTCCAAGGTCCCGAAATAACGCGTGCCGCAACGAAAATGGCGGGATAGCCAAAATACGCATCTTAATAGTGTTATCATAAGGAATTTGATATCGAAATGGATTTATATGACATCTAATGACAAACTGTCAAGTATAGTTTATCAGATTACTTGAATATCTTCGATCAAAACTAAACAAGCCGAATTGTCAAGCATACGACTATAATTTTGAGTGCCTGTCAATTGTCGAATACTTTTGGAAATAAAAGCGAGATATTTCCAGAGCCGTAACGAGGACACGAAGCGTTCGTGGCAATCTAACTTGCGCCCTCCCCCCTAATAACAACCATGATACATATTTGGTACACCATATGTAATGCCGCAAAACCCCTAAAAGAGGACGGAGTGACCATAAGATCTGTGTGTTCAACCGGTCCGCTTTTCCGATCGCTGACAAGAGGAATTAAACATGTGTAAATATAAATTATTGGCCACAAAATATAAGCACATTTATTTCAATACAGATGAAATACAAGCAGCATAGCAAAATTACTAAATTATAAAACTAAACCAAGGAGAAGTTATGTTCTGGCCTTTCTTTCTTGTAGCATTTAGCAAAATTCCATGCAGATTCCAATCCATTGCTTCCGATTGTATGCACACAAGCATCGATTGCTTTTGCAACCTTATCGCGATTATCTTCTTCGATCTTCATCAGAGCGATATCTTTAAAGAATTTACCACCATCGCTCATAATTTGACTCTTTTTAAAAACACAAAATAACCATTCCTTAACTTTCATGTTTTGTATGGAAAAATCGCCCTTTTGTAATTTATCCAGATCTTGCAAATCTGCTCCGGTGCTTGCTTGGCATACTTTGAAATGCTCTTTAAGTTTGAGCTTCTGGTCTTCAGTCAACGCCTTCAATAAATAAATATATATACAATACACAATACACAAATAAATAAAATATACTAGTCAAATATAAATCAATCAAATACCTGCACATTGATGATCAATCCCAAAGTCAAACAAACCACTAAGAATTTCATTTTTTGGTATAGTTATTCACTGGATCAAGCGATAAATTGAACTGCCATCGAATACAACGATTGATCCTTTTATATACAATTTTTATTATGGCAATATTAATTATAGTCACGGATCTTCGTGTGTTTTTGCATTGTACTTGTTTGTATTAATTTTCACACAATTTCATAAGAATTGCACGCCAATATTAGATCCGTTGTTATTAAATTAATTAGCCTTTAAGAGGTCATCTCACTTTATCACGCCAAATATTTTATTTTTTTAAATTTCATTTTTCGAAAGTACATACATATCTCTAAGAATGTTGTCTATAATTTTGGTGTAGAAATTCGGATTATTTCAATGCTTTACAGCTAATTCGCGAAAATGCGGTCGCAGGATTGCTCCCATACCTGATTTTGTTTGCAGGCCAGAGGTTCCTATTGGGGATCTTTCTTATCTTTGTTCTAGTCGAAGTCGAAAAATATTAGCACTAATTTAAAAAAGACGAATAAGCAAGAATAGTAAGGGCACAAAAATTAAGAACTATGTACGAAATCCTTCGAAAATCGAACAGCAGAAACATGCAACTACAAGATCGTTTTTATACAAGCATGCTTCCGTTCTCAACGAGGCAGTTTAGCAATTTTTAAGACGCATTTATGAAGAATTATCGTCTGATGATTTACTGAAAAAATGCCTTGGTTCGAAAACCCAAAATAACGATAAGAGTTTTAACGCGTGTGTATGGTTTTTGGTACCGAAACATATTTTTTGTAGCAAAAAAATACTAGCAATCGCAGTACATACTGCAGTTTGCGTTTTTAAGGAAAGGTTTGAACCTATTTTAAGAATAATGTTCGTCATGGGGATCACAATCGGTTCAGATGCCTTATAAGCCTTACCAACCGCTGAATCTTCTATACAAGCTAAATTAGGTCGCAAAAACGCCAGATCAGCCAAAAAAACAAGGCTGAGATGGCTGAAGGATTGCTTTATGGAACCAAAATCGCTGATTAGTAGTATATTTTCAATTTCAATATTTTTTAAGTACTTAAAACATTCATGGGAACCCGACTGGAGTCAAAAGCTGGTGCAAATGAAAGAAAACCATTGCTTTAAATATTTATCCAAAACTTAAATATCTGACTCCATTTATTGGCTGAAAGATAGTACAGCATCTCTTACCAATTATAAGTATTTCTCCAGGGATGAATTACTTCAAAGATGCTTGGGTGGACATACCCAAAATGCTAATGAATGTTTTAACTCGACGGTTTGGCGACTGGCTCCAAACCACCTACATTCTGTTATAAAAATCATTGAAATATTAACATACATTGTTGCTGGGATAATTAATAACGACTACAGCTTCATTTTGAAGATGATGAATACATTAAATATAATTATTGGCACACACTGTAAAGTTTTTGCTGAAAACACCGATGAAGCGCGGGTAACGAGGCAGAACCATAAGAATCTTTCTGGATAAAAGCAGCTCACATAGCTCAAAAACAACAGCTAGTCTCAAGATAATCAACTTTTTGAGAAAGATGAATATCTATTGTATGCATCTGGAATCATTGGTTGATCGGTAAGCCACTAAAATTGATAGTTTTATCGCATTGAAACTTTAAACGAGATTATCTCGAAACTGCGTTTTCAAAATGTTCGCCAGTTGTAGCTTAAAAAATTGTTGATCGACATGGCTGAAATTTTGGGATGTTTTTCATTATAATATTATCTAGTCAACTAAGCTAAAGATTTAAGGTTTTCGCGTAAATAAATGCCTACACATATTAAAAATTAAAAAAATATTTCCATTTTCGATTTCAGTTCAACAGGAAACCTTCGACAAGTGACGGCCCAAAAAATTGTTTTTAACAATTTTTTTCACAGTAAATACACCATATAATGAAATTAATATTTTTGGGATTTATTATGGTATTCTATGTATAAAATTGATACCAATATATCGCATCCCTATTCCTAAATTTGCACATTCTTACGCTTTACCAAATATCAATTCATAGCTATCAGATGTTCATACGTTTTACGTATAGGGCATCGAAAACACATCGATCATTATCTAAACGCCTATAAATAGATACCGACACGATTGGGCATGTTTCGTAAATTATTTTCGATACTAATAGGGCGACCCTCGCTCGTATCATTAAGGGGTTACTGTGCTAAAGAATGGCCGAAGTTGAAATGTGGGCGTCAGTTTTAACCCGCCTTTTGAGTGTACAGCACGTGAACGAAATGCACTCGTGGACTACATAGAGAACTGTAAAACTTTCATTTTTAACACTTTGTTGAATTTTCGATTATATTTAATGGCGTTATCCGACAGTGAAATGTGCTATTGATTCGATGATAAATTGTGATAGTTCGAATGACGCCTCTTTATAGCTTTTTTGTCTATATAATATGAAAAATTGGTGTTTTTTTAAGATATTTTTAAGACTATAATGAAATGTGTTTTGAGTGTTAAGAAGGATTGTTTATGAAATTAGATTATAACAATTTAAATATGATGCGCCAAGAAGAAGTTGTTACTAGGGAACATTTAGTGCTAAGATCGGGAGGATTACTTCTACCCCCAGTGATGTGAGTGTTTTATAATTTTTCAACGTATGAATTTTTTTAGTTAAGAAAGATTAAAATAAGCTTAAGATTTATTTAATCGTTTATTAAATTTTCATTATAAAGCTACAAGAATCAATCCACTGTATCAAAATTTGATACAAGACATGCTACAAACGCCAAACAACCTTTAATGGTAAAAGCATGGAATTGTTAAGAAAATGTATTAATTAATATATAATTTATGGCGAACAAATAATGTACAGAAATTCTAAAGAAACACTAAAAAGTGGACTTAATCGATGAGTCACAAACGCGAGTACTTTTCCATAAATATTACATCCACATGTTTCGATTTTCTATGAATCGTGTTTGACACATCCGATTCGCTAGAAGTTCGGACAACATATCATTTAGTGGTCAATAGCGAAGAAATTCCCAGCAAACAATTTTAATACAATAATCCTTTGTGTATTAACCATTACTTACATCCACAAGTGGGTCAGAATGTACAAAGCCTTAATTTCGGACGGTCGACCTTATTCAAATGCAAACGGGGGTTGCTTTTCAGCTCGGGGTCCATCAATGTAAGAAAAAAGCGACTAATCATACAATTCTCGCGTGTGACCCACTTGACCCCACATTTCCTTTTTAAATTGTATTCGCCGAAGTATGATGAATAAATGGCTCTAATGCATATGGGTTTTCAAGTAACATGACTCCATGCACGCACGGTTGACCAGTACTATACAAACACATTTAGACCACATTTTTTAGACTATACAAGAAAGCTTTTTGCTGGTCTTATATGCTTGGAGTCTTTTTAGACTTCGCCCCCTTTTTTGCCATTCAATATACAAATTTATGCAATTTAAAAAGTGTTTCATGCCACCATTTTGATTTTAAGCGGATAAATTCGACCGTAATCCAATAGATGTCTCTATGCAAAATTATCAATATGTGCAATAATAAATTTATAAGTAATACTCTATTAAACTATTTATTAGATGATAATTTTATTGCAATTTAAAAGGGATAGCATAGCTAAAATATATATCATACTTAGATACGGGATTAAAAATTATGATATTATCGCCATGGCATACTTGTGATATTGAACTGATTTTTAATATTAAATCATTACATTAATAAATATATTATTCGACAAAATAAAGAAGAATTTATAAAGAAATAACGATGGAAAAATTCAAGATTAGATAGCCATCAACGACCTTGCCTAAACCGAGGCTAGAAAAATATATGTGCCTACAATTTGTATAATATTCGTATCAAACAATCGCTCTAAAATAATGATGGAATATGTCCTCGCTTTTAAATCGCAATGTGCTTGAAACACTAGAATATTTAAGGGGGGCAATCCCTTAAGACGCTCGAAAATGAGTTTTTAGTTAAACTTTCATATTTTTTTACCATTTTCTTGATAATATTTACCCCAAAAAATTATTTATTTAGGCGGAAACCTTAAAACTTTAGCTTAATTGACTAGATAATATTATAGACTAATATATTATAGCATATAATAGATATTCATCTTTCTCAAAAAGTTGATTGTCTTCGACTAGCTATTGTTTTCGGGCTATGCGAGCTACTTTGGTCTCAGAAAGACTCTTATGGTTCTGCCTCGTTACCCGCGCTTCATCGGTGTTTTCAGCGAAAACTTTACAGTGTGTGCCAATAATTATATTTAATGTATTCATCATCTTCAAAATGAAGCTGTAGTCGTTATTAAATATCCCAGCAGCAATGTATGTTAATATTTCAATGATTTTTATACCAGAATGTAGGTAGTTTGGAGCCAGTCCCCAAACCATCGAGTTAAAACATTCATTAGCATTTTGGGTATGGCCACCCAAGCATCTTTGAAGTAATTCATCCCTGGAGAAATCTTTATAAATTGGTAAGAGATGCTGTATTATCTTTTGGCCAAGAAATGGAGTCAGGTCTTCAAGTTTTGGATATTTTTTAAAGCAATGGTTTTCTGCCATTTGCACCAGCTTTGACTCCAGTCGGGTTCCCGTGATAATGTATTTTTTTTAAATTCCTCCAACTTCTCTATATTTCGTTCATTTATTAAGATATTTTGACATTTTTGCTTCGAAAATTCAACCACTCACGACAAACTATCGAGCTAAACTTGACTTCGAGCAACTTCGAGCTGACTTCGAGCAACTTTAATTTCGCATATCTACAGTTAGAAATATATGAGTGCAATATAACGATAATTTTCGGCGAATTGGCGATTCAAATAGATGGAATGATTGTTTAAAAATGTTTTAAACTCTTTTAATGCCAACCGAAAAACTACACATAAGCGAAAAATTCCGAGCCAATTTAACGCCACATAAGTAAGAAAAAGTAAGCCACATATTCATTAATCCAGGCAACTTAAATCCTTATTTTATTCACCCTCATAAATGAATCTCTGGTCGGAAAAATATAAGATGCACCCATAAAGATTTTCGTTTTTTAAATGGTAACTATCTGGTAACATTTTAATGCCTCTGTAGTGTGGGCGATTTATCATCCCCGCATAGTAGCGGCATCTTCCATTTCTCTTCAGGTGCAATGTGCTATTTTAACAGCGCCATCTCTTGTGGCCCTGCGGAGACATTGCACCTGCTTACCGACCGATCGCTTCTTACGCGTGCATCGTTACCGGTTGGGTAGTGACGCGCAGGAAGCGGGAGTCGGGAGAGTCGTCGGTTGGCCTTGACTGCGGGAGGTCGTCCCTCCTGCAGCCAGACCTCTCTCTCTCTCTCTCTCTCTCTCTCTCTCTCTCTATCTGTAGTGCGGAATAAATAGTTATCTTGCGAAGAGAGTCTTTCCATTTGACGACCTTCGTATTCCCATCCATTCGTCCAGCAGCATCACAGCCCGATAGAAGAACGGACTCGTGCGGTAGCGCAGCCATTTCGACGAGCACGTGGAGGCGGGGAGCCGCCCGGTGACTCTGCCCCCGAGAGCGCCCCCGCCTCAAACGTTACATATAGCATTTTATAAAGTTATTTTGTGACAAAATTTTCTCGCGATGCGAATATTTGAATGCAATCGCACGTACAACGATAAATCGTCGTTGGCACTTATGCAAGTGTTGCTATCATATGGTTATGTCACTATTATATTCATATAAAATTATTACGCAAAATATGCGCAAGATTACAATATGTGATAATGCAAATGTGTATAAATTTGATAGATAACTATTTGATACAATTACAGATATTTTTGATTGGATAATATTTTAAAATTTGACGGTTAAAAGACTAGATTTAAATGTAAGGGGACAACAAGAAAATACATCTTTTAAGATCAAATGTATTATTAATTTTAGATCGTTACCAAAATACATTATCAAAAATCCAGAGGACGCGCCCTGTTTTGTGGCTCGCACGGTCTCCAGATCTGACACCACTGGATTTCTTTGTGAGAGAAGAAATGCTACTTCAGACAACTACAGTTCAAATAAGAAAAGGGTATCATGCGTGACAGCTGATATTTAACTAAAGGAGCATATCCTTTTTAAATATAGCATATAAATTGTTCACAGCGACTTCAGCTGTCTACTTGTGAAATGTAGCAAATGACACCCTTAACCCTCAAAAAAAAAAAATTGTCGGTCCATATGTAAAACACCCTTTATATCGCAATAGTTCAATCTATTTATTTTTAGTTGCGGTAATGCAATAAAAAAATTATGATGCATTGATCAATTTTGTATTGGAAACGATCAAATGATTTTTTAAATATCGATGCAGTGAAATTTTTCTATCAAGAAATGGCGTGCAACATGGAAAGAATAAGGTGGCCATTGAGAAAAAGGCTTTTATGTTAGATGTGGACTACGATAAGCATGCTTTGGCTACTTTATGTGATTTTTTTTTCACGATAGCTTAATTGCTGTTCCATTGCGTGGACAAGTTTTACATCAGGGCTAAATTGAGTAGTGTTTCTTGTATGCTTTTCTAGGACATCATTCTCATTACTGTCTAAACTATCGATGTAATTAGCAGTAAAAAAAAGTACTTGACGTCCATAACTAAAGTTTGTTCTGCAAATAGGAACGATTACCTTCACCTATTTCAATAATGGCCTAATAAAATTGGACACGGGGTCAGGGAATTAATTTGATGATGCGTCCAAATATACACGGAGGTTTCTATGAATAAACGCAGGATGGACAATAATGAATAAGCATCTTGAAGCATGTACCTTATTCATTGCCTAAGTAATTTACATAAATATTTGGGGCACACGTTTTATAATATAATGAAAAATGAATGCAAGGAAATCAGAAAGTAGAATTTCCCCTTGTTTGACGTAACGGAAAATAACCGTTTTTCTCGTTCGCTAAATAAAGGGCATGGGTCCGAAATTACCATTTCTACGTCACACATACACCACTCAACCTTAATTTAAATACGGTCGAAGGGGTTCACAGCCCGTAAAATTCGGTTAGCGAATTCAGTTTCAGGTCCTATATTTAGTCCAAAATTTAGCGGTTTCAAAATTCTGGAAAATAATTGAGAAATATGTTCTAAAATTGGAGCTATTACGAAACAATTGTTTATGGAGATCGCATCTAAATATACGATGAACTATCAATCTATTTTGAAATAATTAATAAAAATATGTAGATTTTCAGTTCAGCTCTCAAATATCCAAAATCAACCTGTTTCCTAAGTCTGGACTTCAAAAATCATCGAAAATTACTTTTGAATTCCAACAAAAAATTCTTTCAAACAACAAAATCTTTATGTATCCCTATGTAGAAAATCTTTGTGAAGGTAAAAAAAATGTTAACATATACCATAAAGTAAATAAAACTTCATGACATCTAATTGAAATTGCGAATTTAAAATTTAATTCAGCTTTTATGTATCATAAAATATGCAATCATAACATTTATAGTAGGATGATCGCGTATTTGCGAGCGAATTTCAGTGATTCAGAAAGAGCACTCTTATACGTTGAGCTCAGAGAGAAACAGAGGCGGATAAAACGCCTTGCAGTTCGGTAACTGTGCATGGGAGAGAGAGACGGAGAGCTTCCTGCGTACATTGCAGAATTGTATAGACTGTTAATCCAAATTCATCGAATAATAATGATGTATGAATGATGTAATGGATCGATTTCAAGTGTATTATTTATGTTTACTTAAAGAAATTAAAAGAATGACTTAAAGAATGATTTAGTTAAATGAAATAATTAATATTCTTTCTTCAGAATTATTCACTAAAATCCTTCTGCAGATTTTCAAATGGGACGTTTATTGAATTTTCATGCTGATTTTTATCTTCTATCCATATCAATAAAAGCCTTAACGGTCGACATTCTGTAATTCGCTCGATGTTGAGCATAAGTGTTCGAGTGCTTCCATACCATGTCTATTGCAAAAGTATTTCATTGCCTTATTTCTTTCACAATTTGCAGCTTTTCAAAATGTTTCACAAAACATTCGATCTTGGCATTCGAACAATGGAAACTTTTCATATAAATATAATTATGATTTACGTCAATCATTGCGAATCTGGAGTATGAAATATAGGACATTTTTCAATGTTATGTTACAGTTGCCTAGTTTATGTTGATCAGCCAACTTCAAATAATCTGATTTTCCCATGTAGTAGCGTTGTTAACAGCGACATCTTCCATCTCTCTTCAGGTGTAATGTGTTATTTTAACAGAGCCATCTCTTGTGGCCCTGCGGAGACATTGCACCTGCATACCGACCGATCGCTTCTTGCGCGTGCACTGTTGCCGGTTAGGTAGTGATGCGCAGGAGGCGGGAGTCGGGGGAATCGTCGATTAGCCTTGGCTGCGGGAGGTTGTCCCTCTTGCAGCCAGATCTCTCTCTCTCTCTCTCGTGTCGAATAAATAGTTATTTAGAGAAGAGGGTCTTTCTATTCGATGCCCGTCTATTCCCATCCATTTGTCCAGCAACATCATGTCCCAATTTTTGCTGCACATAATGATACCTTGATTATATCTTTATTTTATTCATATCTGTAACATTAAGGCATGATCAAGGCCAGCTCAAGGTTGATAGAGAGAAAACTTTTAAATAGTTCACAGTGTAACACTAAAGAAAAATTCTGGAAAAGCATAAGTAGTCTTGTAAAAATAGAAGACGAGATTGCCAAACTGTCAGTTTTCAAATTTTCATCTTATTGGATTATTCAAAAAGAGTAAATTTAACATACAAATGGTGATAAATACTCCAGTATAAAATATAATATGCATGCAAAACCAAGGACGTTATTTCTATGATATCTAGTTTCTAGTTTCAATTGTGCACGACAGATGTACAATTGTTTTCAAAATCTCGGGGTCCGACCAATCGTCTTGGTCTAGGGAAGACATAGTGTTCTTTTCAGCTTCGTTGACCCTGTAACCATGGTTTTTATTACAGCGTATTAATGAAAATTAATGACAGTTTTGTTTTTGTTCTCCCCCCCCCCCCTCGTTTTTCTCATATACAGACCTCTTCTACGTACCGATAGTGAACGGGCCCAAGATAGACTATCTGTTTGCCGGACAGGTGGATGGCGATCAGACGGGCATCGGACAGAAAGACTCTCTTCTCTAGATAAATCTTTATTTAACACGAGAGAGAGATCTGGTTGCGGGAAGGACGTACTCCCGCAGCCAAGGCTAATCGACGACTTCTTCATCCAAAATCACTTATACCCAACGCCAGCGCTTCAGCGCAGCGGTTTCATGTGACGTCGTCTTCGACGCAACATCCACGTCGTCCTTTCAGGGTTTTTTTTTCGAAGGAGTGGAATCTTCAAGAAGACACCTCCTTCTGAGGTAGTGTGAGGTTTGACTAAGCATTGGTAATGCGTCTGGCTAGTATTTGACTGAGCATCTCCAGACTCACTAAACCCCTCCTCCGGTTCCGCTGCCACCCGGCTATCGCGAAGTATTGCTCTAGTTCTTCTATTATTGATCTATATCTCTACTAGGTTTTCTCGCTCATGGGTTGAGGAGGCAGCATAACGCTCGCGACGTATCCGGACAACGCGTTCCATGCCCTGGCATTGGTTAGCATCGTAGGGACCATGTTGCTGGGAGTGAGTGAATTGACCTCAAGCTCCTCCCGCAGTGTGTCCCTCTCTGTGCTCCAAGCCGGGTAGTCGAATAGCGTGTGCGCGGCATCGTCCAGCTCCGCTTCGCAGTGGTGACATTTCGAACCGGTCTCTTTTTGAATCCTGTGCAGGTAGCTACCAAAGCAGTCGTGACCAGTGAGTGTCTGGGTAAGGTGGTAGCACAGCTGACCGTGTTTCCTAGCTGTCCAGGGCTTTAGGTCCGGAATGAGCCGATGGGTCCACCGACCTTTGGCGGAGCTGTCCCATCGGGACTGCCATTCCACCATGGTGGACTGCCTAGCTCTTTGCCTGGTTTTCCCGGTACGTATATCTTTCCTTTCTTTTGCGAGCAGGTCGATTGGCAGAATGGCAGTCAGTTCCAGGACTGCGTCTTCTGACACTGTGCGATATGCTGCTGCGACTCTGATCGCGCTTTTCCTCTGTACTCTAGCCAGATTGAGCCTGGTCCTTTCGAAGTGTAGTGCCTCGGCCCATATCGGAGCTCCGTACAATAGCACCGAGTGCACCACCTCGTTATATAGTCTTCGACGGTTTGTCTTAGGGCCACCGATGTTAGGCATCAACCTAGCTAGACCTTCCGCAATACTAGCCGCCTTTATTGCGGCCTTCTCCGTATGTGTAACAAAATGGAGCTTCAGGGCTGGATGCCGACGGATTCTTGACCATTCTAACCCTCTGACGTGCATCATTCGACGATGCCTCTTTTCTCTAGGTAACCTTTTAATCAGCACGAGAGAGTGAGATCTGGCTACGAGAAGGACAAACTCTCGCAGCCAAGCCCAACCGACGACTCTTCTCTACTCCCGTCTCCTGCGCGTCACCACCCAACTGGCAACGGTGCACGCGCAAGAAGCGACCGGTCGGTATTGCAAGCGTAATGTGTCTACAACGCCACAGATGGCGTTGTTAAAATTACACATTGCGCCTAAAGTGAGACGGAAGATGTCGCTGTTAATCTGGAGAATTATATCTGCTCAGATTAACAGCGCCATTGTGTGCGGATGTTGAATCACCCACTCTACAATTTCTGTCCTGATTATCATTTGATATAATATGTTTAATGATTCAAATCATTTATGCACTTTAATGTGCCAATATAAGTCGAAAAGTGCTAAAAATGATAAACGAGCGAACGCTTTTTTCAGAATTAAGGCTGCCAAAGCCGATAATTCATGCAATAATTACCGAAATGCGGTGACCCTAATCGCCACTCGCCGGAGAGCTATTCAAAGGATCATCAAGTAAAATGTAATCCGGACGTGAAAGCGTTAAAAGGGAGGCTTCGTTATCGATGCGTGCAGAGCTTTTCTATTAAATGGCGCAAATAGAAAAGCGCCTGGGGCGATCGGTAGTGGTCAGCCTTGTGGTCGTCTGTGGGAGCGTTGTCCGGTGTGGCCGCGTGTGGCGCGGGCGGCAGTCGCCATGGGACCACCGCAAGCGGCGCCCGCTGCACGCGCGCCCCCTGAACAACCCCTACAGAGATCACCCCCTGAGCTGCAGCTTCAGCTGCATCTTACGCTGCCTATTGCACCTACGCCCTTCCACTCGCTATGGGACCTTTCCTGGTACGTAACGACCGATAATTATACCACATTCGATCTCCACTGACAAATCAAAACAATTTATTTAAAAGGATCATTTATTCATTGTCAATGAATTATAAATTAACCACAGCACACCCATCACTGTATTGATATAATCAGTAACGTATTTGGACATTCAATTGATTTTTTGCCAAACATAAGATTAGCCTACAGTTAAAGACCGCATAGTATTAATATAATTGCTAAACACACCAAATATTGATTTTATAATAATATTGCACGCAAATACACATGAATTTAAATTGGGCAACTAAATGCCAAGTCTCTGGTATTTATTGAGTTTAAAAAATCTATTTTTTTTAGCAATAACGTACATTTGAATGTAAATTATCAAACATTAAGAGCACAGTTATCGATTTTCAAACACGATAATTTTTATTTAGCATTGGTATAATGTATCAAGTATTTCATTAAGGGATGAATCATACAATATACATTATTTCGAGCATTCAATAATACCACGAAGTGACAAAAGTGACGTCAAAACTCAAAACAATGACCTAGGTCTTCCGAGACCTTCGTCGATAATCACGCATTTAAATAAATATTAAACGAGGGTGAAAAACCCCAAGTGGTCCAAATTTCACATACGCTTGAATCCTCGCTCAGTAATTACAGTACCACGTGCGGCGAAGGCCAAAATAAATATGAGTCCATATGGATACAAAATTTGATATAATTTGGTTTGTTGGACAAAAGTTTGGAGGACGAACATAAAAAATCCATCGTCCTTAATCGGGCTTTAAATTAGTAACATCGTCGACTTTATGCGCCCAATTTAATCTGCAAAAATTCGCTGTTATCCCGCTCAAGTTCTTGCTTAACTTGTACTATGATGGCTGCCCATCAGCGATATTAGCTTTTGAATGGAGGCCCTGTCGCAAAGATGAAGCACATTCTTCAGCGTTTCGGCGTGCCAAATTTTATAACTCGGTAATAAATCCTAAAAATTATGCGCGTACATCCGAGAGAATTATGCAGATTAAATGTCATTTTTTTGGGATTCGCGATTTGGGTCCGCCGTTTAATGATTGTTTTATATGCGTCGTTGGTTTAATAATTTCGTGGCGGGTGATGCATATGCTGCATCATCACGGGTTCGATCATTGGTGGCCGCATGATGCCACATATGCATCATGATCGCGCCAAACTTCCATAATCAATGAATACGGTGAATGATAATAATATGTTCAATGGTTTGGTTTTTTTTTCATGCGGCCACGATAGTGTTAATATATGATGTCAGATGATACAACATATGTGCCATAACCTTGCATGTGTATCATTCTACCAATATACAATTCGTACATAAAGTAAATTATAATTGACGGATCAAATATCAGTGCAGTGGGATAGATCCTGGATTATTATTATAATAGGTTCTAATAATATTAATCTTAATTTTTACATTTCCTCATTATAAATTTATTAGAATGGACCGGTTTTAAAGCCTTATTGATAATGAAAATTTACTTTTTAAAATGGGCCCAATTTACTGGTGCATATGATGGCACATGGTAACTCGTTCGTCGCCGCGTCAACAATATATACCCGATGGGCGTTCACCCGCACGGGCCCCATCGCGTAGTTTTGGTGGACGTTTTCTTCCTCAAATAAACAGAATGCAATATATATATATATTATATATAACACATAAAGACATAAAATTATGTTTAAAGCGAAATATAATCTTATATTATGTAGAATGGTATCCATTTAAACAATTCTAATACATATAAAGTAATTATGGAAAATTAGGATAATATGTTTTTACGCCTCTTTTTACATATTTTTTTCGCTTTTTGGCGATCGAGAATTTGTTTCGTCTTTTTGCAACAAATAATACAATTTTTAAACCGTGAAATTATTTTTTCGCTTTCTTCTTTTCATTAATATTTCTGCAGAAAAGGTATACTTTTCAACCGAACGAAGGTTCTGGGATACGTACAGTGAAATCTCAAACAGTCCCCGAAAAGCGAATCCAGTGTTACAAATGCTAACTTTACGAGCGTCTTTCTATAATGTCTTCCAGGTGACAACGCTATTACTTCTGTTTACGCTCCGACTAGGGAATCCAATCCCGGGATCCCGGACAGTTTTAGGTGCTCGTGAATCCCGGGATTAGTAAACGTAAACTCGAAAAATTCGGGATTGAAATATTTATCTAACAGAAATCGTACACCTCACGAGCACGACAAAGGCTACTAACTCAAGACATTCCCGCCGAAATCTGGACGCTTAGAAACAGTGGCGTAACTACTAATTGGCGAGCTTAGGCGACGCCTAGGGGCAGTAACTATCTAATCTATGTATACATATATAGAGTATATATATATGTTTTTCAAATTGTTATATTAACCTTTCCCTACCGGTGATGTATTTACTACACTTCGACTCTAATAATGTGAATATCGATATGAAATATAATTGATACGGGGTTCAGATTTTTTGTATTCCTCCGTAATTCAAATACGAATCACATCAAAGCATTATAGTAAATAAGTATTCATCTGAAGCAGCGAAGAGAATAAATAATTTGTCGGGAAATCGGGAATTTTGCGAGTTTTAGTTCGTATTTCAGCAGAAAGGAATTTTATCTGTCACATTGATGGTTTTATACGAAAATGTGGACTCACGCGGTCATCAACTCGAACTAGCATTTAAATATCTGATGACGATACGTCCAACGAGTGTGGACGTTGAGCGTGCATTTTCAGTAGCAGGTTGCCTGGCTACCAAAATCAGATCCAGACTAAATGACGAAACACTCGATGGTTTAATGTTACTTCGGGCATATTTTCAAAATAATATTTTAATTTTTTAGTTTAAATTTATCAATGTAATTTCTTAACCTATTGAAAATCCTAGTCCCGGAACTGATCCCGGGATGGTCTAATGCAGGGGTCGGCAACCTTTTGAGTCGGAAGAGCCAAAAATTACAATTTACAAATTTCAAAGTGTTTAAAGAGCCATAAAAAAAATTCTTGCCAACAAAAAAAACACTTTCAATAGCGCATACTGGGAGCTAATCGTTGGAGCCCTGGAGGAAAAAAATGAAATTCCACAGTATGCACTCGACCTCATAAGCGATTATTTCAAAGACCGATATGTCCATCACAATGAAACGGACCTGACGAGAAGACTGGAGATGGGCGTCCCGCAGGGGTCAGTTCTGGGACCAACCCTCTGGGACGTACTCTACAACATTGTTCTAAACATGGCACTACCTGCAGGAGCAGAACTCATTGCCTTCGCGGACGACGTCGCGCTACTGGTGACGGCTCAATATCCATAGGAAGTGGAGGCGACGGGCAACAAAGCCCTCGCCAGAATTCGAGCGTGGATGCGGGATAATCGCCTGCAACTGGCGGCCGAGAAAACGGAGGCAATGATATGCAGCAGACGGAGAAGACCGAGGGTCGAGCAGCTTGTTATTGGAGGACACGAGGTGGAATACAGCAAAACGCTGAGATACCTCGGGATCCTCATGGATAAAAAGTTGACCTTTAGCAAACACATGGAAGAAACATCAGAGAAGTTGCAAAAGTTTGGAAGGCTCATGCCCAACATTGGAAGGCCAAAGCCGTGCAGAAGACGTACCATAAACGAGATAATACACTCGATCCTTTTGTACGGAACCCCGATATGGCACGAGACGCTCAGACGCGACACCAAAAGAAAGAAGCTCGCTAGGGTCCAGCGACAAGGAGCGCTCCGAGTCACCGCAGCTCCGAGACAGTGTCGCTGTGCTTGTGATTGCTGGAATGACCCCGCTGGACCTCCAAGCAAAGAAGAGGACCTTGGACTACGAATATCCTAAAAATCGCAACGAACATGACCAGAAACTGAGGGAAGCCTGGCAACAGTGATGGGATCAGTTCAGCAAGAGAAGGTGGACCCATCGACTTATCCCGGTCATACGTCGGTGGAGGGCCGGGGGACACGGTGAAACAACCTACCGCTTGACTCAGGTGCTCACTGGGCACAGATGCTTCGGTGCGTACCTGAAGCGGATTGACAAAGAACCATCCGCAACGTGCCACCACTGCCAAGCGGAGGTCGACGGCGTAGAGCACACTATCATTGGCTGTGAGGCTTGGACACTCCAGAGAAAACTACTGAAACAAGCACTCGGAGTAGCCAAACTCAACGTCAGTCCACAGCATGATAGGAAGCAAGAAGAACTGGAACCTTTGGCGCAACTACGTAGAAGAGATTCTGAGCGCCAAAGAGGGCAGTGAGAGAGAGAAACGCAGAGCGCCTTTCCAACGCTAGAATAGGGCGAATTTAAGGCCAGACTACCTGACCTCCTGAAGAAATGTGTAAAACAATACCAGGGGGCAGAGAAGGACAAGGGAGGGGTTTAGTGGGCAGGAACGAGTTAATCGTTAATCTCACACTACCCAGAATGGGTATCTTGCGAAGATTCCCCTCCCACGGAAAAAAAGAAAAAAATATAATCACTTATTATTTAAGTAAAAAATTAAAACAATTTAAAATTTACTTACAACACTAACTTGTACTTCAATAACAAATAATTGGGCAAACAAATTCAATGGGAGCGATGGTTTTGCATGGTTATTCAAGTAGAAAATTTCGTTATTTGCGTATGGAACTAAAGAGCCGCAACTTCACATCCAAAGAGCCGCATGTGGCTCGCGAGCCGCAGGTTGCCGACCCCTGGTCTAATGCAATCCCGAAATCACGGGATCGGAATTTTGGCTCGGGATTGGATTCCCTAGCTCCGACTATCGAACTTGGACCCCGTGAGAAACAACACCGATTCACGTTGGGCGACGAGAGTGTTAAAAGAGACTTCGATTGGGAGAAAAAATATTTTTTGAAAATATGATTAACATGGCTATCGTTTAATTATCATAGCAAGAAATATTTAATATCTGAGGCTTACTTAATGGTATGTACTTATCTTTTCCAAGCGGATTGCCTGAGGCGTTACACGAGACTACTCTTTTGTTAACAAGCAAAGTTTTAGGTCTTACATTGAAAAGAAGGCATTAAAGTGGTTCGCTCTTCAGGAGCTCGTGACGGTATCAGGTCACACATTCGACAAGTTTATGTATTTATTTAAATGCCTTAAACATTAATATGAACTTCATATTTCAAAATTAGGGTTAAATATTTTTTTCATAGTCAAATCAAGGTCGAATGGAATTTTCGTTTCTATCCAACATAAATAAATAATAAAACTATTGATATGCGTACAAAGAGACATGACCTTAGCCAAACTAGGGGATGTTTGGAATATTTCCGTGACAAATATTTTTAGCAGAATTCGCTTTTTTTCCTATATATTGACCTAGTGTACGACTATACAACCTTTGTCTTCTCTCTATGGACCATCGTGGAGAAAAAAATGTCTTTTCCGCAAGAGGAAAATAGTCGTTTTATTATTCTTCGCTCGTCTGATATACAATATTGCCCATACAGCCATATCTGTATATTATATGATATGTTATGGTCTAGATCTGCAGACTTACTTCACATTCTTGTCCTATCTATCTTATACATTCGCATTTATATCCATGTAAAGAACGCTCGTACGTAATTTGTAGGGGTAAAAATGGTTGATATTAAATATCAAACATAAAGCCACCCTTAAGAGGCTTCTCTTTTGATGGCTCGAATCCCGAATTGTCATGAAACTAAAAATAAATGCAATATGATAAATTCGCCGCATAAAGTTTATCAAAGCACTATCTTAATTGGCCAAGCGAAACTTATTGAAGAATAAAGGGAGAGTTTATCCCTTAGAGTAAATAAATATTTAATCAGTTTCCCTTTTCCCCAAACAAAACGCAATTTCTTAAGCCTGTTAAGCTAAAAGATCGTGAATCGTGAGCAAACACGAATCCAATCTGTTACACTGTTCAAGGGAAATAAAAACATAATTTTGGCATTAATAATGCATTCGGACATTGAATAATAACCACAGTTATTCAATTACAACGACGGAGTTTTAATATTGACACGGAGGTGAAATTTACACCCCAAACACGTACGGCGCTCAACAAACTTTGAAATGGAAAATAAATAGCATAATGGTGTTTAAAACAATAAAGCCTTTAGTTTTCTTCTCTTTCCTTCAGCCTTGATTATGATTTATATCTTAAAATTTCATATTTACGCCATAGCAGTGCATTATCTGTTTGTCGTTTGTATTTCTGTAAGAACGCCCATTAATTGAAATATTGTCAAATATGGATATAAATCATACTATATTATATATGTATTCTATGAAAAAGAGTTATGGTTAGAGTTGCCAACTTTTTCTGAATCAATTCCGGAACATGCTGCTCAAAACTGAAATAAGTATATTTGTAATTTTATAATATTTTTCGCTGAAGACCACTTATATATAACTTACATATAGTTTTTCAAACAACCCACCCGATCAGTCTTTTTCGGACAACTTGTTTTGTATTGAGACTTCGATGATGAGCATCCGATTGCGAGATGCTCATTCGTCGTGTCAGCGGTCCGAAAAACGGACCGGTTGGACACACAGATCATGTGGCCGTATTTTCCGGGATAAAGGCGTACCTATAATCTGTAGAATCATGTAAACCCCCTCAGAGGCTAGCTTACATAGTCGACTCGCAACAAATGAGGTCGCGAACGAGTCTAGACTTCCCCTTATCCAAAAAAACTACATATTTATCAAGCTTACTAATTTATGCTTGGATATTAAATTCAGGTTTTGCACCTTGCTGTTGTGCACTTTTGTTGAGCAGATTGGCATGGTCCCGAATAACGCGACCAATAAACACCTCAGGTTAGCGGAGGGTCCCTTTGCCTCAAATATGAAGTGATGGACCTATGTTTCATCCATGGTTATGAGTTGATTGAATTTCATATCTAAAATCTCATTAGAGACAGTTTCTATTAAATATCGTCGCAAATTTAGATTGACATTTTACAGGCCACTGATTCGCAAATGTATTGGCAGCTGTCAATTTTTATCAGAGAATAGATTGAAATTCGATTTCAAAAACGCGTCCAATCGTATACGATTGTCCGAGCGTCCTCGTTTTCGTGTTTAACGTATACCATGATAAAATGTTTTATCGCATGTTCTCATCAATTCACAATGGAAAATACTGGGAAACAACCGAGTACTTTTGGGGTAGGACTCGTCGGTCAGTTATGAATCATTGCAGCTTATGATGCACGCACTCTTTGTTAATTTTCATGGAATAATCGAGGATATTCAACGCGTTAAATACAAGGAAAACTACCCTTAGGGTCGATGACCGATTGAAAAATGCGACATCACTACGATATTTGCATAGTCGAGCACACGTAGTAGAATTAAAGTGCATCTTCATTGTTCTTCGTCAAAGTGTCGCTTCGTCTGCGTGTCATGAGAGTACTCAACCGTCGTTTAATTAAGCCCATTTTTATTAAAAGCGTGTCTGGAAGAAAAAGAACAACGACCTCTGCTTCAATTATTACGACATTGTCTCGCCATTAATGGGATATAAAGTTTCGGACAACAAATGATACGCACGTACCGACGGCGATTGCTGATCTCATCACAAATCAGACGCTGCAAATGGATTTCTTAATTTAAAGAAGACTCGAAGAAAAACGCTTGGATTTGTTACGAAACTGTTTGTTAAAAAAATATAGAAATTGAATATACGCATGCGTCAAAATAAATCGTTGTATGTGAGACCTGAGCAGGTCATTGCTTTCTCATAGCCACTTGCTGCTCCAAATACATACAATGCAATTTTGGGCTTTTCAAGGAGTAACAAGACCATTCTACTTTGCACGAATCAACGCTGATTAACTCTGTCTGTTTTTATAATAAATACGTTGTCTAATCCCTCTTTTTAGTTATCGCTTGAACATTGAACCGCCCCAACCAACATAAGCCCGCAATAAAATAATATTATCACCGATTGTTAAATTTAAACAACCCACCCGATCAGTCTTCTTCGTTTAGTAATGAGAGTTCGTAATCGTTCTATATACATGTTCAAGTATGACGTCCGATCGCGGGGCACTCATTCGTCGTGTCAGCGATCCGAAAAGCGGACTGATTGGACACACAGACCTTGTGGCCACTCCGTCCTTTTTTAGGGCCTTTTGCGGCATTTTCTATGATCAGTGCGATCACAAAAGCTCTTCAGAGGCTAACTTACATAGGTTTTAGACTTCCCATCACACATAAAAACTATATATTTATCTGTCTTACTAATTTGTCCAAATTCTCAGTCAATATACAATTTACAGCACTTTTTTAAATGCTTACCATGTCTGCTAGCTCACACGCTTTTAATTGACGTTCATCCAATATCATTTTGTGGATTTTCTTGACCATTTCTAGAGGGTGCAAGTTAGATACTTGCTACGGGCGCTTCATTTCCTCGCTACGGCTCTGTTAATTTGTCGTGCATCCATTGGAATGCTCTAAAAACATAATTTAAAGTCAACTTAATATTATTTAAGAATTAAGAAATATAAAGAAACGAGCGCAAAATATTCTTCAACTATATCTGCATCTTCAAAGTAAATGTGTAAAATATTTTAAGCCCCAAATCTAAATAAAATATATCCTTTCAGTACATCAAAAAATCATACAAGTTCCATAAATCCCAGCCGTCGTCAATTTTATTTCAGTCATTTTGAACATAAGTATACTTTCCAAGACAGATTTTCTAATACAATAGCGTTCGAAAGATAATTTGAATCGGAAGAAAATAATATAGCATCATCAAAATCACATTCAATGGTAAAATTATGGTAAATGTCTTTTATAAATGTGAATAGGTAGATTTTCTAATGATAAAATAATATTTCATATAACATTTTCGTATAACATCATCAATCTGACTGATAAAATTCCTTTCTGCTGAGACACGGACTAAAACTCGCAAAATTCCCGATTTCCCGACAAATTATTTATTCCCTTCGCTTCAGATGAATATTTATACACTATAATACTTTGATGTGATGCGTAATTATATTACGGAGGAATATAAAAATTCTGAACCCCGTATCTATTATATTTCATATCGATATTCCCATTATTAGAGTCGATGTGTAGTAAATACATCACCGGTAGGGAAAGGTTAATATTACAATTTGAAAAACATATATATATATAATCTATATATGTATACATAGATTAGATAGTTACTGACCCTAGGCGTCTCCTAAGCTCGCCAATTAGTAGTTACGCCACTGTTTCTAAGCGTCCAAATTTCGGCGGGAATTTCTCTATTTAGTAATCTTCATCGTGTTACTAACTCTTCGTCTTACTAGTTCTTACGTTTACTAATCCCGGGATTCATGAGCACCTAAAACTGTCCGGGATCCCGGGATTGGATTCCCTAGCCACAACGTATTGTAGTCTTGTAGATATAAGACATTTATATAATATTTATTTACAGATTTCAAAAATTGTTATAAATGTCGACAACAAAAAAAGATCTAAATATATTGATATATCTAATATTTCAATCAATGTTTGTTTGTCAGTATTTAATGCGCTTCCATACCGTTCATCCGATTGCGATAAAACTTTGTCAACTTACTGTTGATACTTGCGGGAATAACATGGGCATAGTAAAAATATTGTATGGATGCACCATGTTGGCGCATATGGGTCTGGTGAAATGAAGTTTTTGGCTTCGGGGACGGGCAGAGAAAGGATTCAAATTATTATTAAGTGCTTATTGCATTGCAACGCATGCCGGGTATTCGCTAGTTATTTATAAAAATAATGTCACAAAATAATGAAAATTAATTTGTGTAGAATCCATAATTAGAAAATTTGCAATTTTCAACATCTATTGATTCTTCTTTAACAATCTATGAAATCTTGAATATGCACATTATATCTTTCAGATTTATTTATTATCGTATTTGTCGTTCATTCGGTCCCTTCAAAAACGATGAATCGAGAATCCACTGTACTTAATGCAGCATTTTGTTGGACGAATGCTAATTGAGATTAAATCGTCAGTTCACTCGTCAGGCTCGATTGTTGAAAGTCAATTGAGCATTTTTGTCCAACAATCGTCGTGACGGAAATACATCTACACCCAATTACGCTAGAGGTCAATGCTTTTCAGGCTTCCGTGGTACTGACCTCAATCACATTAAATAATGAACCTGATTTTCCATCTTCGACTGGACAAAAACGATGGATCATCACGAACACCGTTGAATCGATTTTTTACAATCACAATTTCTCCGAAATTATCTGCATTTGAAATCTCCGCTTTGTGTTAACTATCAAGTTTATGTTTTCAGCGAGTCGTTTGTCAATGTTTTTACAAAAAAAAACAAAACGTAATAACCGCTCCGTATGAGTTGTGGTCCCTTATCGATCCAAAGGGTCAGCGCACCCGTTTGAAGGTACAAGTTGAACTTCACACCAGGGTTGTATTTAACGTTTGGGGTACACGTGTGTTTGGCCAGTCACGTGAAATGCCCGCGAAGCCTTATGGAGGTACCAAACGTGCATGCTTCGTGAATTAGTATGCACGTGGACCCGGGGGAAAAACATCGAAACCTCCCCAAGTACCTCTGTTTGTCCATCGCATTGAAATCGTTAACCTTTCCAAAGAGATAAAAAACAATTTGAAACATGATATATTTTCGATCATATATTTCAGCTATATTCAAATTTTAATCAATCCTAAGTCATAAGTATTTTTTTAGTATCGTCACGGTTATAACGAGCAAATTGGGAATAAAACTGGTCATATTTTTATAAAGATTAAAAAATAAACACTCTTGTCCACAACTCTTATAACGAAAATAATGCATCCTGCACCCCCATCCCCCCTTTGAAATCATATTTTTTGAAAAAAAAAGCTAAATAATACTATTATAAATGTTAATAATACTATTTAAATTTTATTACAATGTATATTTTAAAATAATATACAAAGATAGTCCCAAAAGTACCCGACTTAACGTATGGATGGTGGTTATTTTTTTAAAAATACTATGATAGTATCTACCTTATAAAGCTTAAGTTTAAAAATGCTACGTGGTTTAGTATTTGTTTGGCAACCATCAATATGGATTACCGTCACCAGTAGGGAATCCAATCCCGGGATCCCGGATCCCGGGATCCCGGGATCCCGGACAGTTTTAGGTAATTAAGAATCCCGGGATTAGAAAACGT
Source organism: Stenopsyche tienmushanensis (assembly GCA_008973525.1). Lineage (NCBI taxonomy): Eukaryota > Metazoa > Arthropoda > Insecta > Trichoptera > Stenopsychidae > Stenopsyche > Stenopsyche tienmushanensis. Next base: position 54,217 of record WACJ01000087.1, on the reverse strand, counting down.
AATCCCGAAAATCCCGGGATTGAAATTTTTATTTAACAAAAATCGTACACCTCACCAACACGACGAAGGCTACTAAATCGAGACATTCCCGACGAAATCTGGACGCTTGGAAACAGTGGCGTAATTACTAATTAACGAATTTAGGCGACGCATAGGAGCAGTGACTGTCTAATCTATGTATACATATATAGCGTACATGTATGTTTTTCAAATTGTTATAGTAACCCTTCCCTACCGGTGATGTATTTACTACACTTCGACGAATAATGGGAATATCGATATGAAATATAATAGATACGGGGTTCAGATTTTTTGTATTCCTTCGTAATATAATTACAAATCACATCAAAGTATTATAGTATATAAGTATTCATCTGCAGCGACGGAAATAAATAATTTGTCGGAAAATCGGGAATTTTGCGATTTTTAGTCCGTGTCTCAGCAGAAAAGAATTTTATCAATCACATTGATGGTGTTATACGAAAATGAGGGCTCACGCGATCATCAACACGAACTAGCATTTAAATATCTGATGACGATACCTCCAACGAGTGTGGAGGCTGAGCGTGCATTTTCAGCAGCAAGTTGTCTGACTTCCAAAATCAGATCCAGACTAAATGACGAAACACTAATGCTAATGTTACTTCGGGCATATTTTCAAAATAATATTTGAATTTTTAAGTGTTTTATTTATCTATTTTTGAATTGTATTTTTATCTTTTCTTAAATAAATAAAATTCTTTGGCCTTCAAGTGATTTTTTATATGTATTGAACAAATGGACTGATTAGTAATTTTTGATCAAAGTCATCAAGGTAATTTCTTAAAATATTGAAAATTCCAATCCCGGGATCCCGGGACTGGTCCCGGGATTGTCTAATGAAATCCCGAAATCCCGGGATCGAAATTTTGGCTCGGGATTGGATTCCCTAGTCACCAGTAAGTGGCAGGGCTTACAAATAATGCTGTACATCGCATATTGACTGAAAATTTGGACATGAGAAAGCTGTGCGCAAGATGGGTGCCGCGTTTACGCACAATGGAACAGCGTCGTGATGATGTTTCAATGTTTAGACACGTTCGCGACCTCATTTGGCACAAGTCACCTATGTAGGTTAGCCTATGAGGGGGCTTTCGTGATCGTACAAATAATAGAAGGTCCCGGGTATGCATTTATCCCCGAAAATGTCGCAAAAAACCCTAAAAGAGTGGTCACAATGTCTGCATGTCCAACCGGTCCGTTTTTCAGATCGCTGATATGATGAATGAGCGCTTCGCAATCGGACGTCATACCCGATGAGGACTGATCGGGTGGGATCAGGTGGGTTGTTTAAATTTTACAATTGGTTGAAAATATTTTTATTTTATTGCGGGCTTATACCTACTGGATCGGTCCAATATTAAGGCGATAACGAAGAAAATAGGGATTAGGCAACTTAGTATATATTATAAAAATGGACAGTCAATCGGAGTTGATTCGTGTAAAGTAGAATGGTCAAATTAAATAAAAATCATGTGCAACTCTCGACTGGGTCGGTATTCTGCGTATTGCGCCCCAAGCGTCGGGATGGCCGCGCTGGCGCACGGGTCCGTTCTTCTATCGGGCCGTGATGTTGCTGAACGAATGTATGGGAATACACGGGCGTCGAATAGAAAGACTCTTCTCTGAATAACCATTTATTCCACACGAGAAAGAGATCTGGCTGCGAAAAGGACGCCCTTCCGCAGTCAAGGTCAACCGCCGACTCTTCCCGACTCCCGTCTCCTGCGCGTCACTACTCAACCGGCAACGGTGCACGTGCAAGAAGCGATCGGTCGGTATGCAGGTGCAATGTCTCCGCAGGGCCACAAGAGATGGCGCTGTTAAAATAACACATTGCAGAGATGGAAGAAGTCGCTGTTAATCTGGCAAATTTAATTTGCTCAGATTAACAGCGCTACTACGTGGGGATATTAAATCGCCCACGCCACATCTTTAGTTTCGTCAAATTATTTAATTTTAACAAATATTGGAATATCATTAGTATTAATTTATTCTCCCTTTATTTCGTAAATCCTTTTTGAATTTTATAAATATTATTCGTACTTTTTTTTAATTTAAAAAATCAAAAATGAAAATGCACGGTAATGAGTATGCACATATCGGCGTGATGTGCGCAAACATATGCGCGAGCGTTGTGAGAAGCCGTCGGTCAATTCAAACGAAATCTCTCGAACAAAATCACAATTTATAATATAAATTTACAGAGGTTATTGTAATCAATACGGCTCGAGTGCCGTCGGTTTCAGACGTATTTTTCAGCCGTCGCATCCAGTACAAATGTCCGTCTGTTGCTGTGGTAACAAATTGTAAACAGACCTTTTTTCCCCGCGGTACCAATAATAGACCCCTGAAAGTCTAGATTTCGTCGAGATTATTCTCTGTTTTATGGCGGGGCCTTAACACCCAAAAGTGTACAGTGTAACCCAGAAAACGCCAACAGAAATGGACTTCGACATGAGAGATTTTCTTTTCCCGAGTTTTTCGCAATTTTTCCGACCGACTTTCTTCAGGCCAGTAGAAATGTGACATACCCGAATCGATTTTTCATAGCAAATTCGTTACGCTTATGTATTAGATTAACACAAATTGCGTTATAATTGATATTATACAATCAGGTTGAAAATAACCACAACCCAAAAAAAATACATAACTAAAATCCTAAGCTATTCACAAAATTACATTAAAGTAGTTTGTGTGACAAGATTATTTAATTTATATTTATTTGATTTACAGTCCATCAGCAGGCCATGGACTTCACCAAATGGCAAGGATGATGGATTCACTAATATTAGATAATTTTCAACCATTTTCATTTACCAAAATTACGACGACCCACCGCAACCCAAGCAAGACCCAACAAAGTAAAAGAGTAGGCACTGGACAAACAAGAACAGTAACTACCCAAGCATCAACTGCTAAACACAGAACAGCATTCAAAGGTATTCTATATAAATAAAATTAAAAATCGTTTAAAAACAGCATTAAAGCCTTTATTAGAACATTTGATAAATTTGCAGAAAACAAGCCAGTTCACATTCCCACAGAACCAGAATCTGGCATTCCGAAATCAACCACCACTCCCCTAAATGATACTGTCACCGATAAATGGATAGCATCGTTGAGGAAACGAGATCCAGAAATACAACCCACATTGCCCTCAATATTCCCCAAAGGAAGAACGAGTTCATCGAGCTTATCGAGGAAGTCCAGATCGGTAGAGCGACTTCCCAAATCTTTCAAAGAGCGCAAACTTGGCAGTCTACTTCCCATCAAGCATGCTGTAAAAAAATCATCATCCGGAGAAGACAGCACATCAGGAATTGGATCAGGCAACGACGACACAATACCAGAAGACAAGGAGGAAAGAGTCTTTAATCATTCCGGATATGAATCACATCTAGTCGAGACGTTAGAGAAAGAAATACTCCAAAAGAATCCAAACATACAATGGAACGACGTTGCCGGACTCAGTGAAGCAAAGGCAATACTGCAAGAAGCCATGATTTTGCCCAGCATAATGCCCGAATTTTTCAAGGTAGTCCCTAAATACAAAGCTGAAATTTAAACAAACCAAAGAAACATAATTGGAATTATATTTTCTTTAATTTCAGGGCATTAGGAGACCATGGAAGGGTGTATTGATGGTCGGTCCGCCGGGTACTGGAAAGACCATGTTGGCAAAAGCAGTAGCGACCGAATGCAAAACGACCTTTTTCAACGTATCTTCTAGCACGCTCACTTCAAAATATAGAGGAGAATCAGAAAAATTAGTCAGATTGCTTTTTGAAATGGTACGCTATAAAAATATTCTATCAAATGCATTACAAAGAATCGAATATATTCAGTTGATTAACATTTATTAATTATAGGCAAGATTCTATGCACCAAGTACAATCTTCATCGACGAAGTTGATTCATTGTGTGCCGCTAGAGGAACGGATACCGAGCACGAAGCCAGTAGACGATTCAAAGCCGAACTCCTAATACAGATGGATGGTCTTAACGCTTCCATGTAATTATACAAACATACACTTTAAATAATTAATATATTATATTATATTTATCAAACATAAATTTGACAGTAATGAAGACAAAATCATTATGGTGTTAGCGGCTACGAATCATCCGTGGGATATCGACGATGCATTCCGACGCAGATTTGAAAAGAGAGTTTATCTCGGATTACCAGACGGTAAATATAATACTAAATCAATGTTAATTCGTATTAAACAATTTATCTAATCAAATACTGTATTGCAGATGAAACGCGATTGGCATTATTGAAACACTGCATGCAAAACGTTATAATAGAAGTCAATTTAGATATGAATAACTTGGCAGAAAAACTGCAAGGTTATACCGGTTCCGATATCAGCAACGTATGCAGGTAATTATAATTGTTTTATCGTTTATTAAAACCGTATGAGTTGTATTTAATCGGATAATTAAAATTTGCAGAGATGCGTCGATGATGGCAATGCGGCGTAGAATCACCGGAAAGAGTTCGGAAGAAATTAAACAAATAAAAAAGGAAGAAATTGATTTACCGGTGACGCTACTCGATTTCCAAGAGGCTATGACTAAATGCAAGAAGACGGTCAACGCTAACGACGTGGCTCGCTACGAGAGTTGGATGGAAGATTTTGGATCATCTTAGTACGAAAAGCATTTCCGGCAGAAAAACAAAAGGGCTTTCCTTCGAATGATATTAAATTTTCTCAAGTAATCGGCATAAGTGTAAAAATAACCTAATCTAAAAATCGACTGTATATTATTAGATGTAAATAAATAATCGTATAGATTCGTTCCTAAATCATTAAAAAGGACAACACTGCCGGAAATGCCACACAACATTATCATCACTATTCTAGTTACATATTTGCCACTTTTAAGTATGTAAATTATTAAAGGAGTATTTACTATTATTAAAGCACAGAAAATACAACTTTTTTAGATCTGACATGTATCTTATTTTCTTAGCACCAGAAGAACTATTCTATAAACCGTACGTTAAAAAAAATTAAATGAAAGATAATGTTCATGCAACATTAAAAGATACTTAATACTTGTCCACTATAAAATAAGAACGAAAGTTTTAAAGATATTAACATTCAGATTTTGCATATATTGAATTCGCGTTATGGTTTTATAGAAAGACAAGTACGTGTTTTTTAAAATCAAAATCAAAATTTGTCAAACCAAACAGGAGAAGGATCAATGAAACATATTGTAAGGTTCACAATTCATAACATTTATGTTTCAATCTAGATAAAAATACAGCAATTTCCATGGGTTAACATCAGAACCACAATAATAAATATTACAAAGATATAAGTATATTGTAGACAGAGGCACAACATCCATTTCAGGATAGACATCAGGTTACAATGGGTCACATTTATTTCTCATTTTTCTACTGTTAATATAATTCTTCTACTTATGTTGGTTACAATTTATTTAACGTGTTAAAAATTCTATTTTCATAAGACTAGCATGCTTCTGAAGGTACACGTATTACCCTTTCTTCGCTCATTTAGTTCAAATGACACTTGAAATCTCTCACAACCAGTTTATGCATAATATACTTTTATAAAATAAACGTCACATTAGACCCTCCGCTTAACGCAAAAACATATCACCTATCGGACTAAATTGACGTGACTAAATAATCAATGTTATAAGACGAAAACTACATAAGCATTGTATAACATAATTAAACATTTACAATATCATAAATTAAGATCAATTCGTGTTTAAGAGTATATTGTTTGACTAAATGGAATTTATATCATCTTAAAAATACATTTCTCATATTATGAAACAACAGCTTGATTAAAGACAGTTCTAGATACGAGGTAAATAAATTAACATTGTTTTGCACAATTCAACGCATGTTATTTAAATTTAAACTCCATGAGGAATCAATTATATTTGCATTCAATTTGAATCGAAATTGACGTTGAATTAAGATTGTAGCTAACAAATTATATTAATTTCAATTAAGCTATTACACGACATATAAAGCACACAGAGGGTCCGTAAATTAATGTGCATATTACCTAACTATCAATACCTAATCAAATAAACTAAGAAGCGCGTCCACAATTCTGCCAGCGAAACAAATGATAAATCTAACTACGCTTAATTAAGACACAACATCGAGATACAATTCCTAAGAAGTATAGAATAATATAGTTCACACATTACACAACCATCCGACCGCTGATCAGCGGCGATGGTCTGCATAAGGCATGTAAGAAATATAGTTGCGCAAGAAGAAGAACGGCCGGTTTTGTGAGTCTGGATATTAATAAATACAAGTCAAAGAGCCACATCACCTGGCAACGTTCAACGTGTGCTTGAACCTAAACTACTAACTGATTGTTTCGACAATTCTTGACAATGCAGGACATCATCCTGCATTAAGAAGGAAGTAAGAGATAAAAATCAAATAAAATCACAACAGCAAATACCTACGTGACAAGAACACCTTATGAAGAAATAGTTCAAATATAACATGGGAGCTGTTTATTGACCCCCACAACGAAAGAGGACCCCGCTATTTCTCAACTACTTGTGGCCACTTGCGCTCTGAGCGCGGGGGGATTAACTATCCAAAAGATGAAAATCCTTAAGACTAGCTATATAATACATAAATACATACGCGCAAATATAATAATAAATAATTTTATAATATACATTAATAAATTATAGGAAAAAGCGTATTTGAGCTCAACTTGTGATCCTGGGACGGTGCGAGTCCGCTGAGTCTATTGGCCACCGGGAGGAGGGCCTCTACGATCCTATTAAAGTGATAGAAAGCCCGGGGAAGCCCTAAAATTGGAGGAAATGGCCACAAAGTTTCCGTGTCCAACTGGTCCAAATTCTGGATCGCTGACACAACGAAATAGCGCCTCGCAATCGAATGCCCGTATCTCCATATGGGTGCGAAGTGGTAAATCCTGAACCTGTGGAGAGAAGCCCTAAATCGCCCGTGTCTTGTGAGGAACTGGAACGTTTAGTAATCCGGGATAATTTTGGAAGAACAGACGACGGTAGTTTTAAGAATGAATTGAAAATAGAGATTCATAATAAATAAGTACAGATATATAAGTCCATAGTATTTCACAGATTCTGTTAACAATGTATTAATGTGAAATAGGTGTTCTTGCCATTATAAATTTACCTAACTATGCTAAAATACTATTCTACTTTATACTTGCTGTTTGAATAAAAATAGACATCTCATCGAAACCCGATAGAGATTCTATAAAATATATTTACAATTTAAGAAAATATTTCTACTGATTCAATCATGACATCATTGTTGATATTAAAAATTATAACAATTCTTGCTAACAAAAATAGTAAAGTCTCAGAAAATGAATGTTAACCTTTCCCTTACGATGCTACGTATTTAGTACGCCGTATTTATTATATAGATATTATATCGAGATTCAATGTAGTAATGTTGTAAAAATACCATTAAAACTTTACTACAAATCAACTCAGTATAGTAAATACACCATAGTAAAGGAAAGGGTTAATCAGGACTAATCAAAAAATGATTATACAAATAAACCAATTGAAACCACAAAACCCAATAAAACTCAATTGCAAGAAAGCAAAAAGTAATAACAATAAAAAACGAATTAGTTTCCTACAATTAATAAAATTAAATAGTTTCATCCACTCTCTTAATGCAAGTTATGTACAAGTAATTACATGTTTATACAAAATTTATTTTATAACAATTTTATTTATTGCAAATAGGCATGCAAGATTATTTTAATTAGCACCTAAAATTAATTCCATCGAGCTATAAAATCACTAAAGATTTTAATTCCCAGCAGTGATATTGCTGTTAGAAATATTTCCAAGTACATGGATACATTGACCGATTGAATTGACAACATTATCTCATCTTAAGGAAGCGTAAAAAAACTGGTTACACAGAATGACCACTTCAAAAATTATAATAAAAAAATAGTCATTTCCAATTTAGCAAGCAAAAAATTTGATTTGTAAATTCTATATACATTACATTGCCTATAATTAGGTATTCTAACACGAGATAAAAAATATAATAAATCCAACATCTATAATTCATACTGACGAAATAGTTTTTTCACTTAATTATAATCAACAACGTTTCTTACAACCATCAAGTCTTAATTACCTCTAAAAATAAATACGAAGAGATATATTTATTGCCACATATTACAAATTTTTACAAATGCATTAAGTGCACGCAAGTTCGACTAGACGATCAACAACCGTAGAATTTAAAATAGCATTCCAAGTATTTTTTACAAAATATTCAACACATATATCACATGTATCAACCGCTTTAAACGTCTGAACGAATCGGGTTCGTCCGTAACAGTTGAATCGACTTATCCTATTACAAATTTGTTCCCCCCCCTACAAATTTATTTTCCCATGAAGGTCATAAGCCTCTCTTTGAGAATTATATTTACAACTATCGACTATATTTTGTTGATGTCCGTGTGCTGTAAATAAACAATAAGTAAAGCGGAATTGCAATACCGACTTTTCATTGCAAATCATTTATTCATGGCTTAGAAACTACAAATTGAGATAATTATTTTAAGATCTGCATACCAAACATGCTCCGAAATTTAGTCAGTCTTTCCATGTTGGAGAAATTTCATTTTCTTTATAAGAATTAGTTCTGCCACGATGATCTCATTTACGCTCTATTTTAGAAGAATCACAACGTCGAGATATAGTGAATATAACGAGACATTTTGGATTTATAAATTTGGATTATTGATCATTTTTAAAATCATCACACGAGAATAAATAAGTTTTTAACCCAAATAAAATGCTCAAAAATTTTGCTATAAAACAAAATTATTAAGGCGTTAAATAAAGTAGAATTAATATACAAGCAACTTACGCTTTGTTCTATTTTCAATTGACATTCAATTGTGCTAAAATATATTTTTAGACATAAATTCATTATCAAACATCATCTCGAAATGTTAGTATTTATATTAATTCGCGCAATAAGTATGAATATAAATTTGACAGCTTTCATCGAAAATTATCTTAGTACAGCAATGATAAACATGATCATGTTCAGAATGACAAAGATCTTAAAATTCACTGCTTCAATTTGATGGAGATAATTACTATTATGATTATGAAACAATTATCATTAATATCCGACGTATTTTTATCATACAGTCCAACTTAATGTATATTTCATCCGTCTCTGAAACAATTCAAAATTATTGTTACTCATACAATACATTTTCATTCAATATAACAGCCAAAATTTTTTAAACACTATTTCCTAAGAACATTTAATCTACACGCTGAAAATTTATTAAAGGCGTTGCAAAAAATAAATTCCTGAGTGTTCCTGATGAATCCTAGTTCATCCAATGCTACCTAAGCAAATAAATTTGATACCATTTTAGTTCGTTGGACTCGTAAATCACTGGCATTGTTGAAATTAATTCATCATAAATAGATCTATGTTGCAACAAATTGCATGCGAGCACATAAATTTCACATTTTGTAAGGCGAAAATCCTTTTTATGGAACATAAAATAACAATTTATGTGGGAAAAATGTGGGAATACAGTGTTGATTTTCATCACATGTTTATAGATTTTTGCATGGCATATGACAGCGTCAACCTTTAGAGAGACCATGTTGGAGATGGGAGTCCTGAGTAAGCTGGTGAAGCTGTCGAGGATGTGTGTGTCCACATCTGTTAGTATAGTTTGCTTCGGAGCCTATCTGAAATGGATAGGCAAAGAGGCGGCCACCGAGTGCCACCACTGTGGAGCTGAGCATACAATGTTTGAATGCGAAGCATAGAAGAAAGAGTGGGGAATACTCCGCGCCTCCATAGGCGATAAACGAGTATCGAGGGAAGGAATGATGGATTCGACTCTGCGTAAATTGTAAGTGAGGAGGGTCCATAGAGCCAGGATGGCAAATGGATTGTGTCTGGCAAATGCCTAACGATCTAACGAACTAGGAAGGGTTTTAGTGGGCAAAAAAAAGTAGAGTACGCTCCAAAGGTGCCCTGTCAGAGCCATTTTAGGTGACGACGGGAGAAAGACAGTTATTCCTTGTAGAATCTTCCTTCCGCACATTTGGTGCCAAAACTGTTTGAATGCGCGGGGACCAGCCACTAGATCTGCGTGTCCAACATGTCTGTATCTGTGCAAGGACACTCCGAAAGATATCCTAAGCTAAACCGACGGACGACGACGGGATAATGCAATGCATCTGGCCATTGCTGACAACATCGATGTCGTGACTAAATCGAAATCGGAAGCTTTGGCGGCACTTATGTCTATCGACGGAACTGCTGCTAGTTTTGGTATGAAAATTAACTATGAAAAGACGAAATATATGGTGAGAGTTCAAATACCTTGGATCCATCCTCACGGGGAAGAACTTAATGAAGAACGAGATCCTGGATTCAACACGGTAATCGGTGCTATCATGGCCTGAAAAGTATATTAGGAAATAAATCGATATCAGGGGGAATAAGGATTGACCCTTTGTATTCGAGAGGTGACTCTCACTCACCATATGATTTAATGCCGTCAGGCAGGCCATATGGCACAGATGCACAATAATAGAGTTCTTAGAACCATTTCAAGCGTTGTTGGTGGCTGGGGTTCTCTTATAGGGCTGAAGGAGCCACCCAAAGTGAGTATTTGAAAACAAGACAACAAAAACACAATAATCCAAAAACGACACAACAATATTTGGGAATATAAAAAATGTCATATTTCATAGATAAAAGCTTTCAAAGCCATTGAATGAAAAATTATGAATTTGGAAGATTATAATTAAAGCTTTGTATCATAAAAAATCAACCACGCATCAATTTGGAAGCATCCATTATTTAAAAATAGCGATTAAACGGACATTATTAAGACGGTGAGAATTCTTGAATAAAAATGCACCTCCAATATAAACATTTTCAAACATATGTACATTTTTTTAAATATATTAAAAGCAGAATATGCATAGAATTTTCCGTCTGGGAAATTTTAATTGTGTTCACATAGAATTTCCTCCGTTTTAACTTCGTCAAAAAACAGATTTGTAAATTGATACATTATAATAATATTTACAAACTACATTTATAATGTAATACATTTATTTGTCAATTAAAACTATAATTGAGCCTAGTTTTTCAGGCAAACATAGGGTGTGTAAATATTTTTTAAAACGCCTTTCACTCGTAAATTAAGAATAAAGGGGAATATGAAAAAATAGAGACACATCAAAGGCTTATTCTTACCTATAATTTTAGAATTTGAATTTTGGATAATTACACAAAAGGCGTGATATGGAAATTGATGAATGACACACTAACAAATTTTAAGGCAGTGAGCTAACAATAAAATTTTGTTAGTTCAAGCTACATCAGCCTCATTCATAATACTTTAAACGATCCATCTTTTGCTGTTCTAAAATGTACGATATGACAGTCAAAAGCAAGATGGATATGTAATATGAAATCGAGAACACATTCGACAGTTCAGTCAAACTATTTAACTAGACTACATAGAAACATTCACATTAAATCCTGTAACATCGATCAATCAAGGATTAGAACAAATAAACTGATGTGGCGTGTCTACTTTAAAAGTATTTTCTAACACTGATATTGGAAACATGCTACATTACAGAAACAAGTTATAGGAAAAAAAAAATAAAGATTCATCACGTACACGTTAGGCACATTACTAGAATATATACAACAGTTAGTTAATATAATGTATGGCAATAGATGTACAATTATGTTTTTACTGCTGGTAATATGATATTTATGCTGATTATTAACGGGTTATTACATTAACATTAAGATCATTTCAAATAAATCACATTCAATCAGTATTTTTAAAAATACGCTGCATCTACAATAAGCTACCAACCTTGAATTGTATCTAAAACATATGTAAAATAAATACATTTTTCTAAATAAATATATATATATATTAGTGTTATCAGCTTAGAGTTATCAAAATACAGATGGTTTTGAAAAAACATAAATTACTTTGTGTATCAATATTCAAAAAGTATATTTCATCATTCTGATCAATTGCGTATTCTTCTTTCAATAAATTGATTTGAATTTTCATCAAGTGTATCAATGGAAAACTAATATTATTCTTTATCAGTTTAGATACTAAGGGTACCAGAAAATAATGTAATTTTTGCCATAATATTTTACTTTAGGTTGTGCTTCATCTGATAATAGAATTTGTGTTACATTACACTTTAAAGCCCATTCATTTGTTGCAATAAGCATTAAGTATTTGTTTTCGCATTGGTGTTTTATAAAAAGAATATATATATATATATATACCTCTGGCACCCCTAAGAATTATTTAAAATTCGTCATTATAAATATTTATGGGACAAAAATATTATTAGTAATAGATTAAGTTAAAATAAGAGTTCTTTTTTAAAGTAAAATATAGTTTATAAACGTGACAGGCATCGTATTGTATAATGTTCAATGTAAATATAGTTTTGGTTCAAATTAAAAACATAAGGAAGAAAAAAGAAAATTACACTTCAGGGTATTTTGTAATCTTAATCAATAATTTGAACAATAACATGTAATAATTGACATGGGGTACAAACATATGTATAAATATATAAATATATATTTATGGGTTAAATTCTATATAAAGGCAAGATAATCAAATATAAATATTTAGGTATAAAACTATAATTGGTTTATAAGAAAAAATCACGTAGAAATTATTGTTTATGTAGTTGTCATGTATAAATGTCACAGGATTTGTAAATAAGCTCATGATCTTTTTGAAAAATTGAAAAAACAGCTTTGATATTTAAAAATTATACTTTTTTTATTGTTGCTTTCTAAGCGCTCCGCGCGCTTTCCAAGCGTTTATTAAATTAGTGGCGAAATATATGGAGAAGGTGTGCACTTGCGAGGCCAACATTACGAAACCTACCCACAAAAGGCCGTATGGATATCCCTGAAATGATACATATAAAGTATTATCGCACATATTTGACGGAATAAAATGTATCTTCAAATTGCGCATTGTACTAACCTGCCATACTTGAATAGAATTTTCGGGTATATCTTCGTCGGATGTTTCATCATATTCGGTATAATTTCCGGTGAGATACCGCCAACATTCTGAGAAATAATAACATAAGCAAAAGAGCAAGGGCCCGAATCCCAATGCGACTATTCCAATAATTGACCGCTTCATAGTCTGAATTTGGTTTTTCTTAATAGCTGAAAGGCCAAATATCGATGCAAGAAGTGAGAGACACCAAATGTATTCCCATAGCAATGGCTGAAAATATTAAAACAAAAAGATAAAGTTTATAGTAGATTTTTCATAAAAATAAAATATATAAGCACAATACAGACTGGAAAGGAATGCAATTTTTAATCAGTCCAATTTTTGCATTATTAATATCCTGAATTACGTTCAGGAGTTTCAATAGATAATAGTATTAGTAAATGATTTATTACGGAAGTAACTGTCTCAAGAAGCGTCCTCGGTATGATTGTAAGCTCAAAGAGTAATGAACGATTTTCAGAGTTAAAGCTGATGTGCAAAGGTGAGGCGGAAAAGTATTCAAATACACTTGAAAAAAATAGGAAAGACCATAAAACAGAGGGCGTCGATACCGCACGACGTTACTGATGAGATCAAGGTGGTGCGCGCGAATATGTGTTTGTGAAAAGTGGGTGATGTACTCAACGCAAAAGCCAATGATTTTCAAAGGGGCAAATAAAGAAACCAACCCTTCGATCGTGTCTAACAGTAAAAATAGCTCTTTTAAATGTATAATGAGACTCCAAAGGGATAATTTACCATGAAGTCTATTCACATGGTCAAAGCATAACGAGGGAGATTTATTGTTCATAATTGGAAAATTTAAAAGTAGCATTGAATACGAAGAGGCCAGGTATAGTCAACCGCCACCAAATTCTTTAGCAACATGATAATGTGAGATCCCATAAATCAAAGATGACTGAAAACAAATTAACCTTTTAACTGCCAACGACGCACCGGCGCGTCGAATTTGTATGCGCTGATGAGTCATTGGCAGTTAAAAGGTTAAAGGAACTCAGTTGGTAAACGATTCTACATTCACCTTATTTCCCTAATCTTGCTCCTTCCGACTATCATTTATTTAGATCGATGCAACATTATTTATCAGGAAAAAAATCATAAACATATTTTATATCAAAACCCATTGAATTTTATTCTTCCAGAATTAAAAAAAATCTATGAGGTCCAATCGAGAGGTTATAGATATGTACAGCGTAGCATTAATTACCAGCTTCATCCAAACCCGCCGTCTCCATTGAGCAGATCATATTGCATGGATGCGGGCTCACAGAGTTCCCCGAGCCATATTAGAATTGGAACCGAATGACAATGGACCCATCGGAAGACCTCAACTACATTGGACCGATCAAGTACATAAAATATGCCACACGTTTGGGCCTGAGCAATTGGAGGGAGGAGACCCAGGACAGACGGAAATGACAATGCAACCGTCTTAAATGATAATAAATCTTCATTCTCAAAATTATTAACTAAAAATACAATAAATTTCAACCGAACCTGTGGTACTTGAAGCTCCTCTATTTCCAAAACAAATACATCCAATTTATCGAGAATATCAGCAGACAGCTTTGCAAGCATAACGAAAAATAACAGGTGATGAAAGAATATGCAGTATTTTAGCCTTGATTTGTTAAGGGCACTGAAACAAAAAAAATAAGAAATATAATATAAAACACAAATAATTTAATAAATAATCAATGAAAGGTTAACAATTGCTTTGTAAATATTTCAAGACGATATCGAGATATCATTTTAAATTAATAAACAAAGCGATATACCAGAAACTTCAGATTTAGCTTAATCTAACCTTAAAACTATTTATATTTCTTCAAACAAATAAGCATTATAACAGTACAAATGCAATTTAAATATTTTAAAAATTCAATTAGTATCCTATTGGATGTATTTTTAAAGCATGATGTTGATTTTAAGCATATTTATTTATACTAACAGTGACGGACAATTGATTGGTAGCTGAGAATCCATGTTCGAGTTCAAGAAACTGAGCGAATTTACTATAAAATGTACAAAATAGGTATTCAAAACGAGACGCTGTAAATTGAACGCGGGTCCTCAAATATTTCTGATATCACATGTTTCCTTCGAAAATCACAGATGCACTGCAATTAACAGCTAGAGCGTTGTTTGGTTTATAAAAATAACTTTCCTAGACAGTGTCTCCCATAGGCACAATAATTTGGCAGTTAGTCAAACCAAGTTTTTAAACCAATTATTTTTAAACATACGTTTCTTTTAACAATGAACTGGTATTTGAAGAATTCTAAGTAAAGCCCATTAAAATATATAATATAGATTTGCATAATTGAACTTACGAGTGTGAATTTGGATGTAGATTTTTTTATTTTGGTTTAATTTTTAATTATTTTCCCTATAATATTTGAAATAAAACTTGAATTAAATACAACAATTTCTTGCCATCTTAGAGCTTTTTAATTCAATTGCTGTAGAAAAATAATCTTATTGTTGTTATATTTATATTTTTATTTTTATTTTTTTTATTTTTTGGAGGTTGTGACCTTAGGGCCAATGCCTCCCTGAATTTACAGGGTTGGTTATTAATGACCATAATTGTTATTTTATACATGGTACAGATAAAAGTTATATAATATAGCATCTTAAAGGTTATACAAAAAAATATACAAAGAAAATATTAAATACAAAGAAAGTATTAAATAAATAAAATATGCATCTAAAGAATATATAAACATAAACTAGACTAATAAAATAAGAACATATGTGTAAAGATAATAAAAGATTATAAAAGATTACAAGAAAAATTATAAAAGATTACAAGAATAAAATTATTTAAAATTATAGTTTAGACTAACCGATACCCTTTTTTGGGTATCGGAATCTGCGTATGTTCCTAGTGACCTTAAGACCAATTATCGCCTTCGGGCGGCGATTCAAGCTGCTCGAGTAGGAAGATAGGGAATTTATGATGGGATTTGGTACCTTTTTTAGGGAATCAAAGAAATTGGTAGAAAGGTACTCAATGTGATCTTTGATGGGAGGGATGTTTGCTTCGTATTGAAGTTGGGAGTTCCGGAGATACCAGGGAGCTCCAAACGCTCGTCTTATAGCAATGCTTTGTAATGTTTTCAATTTGCGATTGTCGCTCTGCCGGTATCCCCAGACTGGAGAGGCGTAGGTCATGATGGGACGTATGAGGGATTTGTATAAGAGCAATTTGTTCCTGATGGACAACTTGCTCTTAATACATAGGATGGGCTTTAAGGCGGCTAAGGCTCCGCGAGCTTTTTTGGTGACACTGTCAATGTGCGGAGCCCAGGTGAGTCTTGAGTCGAAAATTGCTCCGAGGTATTTGGTCTGTTTGACCCATGGGATGGTTCCTGATGGGAGGGTGAGAGGAATTTGATGGGATTTTTTCTTCTTCGACAACCCCATGGCGAACAGCACCGCCGCGCTCTTTTTGGCATTTACCGTTATTCTCCACCTAGAGTTCCAGACGCTTAGCAAGTCTAATTGAGATTGCAAGCGCCTGCAAATCAAGTTCATATCGGTCGACTGCGACATTATGGCGGTGTCGTCCGCGTAGAGAGCGATCGAATCAGAAGGATGATCGGATTTGGGAAATATTTATATTATAAAATACTTATTGTGAACTGTGTTTTTTGGAGCTCTGAAAGTACAATGATATGAAACCAGTTAAAGCTATTCGGGGCTATACTAATACGTGTTAGCATTGGGATAGCCCAGAAATCGCATGCGGTATTGACATTCCCAGAAATCACACATAATTCTATTGCTTCATTACTCGCATGCAATTTCACAATGTGTTTGATGTCATTACGGTACGAACACATGTTTGTTGTGTCACCGGTGATTTATGATGGCTCGTGTTAAGATTACCTTATATAATGTTGTTTTGTTTAACGCTAAAACTTATTGGAACATATTCCATACATTAAACAGTGTCTTACTGTATATACATAATGGTTCTATCATTATTAGATATTAACATTTTTAAGAAAAATATGAAATGACTGAAAAACAATATTTTTGACTGCAAACATAGTTTTTCATCCCTGTCGGAGCCTGTCGAGATGACAATGGAAAAGAACTTAATGAATAACAAAAGAACCTCCTGGATTCAACATGATAATCGGTGCTATCATGGTGTGAAAAGTATATTAGGGAGTAAATCGATATCGGCGAGAACAAAGATTAAAATTTATAAAACATTAGCGAATAACCGGCATGTGTTACAATGCTATAAGTGCTTAATAATTATGTGAAAAGAAACGCAGTACATGGTTTATTGCTTCAGATCACGTGTAGCGCGAGCATATATATGCACACTCACTCTTGTGTCAAAGACCGACTTAACCACCGTATTGCACGCGCATCCTTTCTCTCCCTGTCCCCGCAGCCCAAACTTCATTTCACCAGACCATTATGCGCCAACATGGTGCATCCATACAATATTTTTACTATGCCTATGTTATTCCCGCAAGTGTAAACAGTAAGTTGACAAAGTTTTATCGCAATCGGATGAACGGTATAGAAGCGCATTAAATACGGACAAACAAACATTGATTTTTATATATTAGAAGACTATGCCTATGTTACTTGCACAATCCTTAGCAATAAATGGACGAACTTTTATCACAATCTGATGAACGGTATGGCAGCGCATTACATACGCACAATTAGAGATTGATTTTTATATATTAGAAGACTAATAAGGAGATTAGTGGTTTACAGGGGTGAACCGTAGACCATGACCGTAGGCATAGACCAGATCAAATAGTAAAAGACGCTGCACGTCTGGGCCTGGGCAATTAGAGGGAGGAGGCTCAGAACAGATGGAAATGTCAATAATACAATAGTAAGTCAATAAGAAAGTAAAATAAAATACTCAATTGTATCACATAGAAATTTATTTAAACTTTTCTATTTATAATTGCAGTATATATTCTGTTAAGGTGGGTATTGATCGGAGCATTTCATCATAATGTAACATTCACGACGAGCACAATACATTATAGCATTACTGACTGACTGGTATCAGTGCTTGTTTAGAACACAAGTGCTCGTCTGTGCACCATGTTCAATGACACTTCGAAGAACCAGGATTATGTACGTACTTTGTACCAACTTTCAGACCAAAAATGTACTATCCTATTAAAATAAAAAGCGTTACATTACACGTAGACATAATATGATTTTAATTTTAGTCGAATTGTGCAATTTTCCGATACATTTGCTCACGACAAGCCACCGAACTGTATTGACCTCTGTACAAAGGGTTAACAGCATAAATGTTTTCAAATGCTAGATTGTTTAAGAACATATCGAATTCTGTAACAGTCCAAAGCAAACAGATACATTTTTAATTAATCAATACAATTTTTTTTTAAGAAGATGTAATTGTCAAGTATATTTTAAAATTGCAATGCAAATTATTTTAAATAAAGTAAAATTAGTACAACCAAATTAATTCCTCGTGTGTTACCATCAATTCATTTGTAATCTTGTATCGTTAACTTTTGGATAAATGCTTAAATATCCATATGGATAAATAGATTGTATGTCTCAATTTGCACATTCGCTTATCATATTTTCAGTAAAATGTTATTTAATCCGAGGTGTTGTGTCGAGCGAGTAACCAAAAAAGACTGTGGTAAGGTTTTTTTTAACGACTTCCGAATGGCAAGTGTTCAACACATGTTTCAAAAACCTCCTTGAAATCTGCATCTTCCCATGTGTGATCACGGGGCCTTTGATCAATCAGAGAGCAACTGGTCAAGCTTATCGCTCTAAGATAAAACAACAGCTCACAGTAGATCGGTCACAAGTCTCATTCTTAACTATTGTACATATTTATATGAGTTTTCCCCTTTTAAACCCTTAAAATTAAGCTCAAATGAGAATTTAGAATCTGATAATCCTTTGTGGTCCAGTGTCCACACGTATTGGACATAATTTTTTTACTGGCAGGTAAAGTGACCATAACGTGCGGACCTTTCTTTACTACTAAGTAATAAATTATTTAGTAATATACGAGTAATAGACAATAGTGAATTGTCACCATGAACATCTCATATTTGTGAAATGATCGGACAGTTTAATTATTTTTTGTGAGTTTTTAAATGATTCTGGAAATGAAAGGTTACCACATATTCACTGACAGATTTAATCTAAAGCTTGTTAAGGAACTTTTAAAAAGAAATTGTTATCTTCCGCTAAAACTTTGGCGGTTTATTGGTGGCAAATAAAAAACATTTTTCAAAGGATATTAAAAAAAAGCCAAAATTAGCTATTGGACCAATAGTAGCTTACTGCAAAAAATAAACACTTGTGTCAGCTTGGCGAGTTAAGAGAAATGTAACGATGCAATCGTCATTGCAATTGGCGAGAAGTTCCGGAAGGAAAACCCGGTAACGCATTGATAATATCAATCAAAAAGAAGCGATTGAAAAGCCAACAGTTATTTAGAATTACATAAAAAAATATGGGCGTAGACACTGCCGATCAACCGGCAACGTCATATTGTTTTATGCGCAAGTCATTATAATGGCGAAGGAAACTTTTTTTCGGCCATTAGAAACCTCAACTGTGAATGCATACATTATATGAGAGAAATAGGAAGGACGTAAACCCCAGAGTCATATAAAATTTCGCCAAATGTTGATGCAAATCATCGGGAATTTTTATGCAGCCAAAAAGACAGATACCGAGCGTAGATCGACGTCCGATGACGAGGAACGATTGAATAGAAATCCCCATCATATTTATGATACTACAAACTATAAAAATTGTATGGTGTGTTCACATCGTAATATTCCGAGAAAAAGAAGACGGACATCGTTATATTACGATACGTGCGATAAGCACAACCCGGCCTCCGCCTTGGAGATTTTTTTAAAAAATATCACACTTATGTAATTTTAGGAATTAATTTTTGTAAATTGGTATTAAATATATCAACAAACAACATTCGTACTGAATACATATTTTTATTTATTTATTTTACTACGTTTCCTTCATTTATTAAGATAAACATATTTTTTAATAAATTCACTGAAAGTGGCTTGGACCTGGTGCAACACGTTTGAAAATAACCTTCGGATCGCAAAGGGTTGACACATATTTTATATAAAATTAGTGTATTTCTGTATAGACATGAACCATCTGGAAGATGCCAGCTATGAAATAAAAGTGTGTTGCTCAACTATGACATTGTTTTTGTCAGAATTTACATTATTGATAATCAATAATATTTTTAATGCATCTCATTATTGCTGAAAATTATGAAATATCCAATAGGATTCTAACTGTATTTATAATAAAGAACCATCTGGATGTTTTACCATTTGAAAATAATTGAAGATATAGCTCAGACATAGCGATTTGTGGTCCGATCCATGACAAATGTTAAATGAAAAACGTGTTTTCGTTATGAAATATGAGGATATAATGTTTCATTTAGTATGAAACTGATCGTGGTACGAAGGATGTAAAATGTAATGTGTTCGTATCGTATGGTCAGTTGGAGATGACGAGGTTACGAGCATCGATGTAACGCAATGAGAAAATTTAGAACAGCTCAGATGTTATTTAAGGAATGATAAAAATGAGGTGGCGCGGGTCGGAGAGGGAGAGGGGGTTGCAAAATGTCAAAACGGGTAGGTATTGTGCGTTGACAGATGGAATCGATCGATGGGGGAGTTGAATGAAAAGGGGGCTAACCTGGCCTGGTAGTGAACTGCGATGCGCTGACGATGTTCATAGTCAGCACCGTCCGTGCCCGGCACGGCAGCGCCGCGGCTCGCCATCCCACCCCCTGATCGAACCCCGACCACAACCTGCCAACGCACCGACGACCGCGACAGCCAGACTACACGCAGTCAGTGTTGCCAACTTAAAAATATTTAACCCCTCTCTTGCTTAAATATAACAACGAATTTTATGAAGTGACATTTTTTTAAAAACATATATCCTTATTAAATAAACCGCTAACTTATGCGGCAAAAATTATCATATTTCCTTTTGATCTTCAATTTACATATTATTGAACTCTTGGGATAGTAAAAATCTTGTAATTTTTTTATTGGCAACTCTACATGAATACAATTTTCCCAATACTGCCAAAATTTCCCAACTATCAATTTATTATACTAATTATTTTTTTAAAATCATAGTTATACATGAATTAATCTTGATTTTAAATTCTAATGCATAATAATTAAACCTTTATAATAAAACTCCATAATAAATAATAATATTGTTAATTGAGTGGCGGATATTCAACACTAAGTTTACGGGCGTTTACGGGAGCACCTGTCAAATTGACGGATAAACGAAAATACGCATTTTCTTTTAAAAAAAATATTTATTAAATTTAAGCCTGAATCTTCACGTTTAAATAAATTATTAATAATAAAAAGTATTTTTTTACAAATATACTAAATTTTGTTTGTGCATTATCCGTATACAATATTTTTGCAATACACAGTAGAACCTCAATTATCCGGATTGTTCAAAATAGAACAAAAAATATACAATTTGTATGTAGAGAATTGCATCAATTTTTGCTCACGTACGTGATGGATTGCATATTACCAAGTTTACTTATTGTTTAATATTAGAAGATGGAAGCTCAGAGTGAAAAGTTATAAAAAAATCAGAAAATAAAGAACTTCAGTCCAAGAGTCCAGTCCCTCCTTTCCTCGCCAGGGTGAAGTCATGCGTGACGCTTAATTGCATCTCGGATTCGCTCCTAAACAAACTGAGGGTGTCTTCCCGTCCTCGTACAATTTACCCGAGCGAATTCAAGACTGAGTGGTTTCCCATTTTAGGTTGATCCTCTCAGTTAGGCGATTTTAAAACGATATAGAAGTTAACGAAAGACAATGCTGTTAACGTTGCAAAATGAAGTTCTTCATATGCCTCTGAAAATAATCTCATTAAAATACCCGGTGATTTTTCTATAAATCTATACACATACGTGTATAATTCTGTACTCCATATTTAAATTCATTTTTCATAGATATACATTTTGGTAAAGGCAAATAAGGAGTATTTCAGAATGATAAAGGCATGTTTATTTATAGTAAGTTACACATTTCAACATGACAACATATCAAAGATTAATTTAAATCTAGTTAGTACATGAATTTCGATAAATCGTACATTATAAAATTAACTAATGGAAAAAATCAGTGTACTCAACGATCACATACGATATTGAATATATACATAAGGTACAGTTTTTACCCGAAGAGTCTGAAATTAATCAGACTCGAATGTTACAAAATGCTCAATATAAAGTACATTTTCGAATAGGTCTCATTTTTTAAAATCAATAGGATGAGATTCAATTTATACTAACGCTTCAATAAAATGTTGTTGCATTTCAAAAGACAATTTCTTCGCTTTCTTTGAATCGTTCAACTCGAGAATCATTGTGAGCTAAATAAAAACTATGATAAAACTAGCAATATTAATATTACACCGCAATCTTTCATCGATTGTAATCCTGAATGAAGTACATACTATATGCAATGGACAAATATTTGCATTTACGATAATACTATATGTGTTATTATAATAAAATAAATATGTATATATATTTTTATTTATAATATTCAAAGTAGTATATAATTATTGAAGATATTTTAATAATACTAAAATCATATTAATAACAGTTAGAAATTAGGACATAAAAAATAATTTAACATTCAATAGGCATACTTAAAATTTATCAAAACAACAAACTTAAAAAGTTATAAGTCCCAGGAAAAGAGATGATGTTTGACGAGCATATCTCGTACTCCGTCTTTCAGGGGTTGACTCTGTGTTTCTTTTTTGACAGGAAGTTCCCAATCAGGATTCAAATTGAATGCGAACTGCGATAAAATTCTTAATTCGCATTTTATTTGAACCCAACCAGGAGAATTCATAAATGACCACGGATGATACCTGTATTTATTTTGAAAAGTATATAGATTGTTTTTTTGCAATGAATAAAATTCTAGATATAACCGAATTAAATAATATACCATTTTTGAACAACATCGACGCATGAACAGAGCACTTCGAGCCAAAGATGCAATGCCTGTTCGTTCAAACCAAGACACACCAATGATCTCAACTTGACGTCCATTTGCGCGTGAGCGTTGTCATGAGATAAATTTATTGCTTGAACACATCTATAGAGTAACTACAAAAAATTAATTATTATAAAAACTCAGCATATATGAATATATCAGAATAAAAGAAAATAATGAATGCAATAAAAAGGAAATTACTTCTTCCGGAGTAAGAACTTTTCCATCTTCATCTAATCGATACGTCTTGCATAATACTAGGCGACTGTATACTGAATTAAAATCTTTTTCAACTTCTCGTGATGCAGCTTCTTCGATAAACAACCAAGGATGACATGGTCCACCTATTAAAAAATAAAATGCTTTAACTCTTTCTGGTCCTATTTCTCACCTGGTGAGATATCGATTTAGTTCCCATAAATGCACACATATTAAGATATCAATTTTTCCGATGTTATTCCGATAGATTTTATGTTGAATGTGAATTGATATTATTATTAGACGTCACATTTGGATGCCTATATTTAGAATAAATATAGGGTCGATGGCAAAGTTGTACTGTGAAGGTTTTGGTGTTAGTTTCAGCATGAAAATTAACTACGCTGAAACGAAATATATGATGGTATCGAAGGTGCTGGGGTTACATCTCCGTAAGTGTCAACAATGAAAATATTGCAAGGGTCCAAGAGTAAAGATAAATATATGGGTTAATAAATTTATATTTATATTGACATACCCAAAAAACTTGGCCTTCTTATTCCATGTAAGAGAACTTTTCTGAATGCCGGAGCAAGCGTGCCTCTCACTAAGTGTGTAACCTTTTGTGATACAGCATCATCGCCTGCCGTACAGTATCGTTTACTCCTTTCATCGAGCAACTGTACGAAACGTGCTGGAAACCATCCACGTAATCCATTCAATTCGCCCACCCAACAATGTTCATCACGATATGATAGAATTGTGATCACATCGTTTTTTCGAAAACCCAATTCATCATCGTCGTGTCGCTCAAAATCTATAAATATTATGTACGTTATGAAAACACATTAAAATATTTCTACAAACGTGAATGGATCAAACTGACCTAAAAGTGCTTTTGCTCGTCTTTTCCTATTGCGAGAAACGTTTATGAAATTGTCATGATCCGTTGTATGACTCTGCATATTATAATCAGCAACGAGCGAGCATTGATTAGCGAGTTGTGGTTCGACTGTTAAAAAGTGGCGAGCAACCTGAAACAATCATATATGTAGTAATATGCTAAAGGGATATAAACAAATTCAACAATTAATATTTGAACTTTACTTGTAATATAGCTTCTCGTAAATCAACAAGAACTTCGGTTTGTTTAACATTTTTGCATTTTATATCATCATCGCCAGTTTCATCTCCAAACAGTAACATCTGAATCATCGATTTGCTCTTTTTTACTTGTCTCCTATGTGAAAATAATAAGTACTATGAACTTTTTTAAAATTACAAATAAAAATGTATAACAAAAAAACAGCATTATCCATAAGTAATTTATCGATATCACTTTGATTGAAGGTATCAAATCCCTCTGATAAATCTATGCGGTAAATTAACAATTTCAGCGGATATCGACCTAAGCATGCATTTAAATTGTGTGCTCGTAATTCAGCAATAGCAAATGCAACATCAAACAAACAAAATTTCAGTGAGTATTAATGATTCATCAATTATCCCTTGATCCAATGGCTGAATGATGCTTGTTGTATTCGGTGGTAGATATAATATCTTCATATTGTTATGTTCTAAATGCAGGTGACCTGATGCATTGTCGAGGATTAAAATAACTTTAAAATCAAGAGCTTTCTGCTTTATATATATTTTTACTTCTGGTAAGAAGCAATTTTTGAACCATTCAATAAATAGAGGCATAGTCACCCAGGCCTTTGAATTAGCCATCCAATGTACCAGCAGCTGCTTTAGATCTTTACTTTTTAAAGCACACGGTCTATTAAATCTATTTACTAGTAGGGGTTTTAACATTCGATTTCCCAATGAACACAGCAACAATGTTACTCAATCTTTACTTGCTTTAGATCCACTTGTTTATTTTTCAGTCTTCCGATATAAGTTTAATCAGGCATTTTCTTCCAAAACAATCCTTTTTCATCTGCGTTGAACACTCGGTCGGAACTATATTCACCATCTTCAATAATTTTGGCTAATGTCTATGGAAACTTTTTGGCTGCTTCTTGATCTGTCGATGCAGTATTCTCACGTCAAATATTGGGGCCCAGTTAGGGCTGCTCCTCAGCCTTATAACGTCAGCGAAAAGGACTCCACAAGGGGGATGGTGACGGACTTCAAAGATTATTTCTTCTCTACGTTGCAGCTACAAGGCGTATAAGACCCTCGAGCTTTCAAGGAGACGGCGTTTTAAAAAAAGACACAGAGTAGACTCAAAGATGACTGGTTTCTATAGTGACCCGCACCTTTTTTATACTCGGCTTAACGCTCCCTTTCCACTGATCTTTCTGGAATTTCCTTTGTTCAGCTGTTAAAGTAATTAAGATTTGGACGTTGCTTATTTTACTATCTGAATCTTTTGGCGATTATTTGTTTTGTTTTGAAAAGCAGCCGTTATTAGGATAATTAGGACTATGTATCGTCCCCATCACCACTGTATGTTCGTGATTGTCGCACGTTTCCCGAAGGAGTGATTATTTAATCGGTTCTTATAACCATTAAGATATGCCTATTGCTGAATCGCATTTTGTTTGCAATCTTGACCGTTGGATCGTTTTGGATTGAGGTGTCAGCTCGTTTCAACTTCCCTACTATGTATACAATATGGGAGCATAATATAAACACTGAAGTTTACTCGTTCAGTATATGAACAACGCGCTGATTATATTATTAGATATGTAGGTTTATAAAGTCCCAAAAGTATATTTTAAAAAATTCCATCGAAAAAAAACACATAACTTTGAATTTGCACAAAAAGAGTTTTGAGTGTATTAACAACCACAATATTATAGATATTATTTCTTAAATGACCTTGCAAGTTGTTGCTTTGGTAAATTAGCAGCAGCACCGGGATCTCCGCCAAGAAGAGCTCCTTGGTCAGCCATAAGATAAGCAAGATGTCGCCTTCTTTGTGTGTCTATTAACACCTGAGTTAGTGTACCTCCACCAGATTCATCAGCCATTGTTATCAATTGTTCAATATCGTCAAGTCTTCCCGGTAAGTCTGAGAGGGCATTAAATATTTGGGCGGAATTCGATAATTCAGATAGACTCAGTTCCTAAAACAATGGATTATTTAAATAAGCGTCTTATATTAAATAATATTTACTATAAAAGTACACTTAATTACATGTATTCGATTACAATTTATTGAATGAAAATTCAACTTTTAGCAACTGTTTAGCCTTGTAAGAATATTATCAAACTGTACAATGTTCAATAAACATATATAATTTACAAAAATTCAATATAAAGTTAAGATAGCGATCAGTAGAGGAATTAGGTCTTAAGCTTTAGCACCTTAATGCAGCTTATTAGCCACTCATCTTTATTGCACATAAACACCTAATCTATGCATGCATAAACACATACATTGTCAGCTTTAATATAATGTTGCATAGATTTATAATCCTCGATCTGGATAACGATGCCTTTGATAAAATTGAAAATAACAATAAGCAATGGCTATAGTCTTGAATTATACTCATATAAATAGATGCATAGTATTGAAAAAAAAGACAAACATAACTAAAACATAAAAATATTATATGCATACCTTTATTTTTAGCATAGCTAGTGTAATTTGAAATAGGACAATAGATCCATCCAAGAAAAATAAATCCCATATTCTTAAGAGCATTTTCATGTGTACAACATTTGCAAAAAGGGTTAAAAACCAATGGAGTGTAATGAGAGACAATTCAATATCATGATTGCAGAGGACTTGATCAACGGTTGGAAGATAATTAGTAACTAAGGTGCGCAGTACTCTTTGATCAGCTTGGATACCTATTAGAAACACCGTTGATATTTAGTAAACATTTCTATTTGATTAGTAATATATTTTATTCCTATGCAATTATAAAAAGAAAAATATATTAATTACCAATGAGAGTTGAAGAATAATAAGAAGCAGGAAGAAGATCTTCGACAATCGTAGCCATTGTCCAAAATGCATCCTCTTCTTCCAACAACAATAATAATGACGCTGCTATTACATTTGTTCCTTGACAATATCTACATATAAACAGTAAACATATAATTTCTACATTTCAATGAAAATATATCGTCGTTTCATAAATACAGAATTGTTAAAGACCCAATTTCTGGATACAGCCAAGCCAGTCCACGCAAAACTCTTCTTAAACGCGGTATTCCAGTACTTGTCAAGTGAGAAAAACAAGCATTAGTGGGTAATGTGCGAACAAGATCTTTTTCAATTTGTTTGGACGTCATTAGGCCATCATCGCATGATGCTTTTTCAATGTCTTTGTACGTGACATCAGAATGTAACTTTTTTTGCATAGCACCTAAAAAATAAGTATTCCTTTACTTACAATTACCTTAACATACAACCATTCGTAATAACTGCAATTCACATAAAAATTATATAAAGCTATGTACAGTGGAATCTCGGATTACATGTTTAATTCGTTTATTTAGCATAGTTAAAAATATATGAAAGCACTTCAATAAATAGAATAAAAACATAAAAAAATTTCTTTCTTTATGTGGCAAATATTTATAAGGGTTAATAATATTTTACATTAAATTCAATACATAATCAATTCAAATCACAACGGCAGTGACAGAGCAAAGTCAATGAGTGCCAATACTGTCATAGGATGTATCATAGAATTCTGATTGCAATCTTAATGATTTCTGAAAATCTTTATCTACGAATGAATGCTGTACAGTAATACAATGAAATGATACTATGTTTCTAAGAGTACAAGTATTTTATCTAATCTATATGAACGAAATGTAATAAGGAGTTTATTGAAATTGTAAATATATTAAAAGCAAGACTGAAAATATTTTATAAACCTGATAATCTCATCCACATTTGAGGTCGCAGAGAATGAGGGATTCCTTGTTTAACCATGCTACTCAATTTCTCTGTTCTCGGAAGTCGTCCGTCATTAGTTTCGGATGATAAATCCATTTCCTTATTTGAAAATTCAATATGAGCGATCCATTGTAATCTATAAATTATAATACAAATATTGTAGAGCGTTTAAATTGTGCATAAATATTTAAAAATAACGCTTTAAAGATATACAAAAACCTGTGCTGATCATCTTCAACAAATGTATTTGAAGATAGTTTGCTTGCACTATTTTCAGAACCCTCTTCATCTTCCATTCTGAAGCCAAATTCGTCGAACTGATATTCAGTTTGATCATTGTTAGTTTCATCAGACTGTAAACATATTTCGTATTAACTATTGATTTTTTTCAATAACTAAAAATATTACGATTAAAAATGGTCCTTGATTTTTTCTTTATTGGGTCGCAAACTTTTTAAACTGTGCAGAACTCTGTTTATCTAATTTATAAAAAATAATCTCTCTTTGTTCGTATGTAATGCGCTGCCATACCGTTCATCAGATTGCGATAAAACTTCATCCACTTATTGTTAAGGATTACGCGAGTAACATAGGCATAGTCTAATATATAAAAATCAATGTTTGTTTGTCCGTATTTAATGCGCTTCCATATCGTTCATCCGATTGCGATCAAACTTTGTCAACTTACTTTTTACATTTACGGGAATAACATAGGCATAGTAAAAATATTGTATGGATGCACCATGTTGGCAACAATATATGAACAAATTATCATTTTTTTCTACATGATATTGGGGAACTAAACTAGTTGCTTTTAACATTTCTTATTTTACTAAATGAGCATCTATACGAAACAAGTTATGAGCATTTTTGTGAAAGCTGCGTGGAATAGAAAATCATCGATGCGGGATTGCGTGAAATCACTCACACAAATTTAGTGAAACCCTTAGTGTTAAAAGTAATATGTGACATATGATAACAGGTCGAATTTTCAAATAATATACAAACGATTTAAAATTTATTTATGTGCGTATGAATAAAATATTGCTTATTTATAACAGTTATGGTAAGAAATTAATGAATAATTTTACCTCAGTCTGTCCAAGTTTTGCTAAGAGATTCTGAGGCCACATACTCGGGGTCAAAGCGGAAAATGGGCCACCTGGTGGTGGATGTAGCCTTTCAGATAACTGCATATTTTCCACTGCTTCTGATAAATCATCGGGATCTTCTTCGGAGAGAGCTGCATTTATTTTCCGCTAAAAAATATTACTTTATATACTGGAAATTCGTGCAACAAAATAATATGGAATCATTCTAATCTTTGTCGGAAGAGATAAGTGATTCATTAAGTCCCGTTTCTATGGTAACCATTTTTTATAACCTGCATTATTTTAAAATCATAATTGAATACGGCAATGCAGATGTGATTTTTTACTATTTGAATAAACACATTTGTTATAAACATTGGAGATAGTGAATTAGGAAGAGAATTTATCCAAGGCTGTGCATACCCCCACGATTGCAAAATTAACATATTGTCCAAGAGATACCTGATGATCTTCTCTACCGACATAGCCCTCGTGATCTCGAGAATTAAACAGCGACTTTGCGATGTCCATCTTTCCGATGGTTGTGTACTGTTTGTTGTGTAGGATGTTAATTATTTGTTTAGCCTCATTACGTTAAATCACACAGCCAACAATTGACAGTTGTTGATGACAGGTGAGGTAACGTCATAATATTATGTTACCAGTACGCAAAACAAACGACGCTAAATCATTTTATCCGGGGTTACATTTCTCATTAAAATATAATAAAATATGGTTTGTATTATATTTTAAATAATTTAGTAAATGTCTTTTACTACTATTAACTAAATATATTAACCATAATATTTTATTTAAATATATAAATTTTATTGGAATTATTAAATAATTAAAATCAAACGGATTTCAAAAATGTATTTTTTTGTAACAGTTCGTGGGTTCTGGCTAATTTATCGAGTCCCTATTTCACTATCACCTGGTTCCGATAACAAAGAATTTTGACTTTGACTGAACTTGTCAGCGATCACACTGAGGAAGACAATTAAAATATTAAATTATCTAGCATAAGATTTTATTACCCATTTTTTAAATGACGACGATTACGAAGCATACGACCTCCATGCAAAACGAAGATCAGTTCTTCGGCCAAAAGTGTGCGTTCTCCTTTTAAATTTGTATTACATTTTAACTTAACGGACTCAACCGCTTTTCTTGTCAAAATCGAGTCATAAAACAAAAAAATATGTCCAGCTTTATTCCGACCATACTATTAACGGCGAAATATTTTAGTTCACAATTTATTAGCTTAAATGTTTTTATGATAATATAAAAATGCACAAATGTATAATAATATCAAAAGTTTAACTGGATAATGGGTTAATGGATTCGAAAGTTCATAGCAAACTCAATATTAATAATAAATTGACCGTGTCAGAAATTTAAAAAATGCAAAATATAGAGCGTGTCTTTATCATTTTATATTTTTTTAAACAAAGGTGTTTATCATGCATGAAATAAACGAAATGAAGCTTATTTTAATGGCCATGCTCATTAAATATTATATTTTTTATATTTTAAACAATTAAAATTAATCATGTTTTTCAGTAAATATGTATGTAATAAAATAATAAAAATAGCTTTTAATTAGAACGCATAATCAAAATAGGTCCCTATTATTTAAATAATATGATTAACTAGTCTTATGACGTACAAAAGTGCAAATATTAAAGTCTATTGGAAATGTTCCACGATTGAACAATAATATCAATACGAAGCATATATTTTCACTAGCTGGTAATCGGCACGTTGCTGCCACAGAAGTAGTAATTCTAAAAATATTGTTTGAAATTTGAAAGAGCGATTTGTTTAATTAGGAATGATAGAAATAATGAAATTTATTTTATTTTGTTGATTTTTATATACAAGATATTATTTGAGAGAGTGCAAACAATAAGTTGGTAAAGTTTTATTGCAATCGAATAAACGGTATGGCGGCGCATTAAATACGGACAAACAAACATTGATTTTTATATATCAGACTATGCTTATGCTACTCGCGGAATCTATAGCAATAAGTGGACGAAGTTTTATTGCAATCTGATAAATGGTATGGCAGCGCATTTCGAACGAACAAAACCCAATTCATTTTTATATATTAGATTAATATGAATTTTTATTTAAAACGCACAGTAAGAAAATAAGATAAGCTGAAATTAGATCAAATATAATTTTTTTCAAATTTAGCCTGGTTTGTAAATGATATTGATGATCATTATAAAGACATTTGATCGGATGATTTTTATTGTAAATACAATGAACAATAATTCACTTCATTGTCAAAGATCTCTGCATCATTTTGCAAAAAGATAATAAATTTAAAATGAAAAATATGACCCTATTTGAAGGTATTACAACAATAGTAGTACCATTGGCAAATTTATGAAATAAAGACGGGTAATCAAATTATCAGAATGCATTACAAAATGCATTCATCAGACAGACTTGTCACTTTCAAGCGAGTTCCTATAGGATTATTATGTGTTTAGCACATCAAAAGCCTGGTCGACAATAGTCTATAAATTATTTAATGACGTCAATTTGGATGCACAAAGCAAATTAAATTATCATTTTGTCAATAAAAAGACGAAGCCAAAAGCAGATTCGTTGTGCAGCGGTTGTTCCTTAATTGAAATTAAATTCTTCCTTCTCACACTCATACATAAATGCTTATGATGTCCTTGAAGTCCAGACATTTTATTGGAAGCAGGACGAAGAGTATAGCCGTCTTGATCCGCAGCATTTATCAAAATGAAGATCATCGTCATTTTTGCGCGCCTCTTGGTCGTTGTTCAGGTAATTACACATTTTTTTGCATTTACAAAATTTGGCTATTAATAGTGATTTTAAGCCATGAGCATTCTTTTATTCGATTGTTTTTTTTTAATTTGAATTCTTTACAATCAAGGTCGACCGATAGTCTTGGCCGCGGGTGACATGCTCTTGTGTGCTTGTGCTGAAGACCACTTCTTTACTGAAGTCTTCTTCAACTTTATTTCTTCTTATACATTGCACCTGCAATTACCGACTGATCGCTTCTTGCGCGTGCACCGTTGACGATTGGGTGGTGATGCGCAGGAAGCGGGAGTCGGGAAGAGTCGGCGTTTGACCTTGGCTGCGGGAGGGCGTCCTTTTCGCAGCCAGATCCCTCTGTCTCGTACTGAATAAAAAGTTATCTAGAAGAGAATCTTTTTGTTCGACGTCCGTACACCACCATTCCGTCTAGCTGTACATGATTAAAGAGGAATATTGCAATTCATAATTGATCGACTTAATGACTATAGTTGAAGCTTTTTTTAAGAAGAAGTTGAATGACACTATATGTACGACTTGTGTCCAATTAATATTTAAATCAAATTATTAAGGGGTCAATGTGGAAGAAGTGTCAAGAGGGAGTCGCGTTGGAAAAAAAATTTGGTCTTATCGATATAAAAAGTTCCAGAACGATGTTTATTGAATTTTAATATGTAAAAAATGATCTTAACATATTTAATTGAATGGGTGCTCATATGACTTGTGGACAAAAATGATATCTGGATGCATTGAATGCATTTCGGACCATTATTGCTCTAAAGATAAATGGATGTTGACTTCATAAAAGATATAGTGGATTTATCAAATTTGTTGAACTTCGAACTACAAGAAATTTCCAATCGTATGCATTACTATTTTTTAATTGACGCATTATATCGATCATGTTTTTAAGGCATTTGAGTAGATAAAAGTGCATTGGTTTAAGGCTATTAAATTTTGTGGTTGATTGCATTTTATGTGTTTTTTTTTATTGTCAATAATTTAGTTTTAACATCGTATGAATAATATGAATGTTGACATGATTTCGTGATGATCTGATGTTTTTCAGGGTCTGATTGATGGGAAAACGTCGACGTTGAAGAAATATTTAATAGAATGTATCATTGAATCCGGCATCATGGAATCCCGCATCAATTTGGCTAATATTCACAGACTTCGATTTTTGGAACGAATTCGATGAATTTATTAATGTGTATTTCCATCAAGTTGGAGCTGGAGCTGGAGGAAGGTGAATTCAAGAAAGATATTGTCTTGAAAATAATTCAGCTGAGAAGGAATTTCATCTGAACAAAGATCGTGGAATTTCTTAAAATGTTACCACGAGAGGATTTCCAAACAAGGAATTTTGTAAATCGATTTCAGACATACAAGTAAAATTGGAAGACATTTAGAAAATGAATACCTAAGGACAATATAATGTATAATTATATATATTTTTTTCCATTTTTTAACGGAAATTGTAAGCTAAATTCGAAATTATAGTTGTGTGTAATATATAATAAAATAGGCTCGCCACTGGTATAGTGGTCACTTTATGCTATACACGCAGATTTTGATGTCTCTTAATCTCTTATCACCTATTTTACATATTCATCAGCACAGGTCATTTGAAGCATGTATATAATTGGTGATTTTCAGGGCAGTAACAAGGACGTGGTAAAGCAGGCGCCCGTCACGTATCATTTAAACATTGGGCTATAATTGGGGATACCATAAGCTTGCAATAAAATAAAGACAACAATATTTTCGATCGATTCTAAAATTTAAACAACCCACCCAATCAATCTTCTTCGGACAACTTCATTTTGTAATGAGAGTTCGTAATTGTTCTGTAGACGTGTTCAGGTATGACGTCCGATCGCGAGGCGCTCATTCATCATATCAGCGGTCCGAAAAGCAGACCAGTTGGACACAGATACCATATGATCACTCCGTCCTTTTTTAGGACCTTTTGCGACATTTTTTATGATCTGTGCGATAATGGAAGCTCCTATATTAGCTATTTTTTTAAATTTTAAGTTACAAAATCTAGCTGATTTCTTCCTCGCGCTCAGTGCAAGTGGTCACTCAAATTTGAAACATAAGCTTTATAAAATAGACGTATTCTATCATAGTATTTTTTTAAAAATAGTAACAGACTTCTATACGTTAGGTTAAAAATGGGAGTGGCGGAAGTTAGATACATGCCACGGGCGCTTTATACCCTCGTTACGGCTCTGGTTAAAAACACACCCATTTTTTTAATCTCATTATATTTATTCTTACTTCGAAGCAATAATTGCCACCTTTCAAGTAGCAGAAGTTATCCGCTATTCATAATTCTTCATAAAAACTTGGTTTAACCTTTCCCTCACCGTGCTAAAAATACCCACCGATGATATGTATTTGGTACACTACTTCAATTTGTACAATGTTTGATATAAATTTCGACAGTAATTGTATCACTATAACTCATGATGGAAACATCTACATGTCATATATAAGTATCAATTGCTGAGGATCTGATTCAATCATCAAATTTTGGATATTCGAATTATGTATACAGTAAAAGTGTATTATAGAATTCAGTGATATAATTTATACATCGAATTTTTTTAAAATAGAGATGAGGAAATTAATTAAGAAATATGTGGGTTTCTATGAATGCAGATAAAAGTGCATATGAATGATCTTACTGACAAAGATATAATTTGTAAGCATCTATGAGGACCTCCATTACTATCTTAAGTTTGGAAAGTGATAAAAATCGCGAAAAAATGGAGCTGTGTCAACTAATATAAATGGATGTTATGGACAAACTCAATAAGATTTGGCAATGGTATGAAATTATTTAGTCGTAAATGGGCATTATAATGCGATTTAAGGACTTCTTTAACTTCTAAATGCTTCTAATAATATCATCATCATTAAAATTTGAGGAAGCTAAGAATGCATTGTCATTTATGGCCTTTGAACAATCGATTAATAGGAAATTAAACGGCGAAACGGGCAAAAAGTGGTCAGGTTACCTTCGAAAGACCACATCGATGGACAATCACATTATTAGAAGGACAGCTGTTCTCCAGTAAGTTCCTTGAACATGAATTTGAATACACACAATGATGAAAATTAGTAATCATTTGTCTGCAGCTTATTCATTAAGGCAGTGGCACTCAATCTTTTTGAAGTCACAGGTGCACTTTTGATCATGGAAAAAATGGCGATGCACTAGAACTAAGAAGTCGTTTTATTAAAAATATTTGTATCAATATTTGAAGGCTCTCTTTAGGTGGCAAATCTAGGGAGGGAGGCGTTTTCTTCCTTTGTCCACCCAAAATTACATCCCTGCTTAACACAATGGAATTTATATGATCAATTAATGCGATAACAGTGCTTGTTGACTTTTGCAGATATCAGAAATATTAGGTCGAATATTTGATATAGCTACACTCAATTCTTCGTCTAAATTCAGTAAGTCTTTCTCGTTTTTTAGTATTCATATTAGTTATTGGTGAGAAACCAAACTCATACAAATATGATGTCGAAAACTGTAACAAAATTTTCAGTGCCTTCATGTGAAGAGCTGGATATTCCTCTTGGACAGAAATTCAAAAGTCCTTCATGGTCATTTCGGAAAATTTAATTTTCAGAGTACGATCAGTCGATCAATGAGACTAAATCTTCTTCTTCGGTGTATGAAAATTCATAATACGATGTATGTTTTCGTTAAGTGAAGGAAACATATCTACTTTTTTTATTATTCGATTTTTCCGAAGAGTTATTAAGTTAAACTAACGGTGCACCGTTTGAGAACCACTGATTTAAGGTTAATTTACAAAATCCACCAGGACAAGTGTTACCAATGTAAAGCGCCAAAGCATTATCAATTTTCAATATTTTCATATAATATCAAAAATAGTTTGAATTTTATTGTGATTGTTCAACGTTATGTTTTTGCATAGATAACGACGTCGATGTGATGAACTTGCTAAAAAACTCATTATCATTAGTTCCACTGAATCGTGTTGGGATGTCCAAGGCTGACTTAATGACCCGAGCTGATATTTGTTTTCTCATGGCCACTCACTGCTTCAAACGACTGACTGACTTCCACTTCAATCAAATATTTATTTATTTTGTTTACAAACCATTGAATCGATGTTCGAGAAAGC
This sequence comes from Stenopsyche tienmushanensis, assembly GCA_008973525.1. Taxonomy (NCBI): domain Eukaryota; kingdom Metazoa; phylum Arthropoda; class Insecta; order Trichoptera; family Stenopsychidae; genus Stenopsyche; species Stenopsyche tienmushanensis. The sequence continues at coordinate 17,806 of WACJ01000087.1, read as the reverse complement.
ATGGAAATATTAACTAATAGATTGTCCAGTTAGGAATGTCGTTTTTTTAAATGAAAGAGTTAAATTTAAACAAAAAATATTAATTAATTTCGAATCATCATTTCACTTCTTATATATTTATGATTTTTTCCCCCGATAAATGATGCTGCATCGATCTATATAAACGATAGTCGAGAAGAGTAAGCTCAGGAGAATAAAATGGACAATTTAATATATCATATTTGCAACATCTATCCGGATTTATTTTCACTGGCGCTATTTTTTGTTTTAGTTATACGTTCATTAAATAATCTATTCATTTCCAGACGTAAGAAAATCAATAGATCCCTGGAAAAAAATAAAGCCTTCATTACATCATTAGTTCACCAACATACGATAGATTTGTTCAGCAGAAAACCAGTTTCTTGATCTTGACAACTACTCAATGCTAATCGCAAATTGATCAAGGACCAACCTCGATAATAGACAACGTGAAAACAAAAAAAATAGCATAATTCATAAGATGCAAGCTAGCATTCAGCGTTGAGCTTTTATGTCAGCACTAATTATCCTTATCCATTGTGTAATTATAAATTTATAGTACTTATATGTATGCTAAAAATATACAAGTGATATTTCCAAGTGCATGATATTGATTAATCGTTACGCAATGATATTATGGGATCTGCACCTTAAGAAATGTTGATAAACTACTTACTGAAGTAATTTATCTGATTCATGCTCATTAAAACAATATTGCAATACTATGTTTGTCCCAAACAAACAACGTTTCTTAAACTCAATTGCATATGAAATAAGTGGAGATGCATTTTTTTCGCGCAAGAAATTGTCTTTGTGAAATTTCGCGCATTGCTAAATAATCGCTTTTAATGAATGAAAATTATTGCAATCGCCTATAAGACGCCTATAAAGAATGAATAATTGATCTGACAATGATTGATAGCCGTTGCATAAATTTATTGCTTGATTTAAATGTAATGCCACTTTAAAGTTTCCATTGGATTATACATCCATTAAAAGGAAATTTACAAGATGTTTGTTTCAATTTTATGGTGAAAATGCCATTGAAACCGACCAAAATCGTCATTTGTCTGCTGATATCGCAATTTGTTATCATCCATGGCTTATCGAATAGTTTATCGATGTATCGAAATAGTGTATGGATAAATGTGCAATGATTATTTAAGGAACATTTCTACCGTGTTGGGTCTAAAAGTGATAAAAATTATTGTTATGAAAAATATTTTTTAAGTGGGAGGAGCCACGTATGTCGATGCACGAGCAATGACATTCTTCACCATGGAAGTCCTAAGTCCCAAAAAGATGGTTTGCAGCAAAAAAATTAAACATATTTTTACTCTGTATAATATTGTGTATAGCTTAGACTAGAACTAAGAAAAAATATTGGAAAATAAAAAAATAGTGAGTGATCGAAAAAAAGTTTATGTTTTTACCAACATTTTTTGTAGTTTTTTGGTCATTAAATAAACACTTTTGAATATTTTTGTATAATAGTAGTCTATACGATGAAGACGTTTATTATACACTTGCCTGCCAAATTTCATAAAGAATGCTTATCTAAGACGTGTAGAAACACTTCCATGAGCTTGGAAAAAGTAGTTTAAAGTGCATCCTCTCCTCATCTTCGCGAAGCGCAGTTTCTCCTCGTCGGTCTATAACTTTGCGAATTTAATTAATATCGACTTGAAATTGACTGAATGTATTCTTAAACATTGGTTCTTTCCGATACACGAAGAAAAAAAATGTTTTTAAACCAACAAGGTCCCTTAAAACGATTTCAAAGTTTGATTTTTAGTTGCCTTGATTTTTAAAATTAATATGCTTTGAACCTAGCCACCGGAGTTAATACATTTTAATTATGCCATTAATTACATTCTTGGAGAATATTTTCATTGTTATCGATGATTTAATTATTTAATTACAGTCGTATATCTTTGTATTTTTATTTAACCGATCAAATCCGCACATTTGATTCGATTGATCAATCACATTGCCAGGATATGTTTTTATTCAATTATCTGTGAATACATTTCTAAAGTAATTTTGCACATATTTGATTACGGTGAAAAAAATCTGCCAATTATGCATGTAATATGTATGTAATAAACGCATGAAAGCCTTCGAAATGGAAAATTAATTGAACTAACAATCAATCAATCAATCAATCTAAAATCGTAAAGATGCAATCATCAAATTCAGCGGCAATTTCTCTGATTTATGCTACAAAGATGATTTCATAAAATTCGGCATAATTCAATGTTTCATGACGACTTCTTGCGTTGATGTTTTGTTGATTTACAAAAAAAATAAATGCAAAACTTTCACATGACATGTTTAAATTCACCATGGCAATAATTTTGGAAGATAAGAAATTTCAACTATTGCAATTTATCGTCACGAACCAAAATTATCCGGATTGTCTGCTTTTGAAATAACTCAACATTGGAACGATTAACGAAGAGCCAATTATAAATGTATGATTTGTAAATTTAATACAATTGAATAAAAACTTCTCAGGAAATGAAACTCCAAATGATGCATTAAGCAGAAGAGAATACTCATTGAAAGTACAATAAATTCTTTGTTAAAAAGGAATTTCGCATTTTTTTCGGATCAATGAGTACTCATAAGCGAACAAGAACAGGTTTGTAATCGTCCTGTAGACATATTCAAATATAGGATGCAATTGCGAGGAGCTCATTCGTCATATCAGCGGTCTGAAAAGCGGACCGATCGGACGTACAAACCTTGTGGCCACTCCGTCCTCTTTTAGGGCTTTTGGCGGCATTTTCTATGATCTGTACGATCACAAAAGTAACGTAGTATCTAAACACTTTTCTATTATAGTAGACCAGTGCTCCGCAACCGGTGTGCCACGGCTAACACTACTACTTTAATTTTCATCAATCCTAACACTACTTCCAATTTCAAGTATCACATTAATTAACATAACAATGAAGATTACAGTAAAAGTAAATATAGTATAGTTTTTATGTACAAGGCAAATTCATAAAGTAAGTGTACTGTGACCATAACGGGACTGTGTTTATTTGTTTATTTTATAATTATTGGCAATACTGAGTGGTAAAAAGGGATCTCCTGATAAAGCGAGCATAGCAAGAATACGGAAGCACGTAAACTCACGTTTTAGTGTGCAAGAGTCGGTAAGAAATCTCATCGGGTGCGAGCGGGTCAATAGCGCCCACGAGTTTCTTGAGCAACTTGAATTGGAAGGTGAGGATTTTCTGTGCTCTATTGTAACTGGAGATAAAAAGCGAGTGGCTCATTACACGTCTGAGTCAAAAAGACAGTCGTCACAGTGGCGTCACACCAATTCATCTGCCAAAAAAATTAAAAACCACAATTTCGGACAAAAAATCTTGGCCTTGGTGTTTTGGTAACGAAAAGTTATGATTCTGCCTCAGGGGGAGACCATCAATGCACAACGATATTGTGAGACCCCAACGATAGTTGGAAGCCACCAAGGCGCTCTTGGACTCATTCGTTTGGGATGTTTTGAATCATACCCCGTATTCGACTCACTTAGCGCCTTCAGATTGTCAACAAAAATAGTCAACAAGTGTATCAATAATATCCTGTATTGTTTTTAAATAAACTTTTTCTAAAAAAAATATATAAATTTAGTACACTTACTTTCGGGATATGCCTCGTATACAACAATTATTGCTTCTATTTTTTTTTTGCAGTTGCATTTGAGAAAAGGTTACGGAGCACTGATATAGACCATAGGTGGATTGACTGATGAAGAGTTTTATATTCAAATATTTTTTAATAATATCTGATAATTGTGCATTAATGTATTGAAAATAAACAAAGCCAAAACGGTCCAAATTGTTAACACTTGATTTGGTTGATGTAACAAATATATTCCACGAAGAATGAGCACAAATATTTAAATAACGATATTAAATGTCATCATTCATTTTTGGAAATACAAAGTATAGATATTTTTCCATAACTATGATGCTTTGATAAATATACATAAGTGCTTCGAGTTGATGATTATTTTCCACTATGATCCTTGATCATATGTATTTTTCCATGTACATTCATAATTTGTTGTTTCTCTTCTTTTAAAATTGAATTAAATTCACAGTAAATTATTTTTTTAATAGTTATCAACTGCAAGAAGATCATTTGAAACATCACTAAATCAATCGATATTATTTTTTTCTGGATTGATTGATTTTTTAACGACCGGTTTCGAAAGGTTATGCTTTCACCATCAGATTAAATTATTAAATATAGTAAAAAATCTTGTTTTATTCAATTATATCGATCATTTGAATAAATACACTGATATCAATATATGCATTTAGTAAGTATTAATTATATGAAATCTATTTTGTATTGAAACAGCCATATAAACATTGCAGCATTGGTTAAAGCTCAAGAATTTATATGAATAAAAATAGCTGGCATCATCATTACTTAGTAGATTTCAGCGGAAATATTTTAGTAGCATTTATGCTGAAATTAGCAAAATTGTTTTCTTGGTACTAATGATCAAATAATGATTTTTTACTACGTAAAAAATACCTAAATGCTCTAAGATAAAAATCACCAGTAAAACTCGTACTGTTTTAAGGCACAATAACCGTTTGTAATGAATCAATCAAATAATGATATTTGTCAAAAGTTGCTCCATATCAATAACGTTAACATAAATATTAAAATTGCTGTTGTAAAGTCTGATGATTATAAACTGTAAACATTACACAATGATTAGTCAAGATCACAAACAATGAGAAGATATCAATTGCTTCATTTAATTGTCGTGCATAAACTTATTTAATGGATGTGTTTTCAAATCATAAAATCAACTAAATGACTGCATTGCTAGAAAAAAAAATCTTTGAAAGGGCACTGCTGAAATTTAGATGAAATTTATTATACTTACATTGATAATTTTACATAATTATACTGCCAGGCGGCGACATAAGTCTGCAAAAAACGAATAGTAAAGTCTAAAAGATTACACAAAATGGGGACAAGCAATCGATAGCCTAATAACAATGCACGATCATTAAATTAAAATAATAATAAAAATATGGTAAAAATTTATTAGTACTATTGGGCAGGTCATGTGGCGTGATGAACGTATGAACACGCGAAACAACTTTCTAAATGAAATCAACGGTAATTTGAGCATACAAATCAAATTCATGTAAAAAAAAGTCCCTTAAAGCAGAACGAACCGTTATATTTTACATTTCGGTTTACATTCCGGTTCATTTCCAAACATTTATATCGGTCCGATCTAATATATAAAAATGAATTGGTTTTTGTTCATGTGAAATGCGCTGCCATACCGTTCATCCGATTGCAATAAAACTTCGTCCACTTATTGCTAAGAATTTCGCGAGTAACATAAAAATCAATGTTTGTTTGTCTGTATTTAATGCGCTGCTATATCGTTCATTCGATTGCCATAAAACTTTGCCAACTTATTGTTTGCACTTTCTCAAATAATATAGGTATAGTACAATTAATTAAGAGTAGATCTCATATATAAAAATCAATGTTTAGATGTTTGTTCATATTTATAATAAAACAAACAAAATCAAATAAATTTCATTATTTCTATCATTCCTAATTAAATAAGATAACTCTTTCAAATTTATTTAATGGAATTTGATATAATTCATTAAATGAAACTTGAAAGTTTGGGAGTCCCAACTTGAAATACATAGCACTAGGAAACAAATTAAAATCTGGGAAACAAATATACAGGAAGGGATAACCTAAACAAAATTAGTAACAGACCCTTAAAATGGTAAGACACAGAGTTGTGTCCGAATTCCAGTGATTCAGAGAGAGTATACTTACACGTTGAACTCGGTGACAGATAGAGACGGAGAGTGTTTTGCGTACATCGTACGATTGTATAGATCGTTAACCCAAATTTATCGACTAATAATGATATATGAATAATATAATGAATCGATTCCACGTACATTGACGAAATGACCGAATATTGTGTGCTATCGAGGGTGTTAATTTATTTATGTACAAGCTTCATACATGCTGCGACGGTCCTGACAGATAAGTGGATTTGTACGGATGATAAGTGGCGGACATATAAATATAGCATCTAAGTTTGTGATGATTTTAAATTAACAGGATAAACAAAGAGTAAAGATATACATAATATAAGATGAATACAATTAAACAAGTCCTGCATGAGAATGATGACGATCACATTGTACATGTCCCGAAATTAAGTGTACTCATTTTTTATATTTTATTAGAAAAAGTGTACTAGAAAAAAAATACAGAATATTGTTGATACACTTGTTAACTATTTTTCAAAATAATCGCCATCCCGTTCAATGTAACTGGTGAGTCGTGGCATAAGCTTTTTTATGCCCTTTGACTCTAAAAGCGCCTTGGTGGTTTGGTGGCATGCAACAAGCCCACTCCTCTTCTCAGTATGACTCTCCTTTTGATTTGAATGCTTCTTTTGAGTTTTTTTAGGGTCTCATAATATCTTTGTGCATTGATGGTCTCCGCATGAGGCAGAAATTCAACCAAAATGATGCCTTTTCGGTCTCAAAACACTGAGGCTCAGAAAATCCTTACCTTTCAATTCAAGTCGGGTAAGAAACTCGCGAACGCTATTGACACGCAACTGGATATTACAATGTGAATTCACATACTACCGTGTTCCTGCTTTGCTTACTTTGTTAGGAGATCTCCCTCTACTACTCAGTATGGTTAACTCTTAAAAAGAAAAAAACCATGGCCCGTTATTGTCACTTTCGGGATATGCCTTGTATGTCAACACAAAGATTAATCAAACTATGTTTCATCTAAGACGAAAATAGAGAAAGAAAGAAGGTTATCGGTTTTCGGTTCAGTTCCAGTTCGAAATCTTGCTTTAAATATCGATATCTTTTTACCGCTAAGATTTATCCAAAAACTTATAATTATAATGTATGGTTTAAAATAATATACAAAGATAATCCCAAAAGTCCCGACTTAACGTATAGATGGCGGTTACTGTTGTAAAAAAATACTATGATAGAAAGTGTCTAAATGCTACGTAATCGTACAGATCATAGAAAATCCCGTAAAATGCCTCAAAAGAGGAAGAGGAGTGGCCATAAGGTTTGTATGCCCAATCGGACCGCTTTTCGGACCGCTGATATGACGAATGAGTGGCGCTCGCGATCTGAAGACAACTTTAACATAACTATAATGAAGAGGGTTTACACAACTTAGTATATATTATAAAAACGGACAGAGTCAATCAGTGTTGGTTCTTGTAAAGTAGAATGGTTGAGTGAAATAAAAACCATGAGCAACCGTCGACCGGGTCGGTATTCTGTGTTTTGCGCCCCAAGCCCTTGTTACGGCCCTGGGTGGATTTACTATTTGGCAGCGAAAGCAATCAGCTATCCATGTTCTTTAATTTATATCAATTTTCAATAGAGGGTCATCGTCAATGCTAGTCGGAATTTTTAATTATTTTTTGGTTTTTCTCAACAATGAGAAAAAAATGTGTGCTTCTATGCAACAGGACGGATGTTCACTATTTACAATTGTGCGAGATAAAATACTGACCTTTGGTCTTATTTTGCTGCAATTATGCTGTTAAAGACGACACTCCCTCCTCTTTGAATATATCGGCTTTCAATATAAAAGGAGTTGGTGATGGCTGTTGGGTACAGTTCGACTTATTTGACCAGTCGGTGGACAATCGCAGCAAACATGAAGTTCTTCGTAGCAATCGTCGCTTTGGCTATGTTCATCAGCGTTCAGGTGACATTTTTTTAAAAATATTAATTCTATATATCCATCAAAATATTCATGTATTATATAACATTTTTCATATATTTTATTCCTAGGCTCTCCTTATTTTTAATTTTTTTTTCAATAATTTTGCTATCCCTATAAAAAATATTTTTAATCAGGATTCAAAATTTTGCTTCCTTATTAAATAGAAAATATTTAAAATTAAAATAATAATTATTTACATTGTATAGCACATAAAACTAGTTTTTGTATAATTACTGATATGATCAAATTTGCAATTTAATAACAAAGTAGTTGATGTGATTATAATTGTAATAGCCTTCGAACAATGAAATAATTTGTATTGTTGTATAATAACATTCACACTGATCGTAACGACTTTGACAATCATCATCAAATAAATCCCATTTATTATGAGATGAATACTATTATATTTTTCATTGCAGGCTTTGACAGATGAACAAAAAGAAAAGCTCAAGGAACACTACAAGTTTTGCTCGACTGAAACCGGCGTCGACAAGGATCTGGTCAAGAGAACAAGGGAGGGAGATTTCGACTTCGAAGATGACAAGGTCAAAGACTTCAGCTTCTGCATGTTTAAAAGGATGGGAGTGATGGACGAAGAAGGAAACTTCAACAAGGAAGTAGCTCTATCCAAAGTAAGCGAAGACATTCGCGAAAAAGTTGGCAAAGCCATCGATGCCTGCATCGACAAAAAGGGAGCAACACCCTCCGAAACATCCTGGAATTACGCCAAATGCTACCACAACGCAAGACCCGATCACGAAATCATCTAAATACAATTGCACAAAAATAATAAATTTGTACGACGTATAAGCCACGTCTTCTTAGGATCTTATTAAATAGTGTTCAATGTGATAAAAGAGATTCATTGGGTCTTTTCATGCTATTACAAATATCCATTATTGTTATTTTGGTTATGAATAAAGAAAAAAATCTATGAACTTTATTTTCTATGTTTTATACACCCCCACGCCATTATTGAATTGAATTAATGCATAGTATTTTTTGGCGCACACCGCAAATAACGTTTTTATCGCCAAAACTAGATGATTTTTTACATTTAATAAATATAGATCATCGCGATAACGCATATCCAAATGATCATCAGCTGGCTGATTTCCAACAACAATCAAAACGTAAATGATTTTTAAAGAAATTACGATGATTTTGCCAATCATTCATTGGTCCACTTCTATTTAAAAAATCATATTCAAATATGGGGAAAATATACAAACAAAAAAGTCTTATCCTAGTATTATCAACCCCCCTGTATGCAGGATGCTTTGCACATGGACCAACAACATTTTTATGGGGATTAAGGGAGTCGTTTGCTACATTTCACACCCTATGTCTTAAATGTCAGGGTTGTCGAAATATATTTTTTTATCAAAATTTTGAAAAATACCCAAAATTTCAACTTTAAATCGTCTTAACTGTAACGTCTTAACTTAATTGGTACCAAATAACTGTTTTTTGTATTTTGCAATGTATTTTTGATCTAAATAAATTATTATTTTATGCAATTGGTTTAAATAAAATTAGTTCTGAGCTTCCAAATTCACAAAAAAAGTGCAAACGAATGAGAAATGTCAATTTCTAAATTCTATAAATAACAAACTAACAACTATTTGGAACTTGATTTAGTTTTAAAAAAATCTCTAGTTTATGCCCTTTCCAACGATATTCTACATGTTATACTAATAAATCAATAAGTCGTCAAACTTGAAGAGTTATCAGTTAGCCTGTGTCACGGTTAAGAAAATACTTTTTATGCTTAAGATGTTTTTATTAAATTTATTTACAAAATTGGTTCAAATTCACCACCTCTGCTTGGTATATACACACTAGGGTTTCATGGTTTTTAAACAAAAATTATAACCTTCAAAAACCGGTTTTTTGTGAAAACGTTCACTTGCACTCAGCGTAACGACACGTTTGTCTAGGTAAGAAAAGGTCCTCAGAAGATAGTTTTGACCTATTTCGGAATTAATTCTTATTTTTACAATGGGCAGACTGGGGTATTTTCATATAGAGGATGCGCAGATTATTTATAAACTTTCACGATGATATCATTCACTATTACGGTCAACCCTCCTATAGCGTCCACTTCGTTTGCAGTATATTTTATATAAGCAACGGATAAAATACATAAGGTCGCGCGTGTTAATTTTGCTTCTATAGCGTAGTCTATATCTCGATGCTATAGAAGGGTTGACTGGAGTTCCTAAATATAAAATTAGTTCGAAATCGTAAATTAATGTGTCTTCAATCTTTCATTGACATTTAGCGGGAACAAGCTAAGGGATACACCAACCTATGAGATATTGGTAGCCCCATATCCGCGGCGTGCCACCACTGCCAAGCGGAGGTCGATAATGTCGAACACACCATCACTGACTGTGAGGCTTGGACACCCCAGAGAAACACGCTGAAATAAGCACTCGGGCTAGCCGAGCTCAACGTTGATAACATGATCCACAGCATGGCAAGCAAGAAGAATTGGGATCTTTGGCTCGATTATGTTGAAGAAATTTTAAGCACCAAAGAGGGCAGTGAGAGAGAGAGGCGCAGAGCGGCTCTCGAACACTAGGATAGGCCAGACTACCTGTCCTCCTGAAGCAACGTAGAAAACAATAACAGGGGGGCAGAGAGGACTAATGGAGGTTTTTAGTCAGTAAGAATCTGACACTACCCTGGGTCAAACCCAGGGTGTCTTATGCAAGATTCCCCTCCTACAGGAAAAAAAGCCCTATTCCTTGGTTCGTACTCTTACCAGACTGGACACCACTGGATTTCTTTGTCTGAGGACGTGCCCTATACCGTGGTTCGCACGGCTTACAGACGTGACACCACTGGATTACTTTGTCTGGGGACGTGCTCTCCCTGACTCACACGGTCTCCAGATCTGACACCACTGGATTTTTGTCTACGGACGTGCAAAATTATTAATTTGCACGATAGAGGTGCTCACAAAAGAAATTATTTGCAAATATGAAAGAGGAAATACTACTTCAGACAACTACAGTTGAAATACAGCCTTGTACGACTATACAAGATTTTTGCAGTCTATACAAAGACATATTGAAACACATCTTTGAGATAAAATATTAATTTAAACGCATGAGAAGCATGGTATCAGTGTTTTATTTATGTGATAGAACTAAGACGATAGAGTAATTTATTTATCAGATATTTTTTTTAAATTCATGTTAGTAAACAATTGGGAGGGTCAACCTGAAAGAAGTAACCACCCAGTATCGATTTCGAGCGAATCCGACATCCACATAGAGCTTCACATAGGAACACCCTTCTGAATAAAGGCGGGGCCGAACCTTTTTGTACTGAAGAAAACACTTTCTTGTAAAATCAACAAGGTCGTCTCGAGTAATTTTTACTGTCTTTTTACTGAGTTTTTGAAAATCCCCTCACTCTCTATCGGGATGGTCGTGAACGTGTACTTTGATACGTTCATCCAGGTGACCCGCTGGGTGAGCGTTCTGAATATAACTCGGAAATTATGCTACATTATGCAATGTTGAGCTCAAAATGACGTCCAATGAATAATGTGCAGGATAAATCCATGAATTTATGAAACAATTTTTCGATACATAAATTGGTTAATAAATTGTGCTTATTTGTGGGGTGTAATTTTTAAGACGTTCGGTAAAAAATATTTATTTCCTGAATATGGACGAATATTTGCATATTAATGCGTACATAAAATTTTAGAATTTGGAAAAGTAAATTATTATTATGTGGAACAATCTTTTATTTTCCTATATTTTTTACAATTATGAACTGTTTTTGTGTTTTTAGGCTTCATTGCGGTTTCTAGGCATTCGAGGTCGGAAGCATTTCAAATAATTCCAAGCGATGTCTTCCATTGTATCCCCCTTTTTATAAAGGCACGGATTGATGACTTCCTCCATTACTCTGCGCTCTTCTTCGTCGGTTATGGTAGCAGTTGCTGCTTTGTAGAAGTTTCCATCGTCATCCATCATTTTAAACTTTTTAAAATAACACAGAAAGAATTGTTTTGTTTTTATATCGTCGAAATCGAATTCTCCTTCTCTCGCTTTATTCACCAGCTCTAAATCAGCGCCAGTTTCTTCCAAACATGAAAGGTTGATCTGAACCATTTTCTTCCCTTCCTCTTCAGTCAAACCCTTTAACAATTTTTTTTTTGTAATATAAATTCAAGGAAGCTGTACAGACAATAAAAAAATGATAATATTGCATACCTGAACGCTGAGGAACATCGCCAAAGCAAGAAATCCCGCGAAGAACTTCATCTTTTGATTTATTATCAACTAATCGATGGAACAGAGAAGACTAAATCTGATGTTTACTAGCACCGCTTTATATATTGAAATCTACATTAAAAATATAATTCACAACAAACATGATTTTTACAAAATACCGACTAATATTAAATTATTATTTGATATTTCAATGTTTATATGATGTTATCAATAAATACATATATCCTCTGTTTTTCTGACCTTTTCAAATAAACATATAAATAAAGAAGTAACCACAACATTAAAATCAGAGCCAAGAAAACTCATAAAAGTGTGCCTTTTTCAAAAGAGAGTCAAAATGCTTCCAGAAAAAAAGTAAAAGAAGTAACTCCTTAAGCAAGAAGAATCCACTGCATTATTCACCGGTATGTCCTTGCCAATAAGACTCTTCCAACTCTTCTGCAAGAGGTACTTGATTCGCTGATAAAAATCGTAAATTACTTCAAAACTGATCACGAGGTTCTTCTTTTCTACAATGCACTGATTATCGAAAGGAAATGTTGTGAATCGTGTTTTTCAATTGAAAGATGAAATCAAGTTGTTCTTAGAAGTGCAAGAGAAACATGACTTTTTGGTATACTTTAACGACAAAGCTTGATTGAAAAGAGTAGCATATCTAGCAGATATATTAGAACAGCAGCATAGGGTTAATCTGAAACTTTAAGGAAAGGAAAGGTATATTATCACATTTCACGATAATCTCGGAGCATTTTTATCCAAGCTGCAAAACTGGTGAAGAAAAATAAATCTTAGAATCATTGCCATGTTTGAGAAACTCTGCAGTGTGGTAGATGAATCTGAAGGTAAATTGAATGAAAATTTGGAAGAGATTACTGGGCAATTCGAATCCCTTGAAAACGAACTTCAGCGTTACTTCCCTGAGCTGAATGAAGAATAAACTACATTGACACGAAATCCATTCTCTGCTTCCCTTGATTTATCCAGCATTCCTGATGAATTACAAGATGAATTCTAATATTTACGGAATGATTCTTAGAAACTTCACTTGTTTAATTTTGAGGTTGGTTAATAACTTTTTTTTTCTTTCTTGGGAGGGAGAAATCTTCAACAAGACAGCATGATTAAAAACCATGGTAGTGTGGGATTCTTACCCACTAAAATCCCCACTCTCTTTTCTCCACCAGCCCCTTGGAATCCGCTTTCGCATTGTTTCAAGGGGGTGAGTTTACTTTTCTACGAACCGGTGCTCACTCTTCTAGTTCTTTCTTCGTTTTCTTTCTTCCGCGATTTTATTAATTTTTTTGCGGTCATCTTCTTCGTTTATTATTGGAATTGCCGCTTTGATAAAATTTCCTTCATTATCCAACATTTTGTGCTTATTAAAAAAACATAGGAAGAATTGTTTTGTTTTTGCATCATCGAATTCGAAGTCTCCTTCTTTTGCTCTATTCACTAGAGATTCATCTGCACCAGTTTCTTCCATGCATGCTTTGTTTGGGTGTTTTATTTTGTCTTTTTCTTCGCCAGTCAAACCCTTTAATAATCATTATTTACTTTAATATAAATGTACAGAAAGTATACAGACAATAAAAATTTATAATACTGCAAATCTGAACGCTGACGAGTATCGCCAAGGCAAGAAATACTAAGAAGAATTTCATCTTTTGAGTTATTATCAACTAATCGATGGAATACAGAAGACTAAATCTGAATGTTTAAAGAATCTCCGTAAGTAAATAATGCAAAATATCGATAAAGATTAAATTAGTATGTGTTATTTATTGTTTATGTATTGTTATCAATACATACATATCATCTGTTTTTCTGACCCTTTCAAATAAAAATCTAAATAAAAAAGCAAACTTCATTTAAATCATGCTAAGAATAAAGCAATAGAATGATGCAGTGTCGATACATGCAGATTTTTTAAATATCTAATCAATTTCGGGACTTGGTGATTCTCAACATCGAATAGCCACTTGCGCTCTGAGCGCGGGGAAGAAACTAGCTAGATTTTGTAAATTAAAACAACAAAAAAACTAGCATAGATTTATACATTTATACAACATGGAGATCGTAGAAAGCTCCGGGGGTGCATTTCTCCCCATAGCTTACACAAAAAGCTCTAAATGCCCTAAAATATGAGGGAGTGGCCACAAGGTTTGTGTGTCCAACCGGTCCGCCCTTTCAGACCGCTGACACTTCGAATGGGCGCCTCGTGATCGGACGCCATCGGCGCGGACGTCAGTTCTGATATGCTACTTTTAGTGCTATATTTATGACATTCGATTAAAAATACAGTATTTGCATGAACATGGATGGACATTAATGACTTAAATATTATTTGAATTTACCAGAGCCGCTACGAAGGTATGAAGCGCCTGTGCCAAGATAACGTACTGGAGAGTAATGGTACTTCTATTCATTAAAGCTGGCCTCTTTTGATTCAATGCTGCATTCAATCAATCCAATTGTTGACAGGATATCTTCTCGGTCATGTCATTGTGCACTGCAAAAATTGCATCAGTGGTTTAGTGCTGTTCTAATATTAAAATGCTTCGATTTTTTTAAATAAATGTAAGGATGCACATTTGCGAATTTCTTTGACATTGGAATATTCGAAATTTCAGCAATTCAATTACTTTTATATTAATACGTAACACTTTAATGTTTCACATAATTTTTTTTTCGTTCATCTAAATATCTCGAGAATTCTCGAATTCTTTTCTGTGAATGAATATTGAAGAGGCCCTAGTTCTGCAGTGGACTGTTTGTGGCTGCACAATGATGATGATGATTTGTAGTGTAACCTTTAAGACATCCAGTAAGAAATTATTTACTTTCTGAGTATAGACGAACATTCGCGTATTAATACGTAAACTATTAGAATTTGGAAAAGTAAATTATCATTATGTAAAATTATTTTTTTATTTTTTGTATTTTTCCCATTTATAAACAGTTTTTACATTTCAAACATCTTTGGGATTTTTAAACATTCGATATCGGATACATTTCAAATAATTCCAAGCGATATCTTCCATTGTATCCCCATTTTTATGAAGGCACGGATCGATGATTTCATCCATTTTTTTGCGTTCTTCTTCGTCGATTATGGTAGGAATTGCTTCTTTGTGGAAGTTTCCTTCTTCATCCATCATTTTAAACTTTTTAAGGTAACATAGGAAGAATTGTTTTGTTTTTTTATCATCGAAATCGAATTCACCTCCTCTTGCTTTTTTCACCAATTCTAAATCCGCGCCAGATTCTTCCAAACATGATTGGTTGGCATCAACCATTTTCTTTCCTTCTTCTTCAGTTATACCCTTTAACCAAAACAGTTTTCTGTAATATATATTCAAGGAAGCTATACACACAATAAAAAGATGTTAATATTGCATACCTGAACGCTGAAGAACATCGCCAAAGCAAGAAATCCCACGAAGAACTTCATCTTTTGATTTATAATCGACCAATCGATGGAACAGAGAAGACTAAATCAGATGTTTACTAGCAAATCTTTATATATTAAAATCTAGATTAAAAATAACACATAACAACATGATCTTTGCAAAATACCGACTTATATTAAATTATTATTAAATATTTTATTGCTTATCCGTTATCAATAAATAAATATCCTCTGTTTTTCTGACCTTTTCAAACAAACATTTAAATAATGGAATGAGCACAACATTAAAATCATGCTGAAAATAAAGCGATAGCAATGCAGTGTTGATGTATACAGAAACAAATAGTATACATTCAGTTTCGGAAATTGTTTTTTTTAAATAATTAACACTATTAACCTCTTGACTGCCGCCGATTTGATAAAAAGGCATCGCCCGTTAATAATAATAAATAACTATTTTTCACTTACATAGTTGATGAGCCACAATCAATCAGGATTTGCATGAAAAAACGACACTTGATTTTTAATAGGGTTGCCACACAAATATAAAAAAAAATAAAAAGTTATTATACAGTTTCAGAAACTTTCGCAAAAAACTTTTTTGTAACATTTGATGGTTTTTCTGATAGACTTTACGAAAGATGTCATGCTAATCACTTTCGTCACACAATTTTTAGACGATATTAAATATATGAATTTGCGTAATTCTCGTTCTGCGAATCCCACTTCTGACACGCGTATTATGTATTGGAATTGGCGTAATATTCTTTCTGCAGCGAATCTTCACTTATGACACTATGAGTTTATGTTTTATGATTTTAATGTTTGGAGCGAGTGTTCTTCATCGGTGTTTCTTCAGTGAATTTGGCACAAATATATTTATTGTTCTGATTTGGTTTGCAAGAAATACACGAATGTTATGGATTCGAATTGAATTATGAAATAAACGTGAGCTAGTAAATAATGATTAATCGGTTATACAATGGAATATAGGTGGAAGGGGTTTTTATACAAGGAAGATGTGGATGGGGAGTGGGAGAAAGTATCGAAGGACGTATGTATAAAAATCAAAGGTGGCGTGATATTGCTAATTGACCTTATTGACAAAGATCAATCAGATTAATGCCTTCGTGTGGCATTCCAGGATGCTTAGTATACAACAACGACAAAGATTATTTTAGCGTCTAAATCACGTTGAAAATTCAAGGCAAACTATTTCGTCCTTAGAAATTTTGTTTATTTTTACTTTTATTGGTATGTACTTGACATAACGTAGGATGATCGCCTATTTGCGAGCGAATTTCAGTGATTCATTGAGAGCATTCTTACACGTTGAGCTCGGAGACGGAAAGTGTACATCATATGATTGTATAGATCATTAACTCAAATTTATCGACTAATAATGATGTGTGAATGCTATATGAATCGATTTCAGTGTGTATTTCAAGTGTGTTGTTTATGTTTGCGTAAAGAAATGACGGAATGTTTTATGATACCGCCAGGGTTCATTTATTTAGTTCAAGCTTCATACACGCTTCTGCGGTCCTGACATATAAGTGGATTTGTACTGATGATAAATGCCGGACAAGCAAATATAGCATCTAAGATTATGGAGATTTTAAATTAGATCATCATGCGTCAGAGAATCCATATCGCATGAAATTGGCAATTTTTTCATTCAAAAATATAAAACCAGTTATGATTAGACACACTATAGATATTTTGAATGATTGCTTACTTTTTATCTATTAAAAAATATTTTTGAATAAATTTGATATTTTTGACAATTCCTGTTTGTGCCAACCCTGACGAAATAATATTTAGAGTTTTCGATGTTTTTGATTTTAAAAAAATATTCATAACGTCACTGTAAAAATCGAAATGAATTTCTCTTTTATTAAGGGAATAGGGATAGGTTAAATCCAGAAAAAAATATTTTGGGCAGTTTTAATATTTCTGTTTTATAATCTTGATTCAGGTTTAGCTTGATTTCCTAGTTTTAAAAATGGGAATACTAAAACGTTTGATTATGTTCAAAATGACCACCGAAATCATAGAAAATGCTGCACAAAGCCCTAAAACAGGATGGAGTGGCCACAAGGTCTGTGTGTTTGTTGGTTTATCTAAATATCTCAAGAATTCTCGAACTCTTTCCTGTGAATGGATATTGAAGAGGCCCTAGTTTTACAGTGGATTGTTTGTGGCTGCACTATGATGATGATGATTTGTAGTGTAATCTTTAAGACATTCAGTAAGAAATTATTTACTTTCTGAATATAGACGAACATTCGCGTATTAATTCGTAAACTAT